>JAMJFZ010000417.1:1800000-2252500 GCA_026225945.1 Cricetomys ansorgei
ATATTACTCAGAGTTGTACAGTAGAAAACTATTAACTGTTTGCCTCATCTAGTTTTCAACATGATTTTCTTTGAGATTATTCTAGTTGAATTTCAGTCAGCTTTTGAAATTACCCTGCATAAGGTTGATTCTATTTTTTGAAATTATGGGTTTATATAACCTGTGAAATATATGTTTTCAGTCAGTATGTCGTCAGACTCCCCCCTCCCCCCACCAAACTGCAGAGCATCATTTCTCCCCATCTCTCTCCTGTGCAAAATGGCAGGCCTTCTGTTACTATTCTCTTGACATCTGAGGCTCTGTTTTGCTTTGTTTCAGATGTTTTATCTCTTCCCTGTTCAAATGAGCTAACGCTTAGATCTATCGCCAACTTTTGTTTATCTTGTTAAGTTCTCAAATTTCCAACAGTTTTTATTTATTTCTTTTTTACTTTTTTGATTATGCCATTTTCGCATTGGCATATGTTGTCTTTTTTGTGTTGAGTAATACTGATTCTGTCTGGGATATTTTGAGTATTATGTTAATAGACTAGATCTCATTTAAACCCTATGGAGACTTGTGTTTTTGTTTTAGTCCTCAGTTGACAGGGTTAGGCCCAGTGAGCAATTATTTTACCTTCAGTAAGCTGTGGTAGCAGTGATAGCCTTTGCCAGTACCATTTGCCCATTTGTGTGTCTGCTCTAGATGGCCAGTCTGGACCTTCAGCACTTTCATTGCCAATACTTTGGTATGTTATTTCTGATGAGTTCTACATGTCCAAGCCTGAGAAGTAAACAATTAGGAGGGATGTTCGTTTCCTAAGCTCCTCCTTCTTTATATGTTTTTTGGTCATTTTTGCTAGAAAACTTGGATTTAGTTACTGTCTTCTGCCATGAACTGCACAGCAGTTCCTAAGTTTCTGTAGCCAAATGACTGGACAACACACCACAATGAAATTCAGCCCTACCTTCTTGGAACCACAGCTCTGCTGAACCCAGAGGAAAGTTTTGTATGGTTCTCCCAGACCCACCAAATTCTAGCCTTGCAGGCTTTTCTTTCTGCTGGCTCCAATCTACACCAAGGGGGTACTTGGAGATGGTAGCCTGAGACAGCAGGGAGAGAGAGAAGGAGATGGAGGCTACCCCACCGCCACTGTTCCCCAAGCTTCGGCAGTTCTCTTTCATGGCTAGAGCCAGAACTCCGGGCATCTCCTGCTTCTCCCTCTGCCAGAAGCTAGTGTCTGGCAACAGTCTTGGGCACGCTTGGGGAAACTCACTGCCAGTTTGCTGGTATTTCGAGCTCTGGTTGTCTTTCCTAGGCTGCCATTACTATGGACTCTGCAGAGTCCCCATGTAACTGCTCCAGGTTTTATGGTTGTGAACCCTGGTTAAGACAGGCGGCAGGGTGTGCCGACTCCACCTGGGTCTGATTTTGAATTTGACCATGGTGTGAGGCTAAATGATGAGGGGCATGAATTGCTCCTTGACTATAACTTTTCCAAGCTTTATATCTTTGCTTGAATAGTCATTTCTACGATCTACATAAAAAGAGTCAGAGAAAGATTTGGGTATTACCATCACTGAACAGCCCTAGCTCCACTGGTCCATGAAATAAAATTGGCATAACCACACAAATAGAGGTGTTTGTTACTATTATCTTTTATGTCATTTACCTGTTCATTAAGACAAAGGGACTGGGAGTATATAGCTCAGTGGTAGAGTTTTTGCCTAACATGCAAAAAAAGCCTTTTGTTCCATCCCAAGCAAACACACACGTGCTCGAGCGTGGGCACGAGAGAGAGAGAGAGAGACAGAGAGACAGAGAGAGAGAGACAGAGAGACAGAGAGAGAGAGACAGAGAGACAAAGACAGAGAGACAGAGAGACAGAGAGAGAGAGGGGGATTCAGAGAAAGAAAGAGAGAGAAAGAGGTTGCCAGAAGAAAAATTATGCAGAGATTTTCCTTCTCTCCCCTACTCCTATCTTTACGCCTCATTGAGGTTGAACCACTGAGCTGTATGCTCACCCTTACTTATTACCTCTTTATTTTGTTTTTAGACAGGATCCTACTCATTCTGTAGCCCTGGCAGCCATTGAATTTAGGATCTTTCTGCCTCAGCCTCCCAGTAGCTGGGATTATAGGCATGTACCATCAGGCCCAGTGCAAACTCAAGAATTTCTGAAATCTTTTCATTCCATCTTAGAAAAGGTACCATGGAGATAATGCTTCTATGACTCCAACCCAGCAGGTCTACTCTCTGAAAAAATGAATAGGTACCTCTTTCATGAGGAGAACTTTGTTGTGCATATTTTGTATGCACAAACAAGCTTCTCTGAAAGTCTCAAGTGAGATGGAAAAGCCTCCCTTAATAATGAATGGTGAAAGGGTTTAAGGTGTCCCCAGGGTGGTGAAAGATATTCAAAGACCTGTTGTTCTTGAGGGGTGGGGAGCAGGAAGCCCTGATGTGGAAGTAAGAAAAGAATGTTTTAGGGAGTGGGGGTTTGCATTTCCAGGAGCAGGGCAGGCTGCACAGTGGGAAAGTCTGGCTCTAACTTGAGCCCACTCACAGGATGTCAGGGGAAGTGTGACTAAGGTCATGGCCATGCCACGTGGCAGGCCAGTTGGATTCAGAGCAGGGGCCTCTGGCCACACATCCTGAGTTTCCATGGTCTAATATAGTAGGCTTGAAAGAAAGGGTGGATGCAGGATGCTGGCAAGGGTTGTGCAGTGCGTGGGCAGTTAAGTCTTAAGTGGCAGTGGGTGGGAATCACACAGCATTTCATCTGCTTTTCTTTTGACACCTTTTAAAGATACAACCTACAGTGTGCAAGGGCTTGTGCCAATGTCTGCTTACAGGGATCCTGCAGACTTCTTAAATCCTTTGGTGTTCTTAGGAACACAAGGGAAATTTTTGTCTGGGTACCATACAACAGGTATGGAGATGTAAATTTAGATTGAGAATTTGTGGTCTTGTTCCTAGATAACAGTTTTATTGGATGATTTTGGAACCCTTATGTAATTTTCAGATGTGGATGACTGTAAGGGATACAGTAGATTTCCTTCAACTTTTCCTAGGAGGGGGCTGTTCAGAATGTTTAGCAGGTTGGGTTTCAGAATTTCAGCAGTTTTATGGTGTTGTCATGTAGTTTGACAGATCGAATTTGCACTTAGAGGAGATGGAATGTATTTTTAATCACAGGAATATATTGTACCTGAGGAACATAGGCAAGTATATGTCAGATTTCAGCTGTAATTAATATTTCACAGGGGACTTTTCAACTACATGGCATGCTTAAACTTGACTTTAGTAGCAGCAATTTCTAGCCTTTCCTGATTGTAAAATGTGAAGAAGAGTCTTAGAAAATCAGCCTAGAATTCCCACCCTTCCTTTATCCACTTAGGATCTTAAGAGGTCTCTGGCCTAAATTCTTAATTTTGAGAGGAAAAAAAATGTATTATGAAAAGCTATAAATGTTCTGTCTTTTACATTCCTCCAACAAATTATACAATATGCTGGGTGGAATGAAGAAGAGGAGTGAGGATCACCATAGAAACTTGGGTAGGAGGTTGTAAGTACTGGGGGGTTATATGAGCTGCTATTATTAGACATCCTTGTTGAGGGTGCTGTGTTTTTTATGGCTGCCTGGGAGGGTTCATTGAAGTGGAAAAAAGCATTTGAAATACCTATTTAGTTCAGGTTCTTCCGAAAACTCAAGAACCCTATTCCTCCTATGGAGAGATAATAGAAGGTAGCAGCATAGTCTTTAATTGGACATAATGTCATATTGGAAATCTATGAGTGTGCCTTGGAAATCAAGTGCCTGAAGGAGACATCCCAAGGAACAGAAACTGGAGTTCACCACCATTAAGGATTTAGGTGTGAGGTGCCTTAAAAAGAGTTTTCATGTTTAGGTTTCACTTATTCTATTTTTCTCAAGCTGTTTTCCTGTCATCATGGGCTTCTTCCATTTTGCTTGGAGCTTTTCTGCAAGGAGGTGATAATGGGCTAGTGACCAGGTCTATATGCAGTATACTCTGTCTGAGGTATGGAAAGACCTTTATTAAATTGCCTCTGAATTTTAAGTAACATTAAAGCAGTGAGGAACACTGCATTGGATTAGCAGTAAGGAGATTGTTAGGAAGCATAAAAACCAGTGATCTCACAAAGACTGAAATGTCTAGCAGTGTTGGCACAAGCCTTTAGTCCCAGAACTGGGGATTTAGAGGCAGGTGGATCTCTGTGAGTTTGAGGCCAGCCTGGTCTACAGAGTGAGTTTCAGGACAGCCAGAGTTACAACAGAGAAACCCTGTCTCGGAAAACAACAACAGCAACAAACAAACAAAACTCTCAACACAAAACGAAAGCCTGAAATGCATCATACTTTAGGGACATTGCTTTGCAAGTATCACATGGCATTAATATAGACCAGTTGTTAAAAAGACTTCTTTTAACAAAATTTATTTATTCATTTTTGTGTGTGTGTGTGTGTGTGTGTGTGTGTGTGTGTGTGTGTGTGTGTGTACACGTGTAGGTACATGCACACATGCCTATGAGTTTATGTGCATCATGTGTGCACATACCTATAGAAGCCAGAAGAGTGGCTGTCCTGTAACTGGAGCTATAGGTAGTTGTATACTACCTGGTGTGGGTGTTAGGGACCAAGACTGGGTTCTCCAGAAGAGCATCAAGTGCTCTTAACCGCCAAGCCTCCTCTACAGCACCACAAACTTCTGTTTCTAAGTATTTAGATTGTACCTGGAGGTGCAAGGCCATAGCAGTTTGGAGTCCCTGTGTACTCATCTGCCCCCACAACACTTTCTCTTCTACAGCATCCTAAGTGGCTAGAGAGCTGTAAAAATAACTAACCATGACATCTGGTACAATCTTGTCATTCTTAGACATTTCAGAAGACTTACCGCAAGTTACCTCTGTGAGGAGATGGGGCAGAGCTTGTAGGAGACCCTTAGAAAGCAAGGATTGTGAAGAATGGAGCGGTAGGGAAGAGGATCACATAGACCAATGGTGGTTTTTCTGCATGCCAGAGATAGCTTTCAGCAAGCAAGCATACACTGGGGATGCTGTAGATTAGGAACTCAGGATCATTCTGATGGAGAATATCCGGTCCAACATGTTAGCAGAACGTAATTGCATTTTCATACACCATGCAGTTGTTCCTTACGGAATATGATCCGTTCATGCCACATTTGTGTTGTATGGCATCATCCAGAGATAACTGAAAGTGTCTAAGACAAGAAATGAACATGGGGTTCCTGCAAACACTGTACTATTCAATGTAGGGCTTTTGAGCATCAGAAGAATGGCTCTCTGCAGCATGCTCTAGACACTGTCCTCTTGGACAAGAGCAGGGACTGTCGTCACTGATTGTGCTAGACTAGGGTGAGATATGGCTAGCTAACCATGGGGTGGGATGTGTTAGGAACTTTAAGGAAGATAGCATGGAGGTAAAGAAAGTATGAGATTTAGCTAGAACTCAAGGCTGGTGGTTTTATACAACAAACATCCACCCCCTCTGTCTTGAGTTTTTCAAGACAGGTTCACTGACTGTCCTGGAACTCACTTTGTAGACCAGGTTGGCCTTGAATTCACAACGACCCACCTGCCTCTGCCTTCCAAGTCCTGAGATCAAAGGCATATGCCAGGGTGATAAGATATCTTGTTTTGATCGTGACATCTGCTTTGATTATCTGGAAACTGATCTGTGACCTCTTCAAATTCCATTTAAGAAGACACAACCCTGACCTCTTCCAAACAAACAGCAACAAAAAAGTATAGGAGCGTACAGAAGAATCACTTCTCATAAAAAAAAAAAAACAATTTCCGTATCTTTTGAAGTAAATGTAGAACATAGACCTAGAGATTAATGAAATAATTTGTTGAGTATTAACTTTCCATTTGCTAATAATTTAATTCCTATTAGAAAACCATGAGAAAATAACCAAACACTCCAGAAAACTATGTATCAAAATGATCTCAGATTGCTAAGTTGGCTTATGCCTGATGACCTAATTTTCATCCCCAGACCCACAGGGTACAAGGCTAGAAGCACCTCTTTTACATTGTCCACTAATCTTCACGTTCATGCTGTGCATGCATCCACACATATATAGCACAATAAATAAATATAATTTTTTAAAAAATTTAATTTTTTTTTACTGAGTATGATGGATTCATGCCTATAATCCAAATACTTGTTCGGTAAGGCAGGAGGAGTTTCATGAATTTGAGGCTAACCTGAGCTACATAGTGAATCCTAGAGTCCACAGTGTGAGACCCTCTCTGGAAAAAACAAAAACTAACAACAAACAAAAAAAATCTATCTGTTGGCCTGAGGAAGATTTACATATTCACTTGCTTATTTATTTTCTTACTAATGTTTTTTTTTTAAGCACCTGAAGCCAGAGAGTTCTATTATTGTCATTATTATTATTGTTGTTGTTTTTATTATTATTATTATTATTATTATTATTATTATTATTATTATTATTATTGAAAAATTTAAATTTATTTCTGGGACACTGCATTTGGAAATTTCTATCAGAAACTTTTTAAAAGAAGCAGCAGAGATAGAAAAAAAAATTCTATGGAAACCATTGATCTTTGAAAGGTTGGTGGAAGTGTGAATATAACTTGAGGTATACCTGCAGTAGCTAGCAGAGTGTAGAACTGCTTCAGTGTCTGTATAGCAGGCATGGAAAACAAAGGAAGTTGAAATGAGTGAGGAGGGTCACATATGGAAATCCACTAGCTGCAGGGGAATTATGATTCGTCTTGACCTTGCTGCAGAAATCCTTCACCGAATGACCTTGTCTTATGTAGCTTATCTCTAGTTCATCTCTTTCAACCCCATTCTTTTCCTGTCCCCTAAAACTTAGCCTGCACTGGCTGTAGTTTTAACTCCATAGTTGTGTGTGCTTTAAATGAGAATAAGACTTTGTTTAGTTCTAGCTTTCCTGGTATCTGCTCATTTCAGGGACACTAGTCTTTGCTGAGAAGCTCCAGTTAAGGTTCTCACTTCAATGGTTGGAGTCACTCACTGTCTGAGATACACCTCCAACCGTCCTGATGTAGGAAGCATCAAAGGCCTTGACATCTGACTTGCTCCCTGATGTAATATTTGGCTCATAAACCGATTTTGTCTTATATTTTGAGCTCATGCATATGTTAGACCACGGGCAAGAAGGTATGAGCAGTGAAAGAACTCTACAACTGGCTCATTCACATGTTATTTTACTGTATGTACTTAGAAATACTACACTGTGTTTCCTGCTTTAAAAAAACTGGAAAATTAGACCAGGTGTAATGATGCTCACCTTTAGTTCCAGCACTGTGGAGGCAGAGGCAGGCCGAGGCAGGCCTATGTGAGTTCGAGGCCAGCCTGGTCTACAGGGTGAGTTCCTGGACAGCCAGAGTTATAACACAGAAGCCCTGTCTTGAAAAACAAAACAACAAAAATTAAAAACAAAACAAAACAAAAACAAAAACCAACCTGGGAAATGGGGGTCCTTGAACTTGTGTTTCCCACATGGCTAAGTTAGGAAGACGTGACTGCTGAGAATTACCTTTCCTGGTAAACAGAGTCTATGTTCCACTGTCAGCCCTGGCTTGCTTCATCTTTTGTCTGCACTAGTGGCTATGGCCTGTGGGAAGTAATTCTTGCTTGGGATCTCTCTGTTGCACAAGCTTCTTTTCACAGGGGGTGGGATGTCCTGGGTGAGAGATGGGCCAGGATGCTGGCTTGAGATGGAGAGCAGCATTCCCTCCCTGTTCATGGATGATGCCTCTGAGATGCCCTCTTATTATAGCTCTTTCTGGACCACCACTGTGTAACTCATTGGTCATAGTCATTCCTGGGTGATGGGGTACTGTACACCCGTAAATCGAGCACATTGGGGAGCTTGGAGTGGGAGAAGAGTGTTCAAGGTTGGCTTAGGTTATAGAGATTATCTGTCTTTAAAGTGGGGGCCAGGAGAAAGGAAACAACGAAAACAAAGGAAGCAGTAGTGCCAGTCCTTGGGTCTTCTATCCCTGCCAGTCATGCTCTTTGATCTTCCCAAGTCTACCTGGGGCACTGCACCCAGCCGACCCTTGTGTCTTGGCTGTCCTTGCTGCCCATTAGAGTGCTGTGTACCTTAGAACACACACTTTAATATTCTGAAGGCTGAGTGCTGTGGGAGTTTGAGGCTGAGCAGGCTGCAGAGAACGGAGCTGCCAGCAGAGGTTCTTCTGTCTTCTGGCAGAAGGTTTGCCTTGGCCCGTGTTACCATGTTGGGCTCGCCTCACCCCCAATCACTTGAAGAAAGCATGGTGAGCTGAAGGTATTTTTTTTTCTGTTCCTTCAGTCTGTGTTTCCTTAGATGGTTCACAGTCTTCTTCTGATTTGTTTGCTATGGTATTGGGGATGGAGCCTAGGGCTTGTGTACGTACTGTAGCACTGTACATAATGTACCAGAGCTACATACCCTGTCTGATCTTTCTTCACTTTTGTACCACTTTTGTGCTTTTGTCTCTGTGAGTGCATCATAAATTCTGAAGGGCAGGGTCTCCATCATGTGTGTTTTTCCTGTCTCAGAAGCTAGTCATGGAACTGTACATTGTAAGGTTGAAAGGAAATTATCTTTGTCAATTGCAAACCAATATTTATGTAGTGTTCAGAGCACATAGTGTCTAGGTGACACAAATTTACAGTTTTGTGCATTGCTGAGATATCTCTTTGTTTGGGCACATCTGTTTCTTGTTCAATATTGGAGTTTTGAAAATGGAAACCACCTCATGCAATCTTGTTCTATTGACTTCCTCACACCTGTTTCCTTCCATAGGGGGCTAAAAGTATAGAACACGTGGGGACAGTCCTGGCTGGGTTATCGCTGGGAGTTCCTGGTCACCTGAGATAGGGAAGGCAGGGAGGGCTGGTATGTTGCTGAGGATCTGGATAGAGATCACACTCTTCTCAGAATTTTCAGCTTATGGGGATGAGGATATAGCTCAGTTGTCAGACACTTGTCTAGTTCACCATGCCCAGCAACACTATAGACACATACATCAAAACCCACAAAAAGCAAACAATAAGCCAAATGAAAGAAAATAAGAAAGGAGAGAAATGAGAGTAAAGATACTGTACTTGCACAGCAACATAACTTCACTGGGTGGCTATGTGTCATTTCAAGAGGATCCAAAGCCCATGACAAAGTTGCAGAGATGGCAAAATTGAGAGTTGGTAGCCCTGGTTCCCTTGCTAAACTCACTGCTTGTTCTTGCTGAGCTTGCTCAGATCTGTCTCTTCTCATAGTAGAGAGCACTCTTAGGGCTATTTCCCTGCATGGTAGAAATCTCTTCTGTGGTTCGGTAGAGAGTATTTTATGCCATCATCCCTCTGTAGTTCTAGAAGAAAACCTCAGAGGTAAAGAGGACAAAAAGGGCCCAAGACAAGCATGCAATCTATTGCCGAGTCTCTGCCTTCTCCTAAAATGTGAATTGTATGTTTTTAATCTTCACTATAGCTGTGACGGCACATTGAAGGAATCTAAAAATTAGTTTTGCAACTTAGATTTTCTTGCCCTCAAGTTTTATAATACAGTTGGTGTCCTAAGGCAATGTAACATTCTTCTTCTGCTTTCTTTTTGTTTTCTTTTTTTTCCCTGAAAGGTCCTTATGCTAATTCCAAGGTAACTGGTAGAGTTGGGGGTAGAATTGACATTTGATCTGAGCAGTCTGTGTTCTGGACTCCATTTGACTGTACTTATCTGGGATAAACTAATTCAGGCACCCCAGCTTTGTGTGTGTGTGTGTGTGTGTGTGTGTGTGTGTGTGTGTGTCCTTGATAACAACCTAAGAATTTTGATGTTGCTTCTCACAGCCAATACCTGATGTATAGCATTCTTGCAATCAGTAAATGTTAATTACATGTGCAGGTACATCTGTTTATTTGTCCTCAGTCCCCAAAAGCTCTGGTAAGATTTTGTTTTATGGCTACAGATGGATTCTACCCAGTGCTTGCCAACTCTGGGAGGTACTCCCTGGCTCTATATTCATGCTTATTGGAGCCACTGAGGTCATTCATGGAGACATGTTCAATCTGCAGTTCATGGGACAGATCTGAGTAAGCCATATACTTAGATGGTTTCAAGCAATGCATACTGGTATGTTTGTCATGGCTTTGAAGTAGTATTCAGTTATTGATGTACTTTTGCTCAGAGTTTGTGTTTCTTAGCAAAAAAGCTAAGCACCGTTAACTACTCAGAGCTCTGTTGAACACTTGTGGTTTAAGTTTTGCTAGATACTTTAGTCTATAGCCACAGACTATTGGATTATTCTGGGTTATATCATCATCAAAGTCTTGTTTCATTGCCTTAAAATAGATTAAGGCTGTGCTTCCTTTGGCCAGTGTAGGAGCAGAAAGAATAAGCAGTGAGACAAGAGATCAAAGTAAGCCCAGTCTGAAGAGAAGGTCTTAAACAGACTCATGGAGGTAGATGAGCTGGAAAGAAAACCAAAGAAACTGTGCCAACGTATCTCTGGCACTCTGAGTAAACGTCCCATTTTTGCCTTATTGGATGTGAAGGCCAGGCACTTCTAGGCTTCTGCATTTGACCTGTATTCCCTCGACATCTGTTCTACCGCCCACTTCTCTCTGAAGCCACTGCACTATTTCTCTTTGGCAGAGTTGTCTCTTAGGACTTCCTGGAATATCTCTTCTCCTGTGCTCTGTAGGTCTCACTTCAGTTAGGAGTGGTGTTTCTTTCTTCCACTGTCATGAGCACCCAGGACATCCATGGTTGAAATTAAGTGTTTTGGTGTCCATCAGCTTGTCAGCTGATCACATGCTCTTCATTTTGCTTCCTGATGCCATTGACTCCCTGAAGGGTATTCCAAGTCAGCTCCTCTTGTCTAGTTAGGGTTACTATTACAGTGATGAAACACCATTACCAAAGCAAGTTGGGGAGGAAAGGTTTTATTTAGCTTGCACTTCCACATTGTAGCCCACCAACGAAAGAAGTCAGGACAGGAACTCCCTCAGGGCAGGAACCTGAAGGCAGGAACTGATGCAGAGGCCATGGAGGAGTGCTGCTTACTGGCTTGTTCTCTATGGCTTGCTCAGCCTTCTCTCTTATAGATCCTAGGACCACCAGCCCAGGGGTGGATCCACCCACGATGGGCTGGGCTATCCCCTACCAATTGCTAATTAAGAAAATGGCTTACATCAGGATCTTGTAGAGACATATGTTTTAATTGGGGCCTCCTCCTCTCTGATGACTGTCTTGTATCAAGTTGACATAAACCTAGCCAGTACACCTTTGCTGAGCTTCCTGTCATTGCCCTGACCCCTTCATATTCAAGTACCTCAGTCCTCCTCCTCCTCGTCCTCCTCCTCCTCTTCCTTCTCCTCCTCCTTCTCCTCCTCCTCCTTCTCCTCCTCCTCCCATTTACTTCTCTAACTACCTTAACTCTCTTTCATCACAGATCCAAAGCAATGAAACAAACCAGTTGTGTACTAAAACTTCAATTTGTGGACAAAGTGAAAACCTCTCTCTATCTATGTAAGTATGTCTGACAGTTTGCCATAGTAACTCAAAGAACGCTGTCCTAAAACACTCTCCGAAGATCTCATGGTCAGAAACTTCATACAGTTGTTTCTCAGAGTAAGGTTTGGTCCAGGAAGCCCTATGTAACGTGTTTCCCTGTGCCTGTCCAGACTAATCAGTCTCATTTCCCTCTTTTTTCTCCCATGCTCCTCCTGCTGCGTGACTCTAGACTTTCTACTGACCCTATCCCTCATAAGGTATATTTCCACCTCAAGTTCTTTCCTCTCTGCCATGCCCTCTTCATTCACCGCCCAGATATTTATGGAATCTGCTCCCATGGCTACTTAATCTGCCCCTCCCTATGCCTCCTCTATTCAACCTGAGCACTTTGTCATCAGCTAGCCTATTCTGTATTTATCTGATTCTATTTCTTTTCCTTATAGCCTGGAAACTCCATTAGGGCAGAGCCTCTGTGTGTTCATTGCTATATTTCCTAAACCTAGCATAGTGCCTAAGAATTAGCAAGTATTTGGTAAGTTGTTGAATGACCAAATGAGTGTACTGAGCAATGAGAATAGATGATAAGGAATATGGATTCCCCCAGCTGGAGGGAAAAATCACAGCATCTGTAATATTTCACATAAAGAAATTTCTTTTGAACACTTCCTGAGATGTTACCATTTCTAAAATTCGAGTGTGTATGGCAGTGGATGGAAGTTGAGTCATTACCTGCCCAGCACTGATTATTATACAGCTGATGTTTACACTGGCACCCACAAATTGGCAGTAAGTGTTTACTTGTCTGTATGTCCTGTTTCTGTATAAATTGAGTATACACCCTATGTGATAGGTTCTTGATAAAATTACTTTGAAAGGAAATTTTGTTGGCATTGGAATAGTACCACTGTGTGTGCAGAAAGGCATGATGGTGGTAGGGAGTGAATTTACTATTAGTGAAGTTGGGGGCATGACTCTGCCTTTCAGAGCAACACCTAGGAAGTTGAAGTTGTTATGCACCATTTCCACATTATATATAAACCTGCTGATGCATTACAAGCAGTGAAGTGATGGCAGAGGATATTGGCGAACTCCCCAGAACGGAGCAATGAAAACCTAGTTTGACCATCACTCCTGGTCTGCCTTTAAGGTACCATGTCATAGAAAAGTGGCAGAGTTTGTTTCTTTCCTGATGGTAATCTGAAAGAATGGAGTTTTATTAAATCAGTAGTGTTTCAGCATGTATGAAATTGGATCTTAGATTTGGGAGGTGAATTTATGAATTTTAATTCTGTAGGTTTTTTTTGTTTGTTAGGAGTGTTTACATTTCAGTTTCTGTGAAGGCAAATGTTGTTATTGCACATGAATTACTCAGGGAAAGGTGAGGGCTGGCCAGGTGTTTGGAAGGGTTTCTTGGTTTCCCCACTCAGCATCTTTTTTTTCTTAGCATTGAGACTGATGATCCACTGCTGAGATTTGACCTTGCCTACCGTTTAAGGATAACTTTTTTTTCAGACAGCTATAAGTTTGCTTCTCTCTTTTTTTTTTTCTTTTGAAAGATCTATAGGTTCCTAAAGTAAGAGGTCGCCGCAAAGAGGTCTGGAGTTTGTAGCATCCAGTTTTTGACCTGTTGGTACCATCTCCCACAACTGTTAGTAGCTGTGGCTTTGAATAATCACCTCATTGTTTTATAATGGCCATTGTTCTTCTAGCTATTTCTAGGAGAGACTATTTCATAGCAAGCTTCCTGGCATTCTGGCTCTTAGAATCTTTCCTCCTTCTTTACTCTATGTTCCCTGATAGATGCAGAAGCCGTGATATCTTCATTTCTTCTGGGGTTGGGCTCTCCATGATCTGTTGATCTCCGTATGGTGTCCAGATGTGATTATTTTCTATGATGGTCTCCATTTGCTATAAAGGCTTCTTTGATGAGGGGTGGTAGCTACACTTATCTGTGGGTATAAGGATAAGATTTAGAATGTAGTAAGAAATTATGCTGGAAGTGACTTGATGGAAGTAGATTCTTTTCTAAAATCACCCCTCTACCATCTGTACATCCACTGTTCTTGACCAGACTCATGCTCTCCAGGGTGTCCTTGCTACTACTTTTTTTTCTCATCCCATTCCATACTTAGTGACTGATTATAAACAGTCTGAAATTCACTTCCACTTAGAATCTATGGTGCCTCTGAAACTTGTGATTCCACCACTTGACAACTGAAAGGTCGGCAGCCCCGAGGCCCACCCTTGCTCCCACTCAAAATGTTTAGCATATTAGGAACAGAAGATATCTAAGCAGACTGCTCAATGACTCTTCTGTTTAGGGTGCTTTTACTCTGGGATTGATGAGATCTCGTTTCTTTTTCTAACCGTTTTCCCCTTGAGTTAATATTTAGAACATCTGCATGTGTGTGTGTGTGTGTGTTTATATGTGTGTGCAGGTGCACACGTATGTGTGGAGGCCAGAGGATCGTTTGTCCTTTCTCAGGCACTGTCCACTCTTCTCTCTTCTTCTTTCCTTCCTCCTTCCCTTCTTTCTTTCGTTCTTTTTATTTTTTTTCTTTATTTTCATACATGGCCTCTCACTGGTCAGTGAGCCCTAGGGAACCAGTTGTTCTAGCTTACCCAGTACTGGGATTACAGATTTGTGCAACAGTGCTTGACTATTTTTTAACATGGGTTCTGATGACTGAATTTAGGTCTTTATGCCTGCAAATGAAGTATTATCCAACTGAGCCACCTCCCCAGCTACAGAACCTTTTTTTTCTTTTAAAGAGAGAGAACTAAAATATGAATTGGAAATTTCTCTTAGACATTTACAAGCAGGCACAGAACAGGATGTGAGAAATGGGCTTGAGAATATTGTTTCTGCTATGTAGGAAATCTGAGATTATGAGTTTGGAGAATGCCGACTGAAAAATAAGTCATAGTAACTTGGCAGAGAGCTTGAAGGCTGCAGGTTTAGATAGCTAAAATGCCCAGTCTCAGAACAGATGTGCCTCATTTTACAAATTTTATAAACCCAACATTGATAAATAGTATATCTTGGCTAAGATTTGTTACTGTTATTCAGGCAGATTTGCAGATAGGTAAACTTGGGTATACAAATTGTCATCCCCGAAGAACTCATCGTTACTAATTAAAATTTCCAAGTTGAGGAGTACATGGAACCAAAGTAGCTTAAAAGCCTTGGCATATTCAAAGTTGTCTTGAAATAATTTATTAGAGACCCCATTAATGGTACTAATACAAAATTACTATCCTATAAATAGAAATGAACTTTGGAAAAACCTAACAATGTGATAAAAGCACTGTCCTCTTTGATCTTGTAGATCATTCTGTAAGGAACTGGATTTGCTCAAAGCACTGCCCTGTTAGCTCCATGGTTTAGCAAAAACAACAAACATAGCTAAGTGGTATAGCACTTGCCTAGCACACCTGGTTTCAGCACATTTGTCTTCCAAACTCAACACTGCCAAGGGAGAAATGCCCCTTTGACTCCTTAATATCTGTATTTACCCATGAACAGAAAATATCAATTTGGTCATTTAAAGCCTTTTTTTTCCTTTAAGCTAGCCACTTTTCTTTTAATGAGGGGTCTCACTATGTATGTACGGACTGACCTTGAACTCAGCAGTCGTCCTCCCATACATTTTTAATAGCTTAGTTTTTATTTGGTTTGGGTCCTTCTCCTTCTAATTATTTCTAGTAAATTGATTCGTTCATGAGGGTTTCAGTCTAAAGCATGTGGAATGGTTCACGTGATAGGTACAATTAGGACAGAGATGCTTACTTTGCCTTGGGATTTCACCCCAGTAGTGCACTCATCATTTCCAGTGGGGTGCTACTGAGAGCTTACTCATTTTTTGAGCCACTGTTCTTAGAAATTCTTTATTTTGTCTTGGTTAGATGGTGTGTAACCTGGTGTCTACCCAGTATTATTAACCTTGTGTTTTTCCCACTAACCTCCAAGGGCCAAAGATGAATTCACAGTGGGCTCTGAAATAAGTCTTGTTTCTAAAATACACGTGTAAAAGGAATTTTTTTTAAAGAAGAGGGTTATAATTGAGTTTAAACTCAAGGATATTTGTCAAGGATTACATTGATTAACACGTGCTCTTGTATCTTCTGGAAAGCTTGTGAGAAAGCAATGATTGTAGTTAATTTTTAGTGAGTGTCACATAGTTGATAATTGCTCTGATTCACAGTATTATTTTATTCTCTTTTCTTCACCCAGAGCAAAACAAGCTTAATTTGATTTATATCCTTAGGAAGAAGAAGAAAAAAAAAACACTAAGATTACTCACATAGCTGTGATTCAACTTTTGGCTCCTTCCTCATTCTCTCCTCCTCCTCCTCCTCCTTTTTCTCCCCTCCTCCTCCTCTTCCTCCTCCTTTCCTATTCTGCCCACTCCTATATTCCCTCCCACCCATGATGTTGCCATCAAAGAACTGAGTCAGTTCATTCTTGAAAATGGGTGGGGACAGGAGGCAAGTAATAAAAACTTTCCTGAGTGAAGTATTCAGCTTCTGTGTGAAATCACTGCAAGAAGACAGGCAGCACCCTATAAGACTTGAAAAGTTTGGAACAGAGTCCAATCCTCAAAGAAATGTTTCTAGTGTCTTACATAAATCTGCATGTACTGCATGTAGTTTGTACATGTTTGTAGAGGCATTCCCATGGCATAGCCATGGAGGCAAGTTCCTATAACATAATTCTGATACTGGAAATTTTATATAAACTTGATCACAGAGCTAATGTGCTCTCAAAGTAGAGTGCTTTGTTAAACAATAATATTTATTTTGTATTTAATAATAATATTTTATATTTTATAATATAATATAATATTTAATAATGAATTTGTTTTGTAGACAGGATCTCACTCTGTAGCTCGGGGTGATATTGAACTGGTGTTCCTCCTGTCTCAGCTTCCCAAAGCAGGGAATTATAGGCATGTATACCTGGCATTCTCCAAAGAATTTTGATCGTTTCAAAATATAACCGATGAAGGCACTCGCCTTTGAATGAACAGTGTGACTTGGAAGCTTGAGGCTGTTCTTCCCACCCTTGGAGTGGAAGAGAACTGAAGGAGGTGGCCGCTCACCCTTGGCTGAAGGAGGTGTGGTAGCATTACTGAAGCAGAGATTTCTCTTTCTCTCTTGTATGTTCTTGTTTGTGCCCATTCTCCAAGTGATGAGAAGGAGAAAGGAAGTGACTCTCCCAGGTTTCTTCCGTCAACATCATCCCAGGGCCAGTATTGGATTTTGGGCTGTCTGTGTTCACCTTGATCTGTAATTGGGGTTCCTAGAACTGGTAAAATCAGATTATTTGGTATTTTGGGGTTGCTGGCAGACAGGCAACTTCATGCTGTTTTTCCAAATTAACCTTTTAGTGCAGAATGGGACTTGGTTGATGCCTCTGACCCAAGCTCCCACACAAACGGAGTTTCCCTGACCATTCATTTCCATTTTACTGGCTTTCTCCCCATTATGGTACCAGTCTGTCTCTAAAGCGTTGTCTGGATAAAGACAAGTTGGAGTAGTTGCTCAGCCTTCAGCCGAGCACAGCATTTGAGGATCTGCATATTTATAAGGTGTGCTTGCACCTCAGAGATGTCTGCTTGCTGTTCTTCTTATCATTCTTCAACTGTATGACATGCTGACTGCTATTAGCTTTTGTTACTCAAGGGCTTGTGGATTGGTTGAACTGCTTCATATAACTTTTGGGTGGAACCGGAGCCTCTTGTACTTGGGGAAAGTAAAATTTCATAATGAAAGACAGTCATCTAACAGAAAACGTATCCTGAAGTTCTCCAGCCAACTGTCTGGATTTCCCTTAGAGTAAGTGTAGTTGGGGTTTGTGTAGTGGCTTTATGGAGAAAAAATGAAGCAAAAGAGTAGATGATGAGTACTTTTTTCTGGGTATGTACTTTTCCTTATCCCTCTTATTTTAGGGGCTATTGGGAGGTAACAGACAGCGCTCTGCCTTGAAACAGGGCTTTGACATTCCTTCAAGTCTTTGGCTCATTTATCCTTCACCTAGATGGTGACAGTTCTAATGTCTTGAGCTATCTGTGCCAATTAGAATGAGAGTTCTGGTTTTTGTTTTATTTTGTTCTAATTTTGAGACATAGTTTCACCTAGGCTGGCCTTGAACTAACTCCTTGTCCTTCTGCCACACCTCAGCAGCCTTCTGCCATACTCATTCAACCTTCTAGCCTCCTGTGTGCGCTGGGATGGCAGGCTTTTTGTCTCCATGCTTGGCTGTGATGGGAATGCCCTCTCTGACTGGTTCCGTCTGGTCATAGCTCCCTTCTGCACTGACTTTAGGAAACTCCAGAAAATATGGTGGGAAAAGCCCAAACAGATGCTGAAATGCTTTGCAGAAATGATGGCTTGGTCAGGTGTTTGTCATCAATAGTAAAGTAGTTTTAAATGTTTTTATTACGTAAGAAAATAACTATGTTGTGTGTGCCCTTTTCAGGTGCACAGCTAGGAATGGAGGAATCAGCATTGAAACACCAGCCATTCCCCACTTTCAAAAGATGTTATAGGTCCCTTCATATGTCAGAGTTTTGGTTGATTTTTACTAATGTCGGTGTTAGTATTCTGTGTTTATTTCCATTGAAAGCTATGTAATTTTAGAATTGTGTTCTCTGTGTATCTTAGGAAGGTAGCTGTCTTTAAGCCAATAAAGCTTTACTCAGAAAATGTCAGTGGCTAGATTAATGCATCCCAGTTGAAATATGAACAAGTTTTAATAACTACTTGAGAAATATGTGCATGTAGTTAATAGAAAGACTTGAAAAGTATAAATAGAAATGTGTTTCCAAGAAGTTTGTGTAAATTTAGTTTCTGAAAACTAATTCTATATGAAAATTCAGAGTGGTGTTAATTCCAGTAAAACCTTACAGGGGAATTTTTTTATTAAGTAGATGATCAAATCCTGAATTAGCTTTTTAATACTGTTTCAGTGTATGTATCTTTTCTGTGTTTTCATCTATGAGTTGGAGAATTAGATTTTTGAATATTGCCTTATATTGCTAAAATAGAAGGCATGTCCTACAGTGAAGCATAGCTAGTTATCCATCAAGGTTTAATCAACAGTAAACGCTAAGCCTCTGTCAGAACAGTTGCTGACTTTGCTCAAGGTTAAAGGAAGTATGCTGAAAAGAGATAACTGTAGTTCAACTGCTTGCCCGAGCCTTTCAGATTTTTATGTGTGGGGAATTGCACTCATTATTCCATTTCTTCCTGTCTGTGTAATACCTGGGAACAATTGACTCCACGTAATGCCACTCCCGTCATGGCAGTTAAAGGTTTTACCGAAGAGGAGACTTTTAGGCAGTTTATTTGATTGGGGTTTTCCCAGAGACCATTTGGTGACTTTCAAGTTTTTGTCTTTAGCTTATTAAGCAAGTTGATATTAAAAGACTTTTCAGATGTTGGGGTGGGGCAAGGTCATGTTGCATTTGTACTTCTACGTGAGTGACTCAGGTTAGAGCGAAAATCGTGGTACACACAAAAGTGAAAGCCTGTTGCATGTCTCTAATGGCCCTGACCACTTCCTGAAGAACCTGCCACATGAGCCCTAACAGGAGATATAAACTTGGGTTCCTCTTCCTGGTAACAACATGAGGCAGACCTGTACGTAGAAACCTTTTTCTTCACTGTTGTGTGAACTTTGTTGTTCAGTGACCTCAGTTGTAAAGTTTCCAGCACATGGTTCTGAAACATTACATATTTAGGGAGTGGAGCCAGAGCTTAGCTGAGTCTTAAAACATAATCCTTGGGAGCTTTCTTGCTTACATGATTGAATGCTTTGAAACCCATGAGAACATGCATTCGGATCCTTAAATGTCCACGTTAGAAAAGAAAAACTGTGAGCTTGTCAGATCAACTACAACCACCGGTCTAATAAAACTGAGTCATATCCAAATGGGCTGCACTTACACTACCCTCCCATTCTGGGGAAAATGTGGCCGGGGGAGGCAGTGTGAGTCATCACCTGGTTTGTTTGACATACGCTTCCTTCCATAAATTGGGAATGGCAAGCAGCACAGCGCTCTGAGCTTGCCTCGGAGAAAGAGCTGTTGCTGTTGCAGCTCTGCTTGAGCAAAGTAGGGCGTCTGCCTTGGAAAGATGAAGCCGAGCCCGTGTTTTGACTTTAGATGTCGGGGGAGGGGGAGAAGAAATGTGCAGATCCAAACAAGGAACACTTGTAAGTACCATTTTCAGAGACTGGAGAAATGGTAGGGGTGTTTGTGGTTGAATTTCTTCCTAAGGCATAAGTGGTATTTAAGAGAAATTGGGGGTGTTAAAAATAAATTACCAGCTACTTCATGAAGTGGGCTTGGTTACTTAACAAGAGTGTTCTTGATCCGGACAGTACAAAATGATTATGGAAGGGAGATATGATTTGTAGTTAGCGTAAAGATTTGTCCTTATGATACTTAAATTTGCTTAATTTTTACAACTGTTTTAAAAGAAACCTGTTCGACTTAGGAATCTTCTTGGGACCCTTTGAGGGAAGAAAAGGGAGGGTCATGCACCTCTCCCGTTTTCCTACAGTGGCTCTGTAAGGCTCCGTGGAGCTGGGCAGAATGAAGTTTAGAATGTAAAATTGTCAGGGAGACTGTCAGAAGCCAGATGAGCCGTAGATTTACAGCCGAGTTTTTAACCTCAGCCTTTGCTTTGGGATTATTTTTTAATACATGCCAGACATTCTTCTGATTTCCATCCTGGCTGGGTCTGAGCTCCTTCTCTGTCTCTGTGAAGCTAGGGTGTTAACTTGTTTTAAAGCTCGAGTTGTCTGGGTGTTTTCTGTTTCGGCTTAACTCCCCCCCCTTTCCTGAATGAGTGTCCTTTGTATAACCCCAGTAATTCAGAAATCCTACAGTCATAGGGACTGCCCTGTCATGTGACTTAGGTACTAGGTGCTGGTTGCGATTGGTCAGCAGCTAATTGGCAGGTCTGTATAAGAAGTCCCGGGTCAGGCGACTGTCCACTCTCTACTCTCCTGCTGGCTGCTGCTCTACAGGGGCAGAGTAGGGGGTGGGGTCTGTTCAGTGATTCCTCCTGTTATAGATGATCAAGTGACTGCTGCCCTGGGGTCTGCACACCAGTGGAAGACACTCAGATTGCTTGTGGCTGATTTAATCAAGCTCTGGCTTCCTGAACTGGTAACTGTCACTTTAATGTAGCTTACTGATTAAACTGAGAAAAACGTAGCTGAAAATGTATGCCAAGAACTTGTGTGGACTTATTCCCTGTCCCCCTTTCCCCTTTGTCTGATTCATTTTGTCACAGGAATGAAACACAGATAACTCGCTAGAAAACTTTTGTAGGAAAAGTGCCTCATGTGATCAGAACAAAGCCGTTTCATAATCAGATTTACCAAGCTGCGAAGAGGGAGTTTGAGCGAACGGAAGCTGCAACGTTCTGTCACCAGGAAACACTGCATTATCCAGAATCGGTAAGTGAAAAGTGTCATTGTCCCTAATAGAAATCATATGGTGTGTGGGAGAATTGCAAAATTGTTCACAGACCCCTAACAAATATGTGGACAGAAAACAGATAAACAAAGTAGGAATTTTAAAAGCAGGCATCCCCACACTACAGCATAGAGGCTGAGAAGTAACAAGGTAATTAACAAAGTGAACTGGGTGTTGCTAGTTCAGCCAAACATATGTAATGTAACTAGGTCTTACTTTTTGAACATGCTTTCCTTGTCAGTGGGGGAAAGCATACAATCAAAATGGGCTGTTTTTCCATGGATAGAGATTTGCATTCAAGTCTGACTAGCAAGCTGAAATTTGAAAAGATACTTTCAGAATTAGGTGGTTCCTTTGCTTCCCCATTGTGTTAAGCATTTTATCTAGATCTTTACAAAATGAAAGTCGAAGCCATGCACCCCAAACTTCTGATTGTGAACAGTAAATTATGATGCTCATAGGTTTTGTTTGGCATTCATGTCATGATTTTAAGATTGTTTTATTTGGTTACACTGGTAAAGCAAAAAGGTGTCTATTTCCAGATAGTCTATAACATTTTCAAGGTGGTAATGAGCAACTCTTAATGATGTGATGCCTCTGTCTTCCTTCTTCTGAAACCTGAAATTCAGTTTTCTAATTTTGAATCTGAGCTGTTCCTATGCTTATGGTTTGCCGAAAAAGACAGTAAAGCTTTGAGTACCTGTGTTCCTAAGGACAGTGAGGTTACACAATTATAAATTAAGTGTGAACGTCTGATTTCTTGACTTTGCTGAATAAAGATTATGTGAAGAAAGGTTGAGCACACATTAGAATAGTGGGTGGATGATTGATTTTTGCCAGTTTCTTATTGGTCAGTAAAACTAATCATGTGATATGGACTTACATATAATTAGGTGGGAAAGTATTTTAAGTGTCAGTAATTGTATAGGTATTCTGGGTAATCTCCATTTATGAATGTAAACATGCAGTTATGACCTATGGACAGACTAGTGCTTTGCTTTATAGAGGGTGTAGTATTGTTTATTTTGCTTTAGGTGACTCCAACTAAATTAAAAGTTGGATGTACATTCCTGACCTCTTGTTCCCATTCTGTTGGTTTTGAAATCATAAAATCCTCAACATAAAAAAAGAAGGCTATAACAGGCTAGCAATGCTGAATGTTAGTTGAGTGGGCTGCAGATGGGGGAGAGGAGAATACATGTGGTAGAATCTGTTAAGTTGGTCTCCCCACCCTCCTTCACATACTCTGAGGGTCTGAAGATTATTCTTTCTTAGGCTAATGGCTCCCAAGACTTCCGTTTAAATTAAAAGACAAGCATGGCTGGGAAATGACGATCCAGCCGTAAATCAGTATATTGGCATTGCAAATTTGTGTGACTGTCACAAGTCACTTGACTTAATTAATGTATGCCCTCCTGAAACAGGTTTGGGAGAAAGATAGAAAAATGGTGACAAAGCATGAACGTATTTCTAGATAATTTATATCCTGCTAGTGTGCATTCAGGAGCTAATCCTTATTTTCACCTCTATTTCATGTAAATACTTGAATAAACATGATGATTTACTATTGGGCTACATACATGCAGCATAGGAAAAAGACTTTGCATAGTTTTATAGAGTTTATAGTAGAGTATATAGTTTTATAGAGTTTTTATATAAACTTGAGATGTTCTCCTGGCATTTAGAAGCTATTGTCTTCAGTGATAAAAAATGGGATGAGTGTGTCCCAGGAGAATTATCTGAAAGCTTCATTTTTAAAAACTAGTTTGTCATTCTTTGTACTCAATTTATTATTTTAAAATTTATACCTAAAAACATGCTGAATTCGTTCCTGGAGTTACGAAAAGTATTGGTATTTTGGTTTATTCGGTAAAAATATACTAATGACATGTCTTTGTGGGTTTGCAAACCAACAAAATGAACGGAGGTCATTTGAGAGACATACATCAGTCATTTTCCCCCAATAGTGTTTGTTAAGTGAGATAATCCCTCTCTCTCTCTCCCTCTCTCTTTCTCTTTCTGTGTGTGTGTGTGTGTGTGTGTGTGTATAAGTTCAATTTGAAGGCAGGCTTTAATCACCAATGAAATGACTGGCTGTTTGTTAGAACTCAGATTAGCCTCGAAATGGTCCTATGACAAGTGAGTAGTTCAGTGTTGAAATGTAGCTTTAAGATTTCAGTTCATAACTGTCATTCAGACCTCCTGCTACAGTCTCACTGAGTAGGAGGATAACAAGAAGAGGAAAAAACCATGAAGCATCGTAGCAGTCTCCATTCCTTTTGTGTCTTTTTGCCTTGCCATTGTGTATGGGAATCAGCATGGGAGTCGTAAGCGTATATAGGTCTTGAACGAAGCAGTCCTTTTAACACAAAATCAATAGGAGAAAAGTTGGGAGAGATAAGTACCAGTATATGGAGTAATAAGGAGGAGTCAGCTTCCATGAGGTTATGCAAGTCCTTTGTCCAATGCTGACCAGCAGTGAGAAGAACATCTTGAACCAGTTATTGTAGGCTCTTCAAGAGCTGCAAATATTCCCTTCAAGTGCAATGTGGAGAGAATTCCTTTGGTAACAGCAGGATGGCTTACCACTTTGGCATAGCATTTATTCATCTCCCCTAGGCTGACTGTGGAGGCTTCTGTGTTCTTGCGAGTCACATGCTTTTCAACCAACTGTTTCATTTGCCATTTACTAGCTTTTGTCTTCATTTTCCTATGGAATAGACAAGATTGTATTATTAAACACTCATAAAGCCTATGGGAATGAATTGGCAGGCTGAGCATCTAGGAAATACTGTATCAGAGTGAGAGACTGTTTAGACTAATGTGTACCATAGATTAATTATGCACTTTTGCATTTTCCATGCCTGAAGGCATTTTCTTTTCCTCAGTGGTTTGGGCAATTTATTTTGTCACTAGCATCTTGAGAATTATTGAGGAAAATACTTCAGTGAGGTTTGTCCCTTACCTAATAAATATAAATCTGTCATTTCTTCTGAAATCCAAAAGGTTCTAACAAATTTTAAAAAATGTTCATGTCACAAACCGACAGCAAGTTCTGACATGAACTTACACGAGGCCACTTGTAGTCTTTATTTAGCTCACAAAGTCTGTATATTTCGTCCTAGAAATATTCACATACTTGATTCTGGAATACAGTATCAGACCTCCTGAGGAACTACGTATCTACGTGTGTATGTGAATTAATCACGCTCTTTATAAAATTAATAATAATCTGAATGTTGGCGTGCCGGATAAGGGTTTTTGACTGTTGGATTAACATTTATTTATTGGACTCACTATATGTGTCAGATACTTTTCTAAATATATCCCTGGCATGTAGTACAGTGCCTACCAGTTCCTGATAGTTACCCAGGAGATATATCTTAGTATAAAATGCTCTGCATGTGTTAACTGAAAAGCCGGTATGATTGTTACTCCATTTTATGCAGAGAAAGCAGTGTGCAGAGAGGTGAAGCAAACTGCCCAAAATGACATACAACGGAAATGGTGGAACCAGGATTTGCAAGCACTGAAACTTGTCTGAGTCAGAGGGGTGTGTCACCTGGTTCCTTCATTCCTGCTTACCCTATACCTAGTGTCATCAAAAGGCAGTGATGTCACCACTATGGTCATTAATAGGCTCCTGTGTGAAATGTTTGTTAACAGCTTAGTGGTGGGACTATGGGAGTTGAGCTATCCAACGTCCATCAGTGAATCAGCCTGGCTTTTTAAAATTGAGAAAAACTAAGACAAAAGAAATAACATTTTTTTTAACTTCAAAGAACTTTTCTTATACAGTTGGAAATTCCTTTCCCAGCTCTTTTCTGGGCCTTTTTACCCAGAAGGAGGTCTAGGCTGTCAAGGGAGAAAGGGCCCCCTCAGAGGGGGTGACTCTGGCATAGGTGTCACACTGGGTGCCTTCGGGAAATCAGGCAGCCCCAGGAAATTGAACTGCATGACTGAAGCCAGAAGAGGATACTTTAACAGTGCTTCTCCAAAACGTGTATAAGGTGGCTCTCCTGTCAACTGAGGGCAGCCTTCCTGGTTTATGTTTCTGTTCTCTCCTTTCCCGCTTTTTAGCACTTACTTCCTTTTGACATATTGTACATTTATGTCCTTGTTTGACATTTTAGTCAAGCACTCCTGGCATTGTTAGCTTTGAATTCCTAGATGTATGGATTTTGATCTCTGTCTTCAGCTTCACTCCCTTATGTCCATTTAAACTGCTGTTGATAAGAAAACAAAATTGCCGGGTTTTTTTTACTATTATCTTTTTTTTTTTTAACTAATAGTTCTGAAAACTTATTTATCCTAAGTAAACAGTTTAGATTGCATTGGTCAAGATTTTGAGAATAGATGTTTTTATTCAGAGGAGGAAACCAAACTACTTTTGAATGGAGTTACTAGGCATGTAAACATATATTTTGAATTTAGAAAGGAAATGTTTAGCCATTTATCTTTTGATATCAGAAAGAGTAAGAATTAAGGAGAACATTCAAAGTAAAGTAATTTTATTAACTACTTTCAACTTTATGGGCAACTGAATTACAGCATGTATTCCAGTTAAAATATCGTAGCTATAACTATTAAAGTGCCCTTTTTTCTTTGAAAATAATCAATATAAAACAATTGCTATGTATACTGTGTATTAAAATTTTAAGTGGTTTAATCTTAACATCTCCTGGTTTAAGTTCTTAGGATTCCAAGCTGTAACTTCTTATCTTTCACTACTTCATTTATTCTAATTTATACATTCTGAAGTATTTAGGCTAATCTAACACATAAGACATAGCACATAAATTATTAGCTATATATTGTTATGTAAGTACATCATTATACCTCATTTCCTTTCATTTCTTTAAAGGAACAGATTTGACACATGCAAAAGTTGGATTTGATGTTTTTTGTGAGTCAGTATGACAACTGAAACATTTGCTTATCTTAGCTTTCCTAAATAGCTATGGTAGATAACTATTTTTTTAAATCACTTGGAGAATATCAATCTAAACATTGTGATAACTTTGTATTGTAACTCTTCTAAGCTATAGGGTGGAGTCTTCTGCTATGAAGGCCACGTTAAGGTTTCATTTCTTGCCATGAAAAAAATATTTCCTGAAGAACCTGCCTATTCTGCTGTGTGTGGGGGGGGGGGAGGTGTCTTATTATTGGTATTATTGGAGTTTTTCTGCCTTTATTCTTTTTTTAAACAATGGATAAACTATTTTTTTAAAATAAAATTCATTGCCCCTCCCACCAGCCTCACACATATACACGAGTTTTTAAACTAAGAGAAATGGGTTGAATTTTATAGACCCAGCAATGCTAATGCTTTGCTGCATGATTTCACAGTTCTGATACCTGCATTCAAAATAATCACCAAATCTGAACTATTTATTTCATAAGAGGCCCAAGCATGGGGAACAAGCGTGCTTGGGCTTTAAGCTTACTTTGCCCCTTTTGTAGCTGAGTGACTCATTTGGTCTCTGTAGACAACAGAGCTTGGAAGAGAGCTATGGTGATTGTACTTGATCATGCTTGGAAAAGCACATGTTAGGGGACCTGGAACAGTGATGTTCCACTCATTTGTATTTCCCAAACCCTTTCAGTTTAGCCCCTACACTGAGTTTTATGCTAATGTATGTGGTTTCTGGCATGGCAGATTCACTAAAATAGCAACAATTTGCTGGCTGCTTACTTGTTGCACACTAAGTATGTTTTGGGTAGCTGCTATTGCAGGTACTCCACAGGCAATGACCTGATCCTTAACAGCAAGCTTTTGGTGCCAGTGTCACCACTTCATAGGTGAGGAGCCTAAAGTGCACAGAAACAAAGAAACTTACTTTGGGTCACTTGTCAGTTGTAGAAACAGAATCTGAATCCAAATAGGCTGCTGCCAGCACAGATAGGAAGTGCTTTGGGTTCAAAGGCAAAGTCAAAGTTGACTGAAGCTGAAAGTGTCAGCAATGAGCTTCTCGATTCTGTTCTAGAAAGTGGCACATCTTTCAGAGCTGGGCCTCTCAGTCTTGAAATACACAGTTGGCTTTTTCTGCTTCTTATTTCACAAATCAGTGGGAACAGTCTTAGTCACTGGTGTTTTATGAATTTTAATTAGGCCACTGAAGTCCAAGAGGGGAATTCCTTGTTTTCAGTTGATTTATGCACTAATAAATGTACTCATCTAACTTCCCCTGTTTTCCTATCAAGTTTTTACTTGAAGGTGGAGGGGAGAAGTATGTGAGCACTTGAGTCCTCTGGATAGACTTTGGTAGAAAGGTAAAGTGAGTGAGAATCTATTCATGAAGATATTTTTCCTTTATCTCCATCTAGTTCTGAAGGCTTTCTATAGGAACAGTGCTTAGAAGGAGCCACCATTGCCTATTAAAAAAAAAATCCTCGTGTTTGCCCCAGGAGTTAAGTTTCAGATTATGGGAATGCAGATGTAAATGTTAGAACTTGATTTAGAAGGTAGGTGAGGGTACCACGTAAGTCCATCCATTTAAAGTACTTGAAAAACTCTAAAAGTTCTCAATGGTCTTGAACTGAGCCTGTCCCTTGGAGGATATGCTAATGAGGCTTGCCTTCATTCCATAATTTTTTTTTCCTGTTCATTCATTCATCTTTCTTTTTACTCATAGGTGTTGTGGGGAGGGAGACAGGATGAGAGTCCATGGAATGGGGCTAGAGAGAGAGAGGAATAAGCTGTAAACTCACTGTCCCTTTTCCCCCAGTAAAGGTCTTTTGTTTGACACTTGCCATTTGGTGGCAGGCGGTATACGTCTCATAGACTGACACAAAGTCTTGAAGCATCCTCTGTCAACTGGGCTCCTTGCTTAAACAGAGAAGAAAAGGCTTGTAAGGAAAACTAGACAGAAAAATGACTGGATGGACTGATTGCCTTTCTTCCTTCATGGCCAAATGGTAAATTTGATTTTAGAATGCCAACACTTTCAAACCATTTCTATATAGAGTAGTAAATGTTAATAAAAGCCTCCCCAAAGATACCTTGGAAAATAATTTAAAATAG
Source organism: Cricetomys ansorgei (assembly GCA_026225945.1). Classification (NCBI taxonomy): domain Eukaryota; kingdom Metazoa; phylum Chordata; class Mammalia; order Rodentia; family Nesomyidae; genus Cricetomys; species Cricetomys ansorgei. Next base: position 1,828,035 of record JAMJFZ010000417.1, read on the forward strand.
TCTTGAACTCTGATTCTGCCTTCACATAAATTTGAGAGGTTTTTGTTTGGTTGGTTGTCTTGTTTAATGTGAAAAGTAAGGAGGAATACTTTTTGTGGGGAGTGGAAGATGTAACACTTCTAACATCCTGAGAAAGTGTTACTTGTCACCACATTGCAATCAGGAATGGTCTTGAAAGCAGTTTACCTTTATTTGTAACGAAATAGTAAGTTCAACCTGATTTCACTGTCTACAGATTTTTAAAAATAACCGTTCAAATTCTCCTCAATGAAACACACTGACCTGAGTCTTTCAGCTGCAGAGGCATTGACGATACTGTGTATTTCAATGTGAATTGAGAGATCTGCATTCTTAGTAAGCACGTGGTCCAATGGAAGGAAATGTTAGTGTAGTTCAAAGTTAAGCAAACAAATTGGTCACCATAGGGTTTCTGACTTTCACACATTCTGTTTGGCGTCCATGTGCTAATAACTCCTCTTGTCTTTTCTATCCCTGGATGGTGGGGAAGTTATAGAACAGCTATTCTTTCTGTCTTCTCCTGTGCATGATTTCTCTTAATGTTGGGCAAATGTATCACTCGTTCATCCCTGTACTCCTGACCTTTAAAGTTTGGACATTTTTAGTAAGGTGTTAATAAAAGTTTTCCCGGGTGCCAACTGGACTTGATGAGTATATAGGGAATTAATAGACAAAGATACCACGTGGAGAATATGGCAGTGAACAAAGTCCTTGCTCACGTGCTAGGTGGGAAAAAATAAATACATGGCAAGTGTTAGTAAATGTTACGGCAGAAAACACAACCAAGCCAGACAGATAGGGAGTACTTCAAGGTTAGAATGTACCTGCTTATCTAGAGCTGATTGAAATACCTCTCTGATGTAATGACAGTTGTGCAGAGAAGTCCACAGACAGAGACAGCCATGGTGGTAGCCATAGGAAGACGCTGCTGGAGGTGGGCAGTAGTAACTAACTAAAGGAAGGGGAGTGTTAATATTTCCAAGGGTAGTATATATGCAATACCCATAGAAAACCTGGAGAGGTGAACCCCTTTGCACCATTAAAAAACCAGAGTAGGTAAAAATTGCAGAGGGGTTTCTTTCATTGAAAAGTTATTTTCATGATTCTAATTATGATGATTATTGTAAAGTTCCTAGTAAAGACGAAGGAGCTCAATGTGGGTTCTTCCTATCCCATGGATTCAGAGAGGTGAGGGGCTAGGCTATTTAATAATAGCATATTTTGATTTATGTTTACCTGTAACTCTTCCCCTGTGGTGTGTCTTTGTTCATTTTGAAGCAGCTGAGGCTTTTCACTAGTTCTGTTTTACATTCAGCTAATTGATACATTCCCTCCAGTCTACAGGAAAACTTTGTTTGACACAAATTAGAAAATTGTTAAATCCTACTGATTTTTATATCTGGAAACAAAAAGGGAACCTAGGAAAATAAAAGCAGTTGTTTGCTTGGGAATGGTGGGAATTTATATACCTTTCCTCTTAAAGTTCTACTAAAATACAAGTACTTGCCATTCCTGAAAGGAAGAGAAATGACTGCCATAAATACCGCCTATTGTTCTTTTTGTAATCTGATACTGAAAGTCTTGATTTGTACAAAAAGAATGTGCAGTTACTGTCATCTGGCAGTTTACATGTTAAGAGACATGGTACGGGTGAGAACAGACATAAAACATACATGCCATTATATAGACAACTAGACTAGATCAGGCCTGAGGACAGATGGGGCTTGATAGCTATTCATAGATCTTACCCGAGTGGATCTTATTTCATGATACCTGAGCCCTTATCCCAACTTCTTACCATTTGGCCTGACAAGTTAGTGATGCATTTCTGTTAAGCCTTATATTCTTTTTTAGCTAGGGGCCCACATGCATAAAAGAGTTACTGGCTTTGTCATTTGTAGTTTGGTTCAACTGGGCCAGATACCATCATTGCCTTTGGTTGAAACTGGCTGATCTGTTTCATTTGTGGGGAAGGAGAAACGAATAGATTGGGAATAAGGTGGGCCACATTGGCTGCTTTTTGTCCTTCTCTGACCTGACTCAGTGACTCAGTGTGGAAACAGGGAGAGGCTTGGGACTTGATGAACTCATCGATCCCCTTGGATGAGTTGCATAGGAAGCTAAAAGGAAGATGGAGAAATGGACAGGGGAGGTGGTAGGGGAATCCAAGGGGAGTCAGTGAATCTCTGCTTCCAAACCCAGGTGTCAAGCCTTCATTGTTCTTGGTGTCCAGGACATGCTGTCTGTTCCTGCTTGCATCCTATGAGGCAAGGGGATGCTTACGACTGAGCATCACTTTGCTGAGGAGCTGAGGAGGGTGAGGAATTCAAGAATGACTTTCGAAGGCACCATATTGCATGAATTGCCCTGTGTATATCTCCACTGAATCTACTTTCTAGAAAAAGGGAGCTTCTGACTTCTTGCCTGGAAGACAACAGCACGTGTTTTGTCTATAAGCACTGTGTTGTGCTCGGTCCTTCCTCCAAGGACCTAATCTCCTGCCCTTGACCCTTCTTGTCCTCCTGGGCCCTGGGATTTCCCCCAGCCTGCCATGTAAATCCAGACAACTTTCTGCTGTTTTCTGAAACCTTGATGATTCTGCCTTTGACTTGAGTCTGAAATGATTGTGTGGTGGCTGGGCACTGCAAAATGAGTCAGTTCCTGCAGTTCGGTTACAAGTTCTCAAAAAGTATTTCAGAATGTGGATGTGGTCAGCGGAGTCATTTTCCAGGCATCTAAAAGGAAACCCACACCAACTGTAACAATTGAGCTATGAGCCGGTGGTGCCACACAGCAGAACCAGACCTGTTTTCCCTCAGAGCAGTGCCTAGAACCACCGTCTAATTTAGCTGCCCCTTACTGTTAGGGTCTAACACATCTTCTTGGGGAGTTCATATTCTCGCTTGTATGTCACATTTTATCTGCCACCATTTACACAAGCAATGTGACACTAGTTTTAACCTTATTTACGTTTAAATGAGGGCCTGAGTTTTAATGGAAGACATTGTTTTTGCAAAATAGAATTGGTAGGAGTAGAGTATAATTAGGAGAAAATTTGAAATGTGACTCGTGAAATTTTTTTTTTTTGGTACCACGAAGTACAAAGGATTACCTCATTCACTAATTAAGTTCTGAACCTTGCTTTGAAAGAGCTTCAAGTTCATCATAAGAAAACATCTTAGATCATCATGGGCTTTAGAAAATATTTTGTGGGTATTTTTACTTACTCGTGTACTGTAAATTCTGTAAAAACTGAGTTTGTTTCCAGTTTTCAACTACTCTTGGAAAGTGATGCCATTATCAATTAGAAGAAACCAGCAAGATTTAAAGAAGGGCAAAGGATTGCAACAGACCCTTCAATAAAGAAGATACCCATCTTGTGGATAAGTGCATGAAGGGTGTTGAGCATCAATAGTCATTAAGGGAATGGAAAGGAAAACTCCACACTGTTTGAATGGCTGAAATGTAAAAGACTGACTATTAAGTGGAGGTTGAGGATGCAGGGATTTGGGACTCTCAGGCATTTAGGAAAAATTGGAAAATGGTAGAAATATTTTAGAAGACAATTTGGCAGTTTCTTAAAATGTCAAACATACACTTGCCATATGATCCAGCTGTCCTCCTTAGAGTGACAGGAAAGCCATGTGTGTGTGAATTTTCATACAAGTTTTATTAGTTATGGTCAAGAACTAAAAAACCCCAAATGTCCAACTGTGAGTTAATGGAGAAACAAACCATAGTGTATCTCAATGGATACTGCCCAGTAATAGAAAGTTACTACCTTAAGTAAAATGAGAGGCCCTTACTTATGAGAATGCAGTGTATATGGTTATGTTTACATAAATTTCTAGAAAATGCAAAGAAATTCTTAATGCCAGAAAGTAGAGTACAGAAGGGGGGGGGGCATTGTAACAAGAGGGCAAAAGGGCACTAAGAATCCAGATCTAGTGGATAAGTTCACTTATTTATGTTGATGCTTTTATGGGTGATTCTAAAACTTCTCAATCATTGAATTTAATTATGTGTGAGTTATTGCATGTTGTTTATTTCTTGATTTTAGAAAACTCTGAAGGAAACAAGACATCATCATTATAGTAGATAGAGAGCTTGAAAATGTCCCTTTTTAGAAATATCAAGATTACTTTCTCTTAGGGAAGGAAAACCTGATAGAGTTTTAATGGTTTGGTGTAGAAATACAGAGCTCTCTAGTATAGTGAGCAACCAAGGTCAACAAGGTTGAACAGTGAATGTAGTTTGTAGCTGTCCCCATCTCTCGACACCTCCTTGTCATTTAAATGAATGCTTTTTTTTTTTCAGGGAGTGTTTTTTTATTTTTTTCCGAAATTGGTAGGGCAGCTGCCTGCTGGCTTGATAAACATGAACTTATACACCATTGTTGTAGGGCTCCTATGCAGCAAGACCACAGCATCTGAAGCTGGCCTTGGGTTGTAAAATACCAACTTCATTATGTGCAAGCCTTTCTCTTATCACATGGATCAGTATTATTTGCTTTTACGTGAGACCTAAACAGGCTCAGAAATACCAAGCTGTTTCCTGGATCACCAAACTCTTGTGTCCCTTTGTCTGGTGAGAAAGGTCACCATTCTCCCTTGCTACTCTTCCAGACTCATGTCATTGACTATTTGGTCAAGACTCTGTTCATTCTATTTGTGTAAAAAGCGTCCAAGAAAATCATCCCTTTTAAGCCCGGGTTTCCCATCTGTAAACAGATAACACAAGTGCTTAGTTTCCTAAAGTTGTTCCAAAAGTCAGAGCCCAGTGAAACCCATCAGTTCTATGTACTCGGCAGGTGTTGCCTGTGTAATCACCCACATCTGTAATACTGGTATGGTATTGAGTAGACACTGTAGAGTAGGCCCTCTGAGACACATGGCATTTTGGTGTCCTATGGCTTCACTTAAAACCGGAATGTTATGCAATGAATAAAATCTAGTGCAGTTGTTTCCTAGTCTTCCTAAAAGGACACTAGATAATAAACGATATAATAATTAATTTCCAGTGACTCAAAACCATAGGAAAGGCAGGTACTGTTGAGTTGTTTTTTTTTTTTTCTCTTGGAAGATTCATCCATGCCTAGTATCCTCCTTTTGCACTTAGGGTTAGGATTAGGGTTAGGGTTTACATATTGCTTCTCCAGGTACCTGCCATTTTCAATCTCCTTCACTAGCTCTCTTACTTTTTCCCCTTCGTGATTTTGAGGACGTTGACTTAGAGCACTCCTTACATAATTTGCCACCCAAACTTGCCATGAGCATATGTGATAAAACTCACAGGGCCCAGGTATAGCCTTCCGTGTGAGGTCAACAAACATGTTTCTGAAGGGGCACAAGAAGAGCTCTAGGGGCAAGTAACTTTGAGAAAATCTGAGAGGAACAGCATCAAATAGGCTGCCTGCCTGCTAGGTTGCTCAGAAACTTTTATATTTGTAGGAAATGGTACTGTGTGCATCTCTCAAATGTAAAGAATGTAGAGTGAAAGACATAGGAAAAAATGTAGAGTCAAAGAACTGTGGGGTTGCTTTTCTTTTCTTTTTTGGCTTATATCCTGGTTGGGGGCTCCTGTAGACACACTGTTTTGTAATTTGTTTGGTGGATTGGTAAAATGACAGTTTTCCTAAGAGCTTTCTGTTTCTCTGCATTCCCATGTCAAAACCAAAACACATCTTCTTTTCTTACTGGATCTTGAGAGTTTTTGTCTGTAAATGTTGTGTTCATGGTTGGAGAACTCACTCCGCTATATTTTAGCTTTAAAAATGTCAGGGGCTATAGTAATGAAGGTGAACAAAGAATATAAAGTTCTGTCTGGAAATGAAACTCAGTCAAGGAAAAGTCTATTGCTTTGTTTCATTTTGGCCAAATCATCTGCTACTGCCCTTTTATCATCGAGGTTTCTGGTCTCTGCCAGTTTCCATAGGGATAGCTGTGGAAGCAATGTTGTGATGGAAATGGCAGCTCCCTCCAGTCTGTGTGGGTTTCCACATTAGCACTCCCACTGTTAAGGTGGGAAAGTAAAAGAATGACCATGTTTGGGACTTTTTTTCCTACTTTGTCCCCCAAACTACAGAGTTCGATCATCAGAGTAATATAGAAGAGAGATCATGTCAGAATGAATAGTGATTTCCATGAGAACCTGAAATGGTCTTGCTACCACAGGAAGTAGGAGAGTTAACGTGGGTTTGGAGGCTTGGAACCAGGAGCTCAGGCGAATGCAGAGCCTTTTCTGAGGGGAGGAACAATTGGGTTTGGGAGCCAGGGCCTCGCACATGGTAGTTAGACACTGCCACCCGAGCTGTGCCCCAGCCCTCTTCCTCCTCTCCTTTTCAAACTGATAGTTACATTCCTGGGACATATTAATAGTCACACCCAACCCCACCTCAATTCTGGCTAATCCTTTTAAGGCATACTTCTCCTGACCTCTCTCCTCACAGAAAGAGGAACCAGATTTCCCCTGTGTTAACTTACCATCAATATAAACAGCAATTTTATTCCTGTTATTTCCCCTTTCAACCTAGTAAAGAAGTTGGCCCCTGTTCCTCTGCACCAGAAGAAAGACTTCCTTCCTTTATTTCTTGCTTTCCCCCAAGTCTAGGAATAATCTTCCCTTTCTTATGGACTCTGCACTCTAACCTTTTTCTAACATTTTAAACTCACCAAAGTTACTCCCCTCCTTTCCTAGCCTTTCATGTTCTCTCCACCGACTACTCCTCATCTTCTACATAGGTAAGGAGCAGCCATCTAAGAAGCAGGTGTCCCCGCTGAGGGGTATCAGGGTGCCTGTCTTCTCTTACCCGTGTTTCTGCTTTTGCCGTAGTGCTAGTATTACAATTGAACACCACCATAACCTGTTTTTGTTACTGTTTCTGTTTGTTTGTTTTTCAGACTTGGGTGCTCCAGATCAAATTCGAGCCCCTCATGCTTTTGTGGCGAACACTTCATAGACTAAACTTGTCTTCCCAGCCCTGCCTTTCTTAGTTTTTAACCTTAAGTTTGACTCATTTTAACTGGGTGGCTTGGTGGTGTTTCTCTAAGTTTGGCCACAGAGACTTGATTATATGCTGCTGTCTTTCTCACATTCTCTAAAGGTTACAAAATAATCGGTGTCCCCACTGCCTTTGGTGCAACACCCTCAGACCACTCTTTGGAGTCTCACTTACCTTTTCCATTTTCTTCTTGTTACACTAAGAGAATCCACATTTTTCTTCCCTCTTCCTCTTGGCTGAGTATTGCATGTCGTATCTGGCAGCTTTATCAACTAGGGTCTGTATATATGATGATACGCATTTAGCCCTTTATCCTTTTCAAATGATCTGAATTTGGGCTTCCAAATCTCCACCCCCCATCTGTTAGTTTGTCTTTCCCTCTTTCCTTTGTGATAGGAGCCATTTGTATAGACTATCTAGTTCAAAAAACAACTTGTCATACAACCACAGAACTCTGCCCACTGGTACACGGTATGGTTTGGTCTCTAGTAGACTTCCATGGTTGTGGGGCAGGCTGTAGTTAAGGTTACAAGTCTTCCTGAGGGTGGCCCCTGCCCTAAACCAGTACCCTTCAGTGTTGTTAAGTGGATACATACAGGTGCTATCCTGAGTGGAGATGTTTGTCCACGGGGTCTCAGGGTTTCTGTGTGTGTGTGTGTGTGTGTGTGATTTGAAGTGTATTATTATAGGTTCCCAGACATTTTATAATTGACTAACTGCTGATTGATTTAGGTAACAAATGTTTACTAAATGCTGCTGGCATCTAGGGAATTGCAAAAGCGTGAGATTTGATTACTACTCCAAAGCATCTATGTTCTCATAAGGAGACACATCTAAACAAGTAATGTCAGAGCAGCGTGCTTTTGTTTCTGACCAACACAGACTGAGCGAGCCATCAGGGAGCCAGCCCCAAAGAAGCATCTTTCTTATCTGTGAGGAGGCCTGGAACTGGGCTTCCACAGGCAGGGGGAGCTGGGCAGCCAACACACAGAAGGCCCACCATTTGCTTGTCCTTAAGCTTGTCTGAGCTGAGTCGAGCTTGTCTGGGGAGTCACAGAAGAACGAGCAACTCAGTACCATGAAAATACTGGATGGCACAACAAGTCAGGCAGTGGCAAAGCAGAGGTTCAGTGGTGAATATATTACAAATGAGACCTACAGCCTAAGATGTTAGGCACTTGTTGACATCTCCAGAAAACGGCACATGGCTCGGAAGTGAGACCAAATATGGAAAAACCAGTAATGAGTTGTGATTAAACAGTGCCCAAGCTGTGCATTTTTGGAGAAACTCACTGGTTTATTTATGTTTTTCTTTCTATTATTGATAGCTTCAGAAAACAGTTATTTGATATCCTTATTTTCTTATCATTTGTAGGATGTGAATAAGTTTATTTTTCCTTTTTTTTAAGGACAGGAATTCGTCACTGCCTTACACACTGCTGACATTGTATCTAGAAAACGCCTTAGGTATTTCTTCCAGAGGGGAGTGAGGAGGAGAGAGGGAGAAAAATGTATTTAAGGCTATTGATTTTTTTGGAATTTGTCCACAAAGACTGTCTGTCACTTAGATTATAGCTACCCTTTTTCTCTGAGTATATTTTCGTTAGTTCTCATCCAGTCATTGTTCAAAAAACTGATTTTTTTTTTCATTCAGAGGATTTAAAGACATGTATCTAATTGCTAAATATTACTTTCCAAAACTAGTCTGAGTCTGTCTTTATTGGCTGGAAGAGATTTCACCCCTCGAAGCTTGTTTTAGGATCTTATGCCAAGCCAATCCCTTCCCAGGCCTGTTCAGGCTAGAATTATTTGGCAGACAATGTCTTTTTAAAGTTTCTTCAACAGGAATGTCCCAGAAAGTGTTCACCTCAAACTTCAAATTGACTTGTAGAACAATTTACTAAATAGAGAGATGTGAGGATCAAGTGACCATCAGCTGATGCAAATGTTTTAGGTCAATATAGTCACAGGACCTCAGGTATGCAAGAGTAAGATGGGCTGCCACCACGTGCCTGGCTATGGTGATGGCCTGATGCAAGTGCTGTAACGTAATGCAGAAGGAATCCAAGATCACAGGCATGCACTTTAATTAAACACCTGTGTTTAAAAAGTTGGTTTCTCCTCCACCATAATTTAACCCTGTGGCATACTATGTGTGTGCAAATGCATTACCTTCCTGGTCTATATTTAGTCTTAATTAGACTTTTTTGTTCTTTTATTCTTCAGCAGTTGAGAGGCAGGTGTTTTTTTTGTTCTTTCTTTTTTTAAACAGCTTTATTGAAGTATGATAAACAACAAACACACTTCATGTGGACAGTTTGGATGAGTTTGCATATATGCAAACACCTGTGATGCCACAACCCCAATCACCTACAATCAAGGTAACCAACAGGCCCAGTGCCTCCCAATGTTTGTTTCTCTCCCTCACTCCCCTCTCTGCACTCCCCTCCTCCCTCTCAATATGTACAGCTATTCACATTAAAGAACATTTACCATGAAGCCCACCTAGTAGAAGATATTTTCTATTCACTTTTAAATTAATGCTGACTTTGTTAAAGTCATGGACTGGCTTGTGTTCTTTCAGATCTGTACATGTTGGTGACAGAAGTTGACTGCATTCGTTAGTTAATGGAAGGCTGCTAGCACGTACACTACATGTGACATGCTACTGGGGGCTTTCTGGAGACATAAAGGACACAACTACTGGTGTTATAAGATCTTTTTAAAGGAAAGATTCTTCTCATTTTACATTTTAAAAGGTCCTTTGAACACTTTCAAAGTCTCATTCTTCCAAAGCTGTGCAAGTAGCTAGCTGGCCCCTCTGCATTTACTTCCCATGGGTTCAAAATTTCTTCCCAGAAGCTGTCATGTCTAAGGCTAGGGATACTTTTTAAAGGCAAAATATAATTGCCTACATCCCTTCAAAGGAGGTTGAGCGATTCTACTTTTGCTTTAGTTGAATGACCCCTCCCAGTAGCATTCCTTTAATTTCTAAGGAAACTTTGATGCAAGTGTAGTTTTCTACCTGGCAACTTAACTTTCAGTATCAGTGAGTTTCTTCCTGGTTCAATCTGTAGGTTGCTCCTGTTTAACTGTAGAGTATGAGCTTTTCAAATTCTGGGGTAACTTTGCAAGTCATGGAGTCCATTCCAGTTTAAAGCAGGCTCTCTGGCAGCAGATGGTAAACTTTTAATGAGTCTCTGCCTTCATTTTAAATTCTCTTTTTTCCCCACCACAAGTGGTCTTCAGCCAGAATGGAGTCTTTTGTGTCTTAATTGTTTGTGTTTTGTTTCTTTGTGGTGTGAATGGAATTCAGGCAGTAGATCCCTTGGTTACAGTTCTTTCTCATACTGGAGTTTAATTATTAGGTAAAAAAGATGTGTAGTTTGGTTTTGTAGTTAAATCCTATTTTCTTTGAATTTTATTTATAAGCTTTGAAAATATGCTGATATTTAAATTCTATATCAAAATGTGCACTATTGTATTGGTTAGTGATGAGTACTAATATTTAGTAAAGTTAATGATAAGTACTAATGGTAAAGTTTTATTTATAGATGTTCATCATACATTGCCTATATAAATTTAAAAGGAAAGAGAAGAATACATTAATCTTAGTTCCTTAAACGCAATGAATTTAGTGGGTAGATAGGGTACCTTTGAGATTAAAAGTAACACTTTTCCAATCTAAAGATAAACTAAGATTTGTTTATTTATTTGTAATGTGATAAGCTCTTATTAATACTCGGTTTACAGTTCTTTTTTGAAGAAAAATTTGGCATCCTTTATTGGAAATTTTTAGCACAATAGGATTAATTACATTCTGAATAATTTTATTGTTAGATGATTTTATGTAGGCATAGAATTCATTTTAATCAAATACACCCACATGCCCTCCCAATTTTTCCCTTTTATCGAAAATAGATTTTTTCCTTCTACAATATATCCTGATTGCAGTTTCTCCTCCCTCTATTCCTCCCAGTTCCTTCCTACCTCCCTTCCCATTCAGACCTACTACCTTACTGTCTCTCTTTAGAAAAGAACAAGCTTCTAAATGGTAACAACAAAACATAACAAAATAAAATAAAACAAAACCCGTCACATCAAAGTTGAACAAGGCAAAGCAACAGAAGGGAAAGAGCCTCAAGAGAAGGCACAAGAATCAGAGACACATTCATTCTCACACTCAGGATTCCCATAAAAACACTAAACTGAAACCTGTAACTTATAAGCAGAGGACTTGGTACGGACCCATGTAGGCTCTGTGCTTGCTACTTCCATCTCAGTGAGTTCCTACGAACTTTACTCTGTTGATTTAGATGGCCTTTCCCCCATGGTATCCTCTGGCTCTTACACTCTTTCTGCCTCTTCTTTCATAGGGTTTCTGAAGCTCTGAGGGGAGGAATTTGATGGAGACAGCCCATTTAGAGTTGTGTGTTCCAAGGTTTCTAACTCTTTGCATAATGTTCTTCTAAGATTTTATCCCAAAAGGTACCTATTGTCCGTGGTGGTCATGCTGAGGGAGAGTGCCTTACTTCAAATCATTGGACATTTTCTTGCCTTGATGCCTTTGACACTTGCCTCTTTCACTCCCCCGGGGTCCTTTCTCTCTCCCATGTATGTGTATGCTTTTCTTCTTCCAAGCTGCATGAATATCAAGCCTTCAGTCACACATTCCACATCTACTTTAAACACAGTACCATTACATTCAACTACTTATTATTCTGTGAAAGGACTGCATATCTGCTGGATTATTTTCTTGCTTTTCCCTACCTACCCTTGTTGTCATCGTTGATTCTCAGTTCCAAGAGACAGGGGACTTTGTTCAATGTTGTATCCTCCAGGCCTGGACTAAAATACTATAAAGTGCTCCAGTAAGTATTTCTAAATATTTCTAGAAGGATAAATGAGTGGCTTGATCAATAAGAAGTTTACTTAACTAGTAATTTAGACATGTATTGTGTTTTAGGGGGGATCACTTGGAACTGACAAAGATGAGGTGCTAATTTGAAAACTTTTGTAGAGGTTTAATAATTTTCCATGTTTTAGACCCATAGTAGGTGAACCTAGAGGTAGTTAAGATGAACATATATTCAGAACCGAAGAAAAATATGCAGCTGAAAACTCTTGATTTTGTTTAATTAATTTCTATAATTGACATATTTTCTTTTCTTCCACAGAGTCTCTCCTCAGAAGGCCACTAGCTGTCAGAAGGATTAGGGTGCCCTCAGCGGCTCAGTAGCCAGTGTAGATCCTGTCTTTGGTAATCAGTAGCTACATCTGGCTACTGGGTCTCTGGTGGCATCATCTAACTTCAGTTATGGTACCCAGAACAAAGTTATTGAAATGATAGCTTTATCTGGAGCAACACACACATGCATGCATGCATAGGCATGAATATGCAGTTTTCAGAGTCTACACTTTCACTATTCATTGGGTTTTGGAAGTCATCCATAGTTTTATGAATGATGGGCTCTCTGTGTTTAACACTTCTTTCCCCCATAAAGCTATTTTCTATTCAGCTGTCTGTCTGTGTATGTATCATCTACCTAATTTGATATACACCCACTTACCTATCTACCTACCATCCATGCACCTCTTGACCTTTAAAAGACATTTAAAAAATAGCATGACGAATGACAACCAATAGAATTTTTTGAGGAAATTTCACCTATAGGTAAGTCAGAGCGATTGTGACTTCTGTTTTCTTTTCTCTACGGTGAGTAAGACACATACCAATTTTGACATCATTTGCATTGGAATAATCTATGAATGAACACAGGCTGAACATCCAGGTCTGGGGCATGAACCTGGCATACAATGTAGATTTCTGTGTTTATTAGGCAACAGCTACATTGTCTGCTGGGTTTCAGGCTACCTGGAAGCATTTCTCCATTGAGCCTCTTATCAATGTTTTGTCTCTAATATTTCTGAGTCACTTTTCTAGGAGCCATAAATGAGTGTGACCTATGTCATTGGTCAGAATATAGCAAAGGACTTCTTGATTCGCCATTTCTCTTCATTTTGGCTTTTCTTCCACCTGCAGGTACCTGGTATATTTCTGTTCTCCATCATTGTCCCAAAACTTGCATGAAAGTCTCTCTGGTCTCAATAGAATTTGAACATGATACTGTGTTCTAACATCTCACTCTATTATTTGTTCCCTAAGGGTGCACCTTAGAAAGTAATGGACTGTCCATTACTGCTGACCAATCCTTATGAAAGCAGAAGAGCAGCTGTGCGAAGGAATGACAAGGATCGTATAAAGAGCTCAAGCATGGCTTTTCATGATAAGAGGAAGAAAAGGATGGAAATTGCTTTTAAGAAACATAAGTTTTGGGGGGCTGGAGAGATAGTTCAGCAGTTAAGAGCACTGACTGCTCTTCCAGAGGTCCTGAGTTCCATTCCCAGCTCAGCCGTCTTCTAGACAGAACACTCATGCATTAAATAAATAAAATGTTAAAAAAGAGAGAGAGAGAACGAAAGAAACATAGGTTTTATAATGTGGTTGATTTGCCTAGTATTTTAGTAAATACATTTAAACATTTTTTTAGAAAGTAGCAATTCAGGCTAAAATGCTCAGTGGACAATTAGAAGTTGTAAAGGGGAATTCATTGATTGTTAGTTGTAGAAACTAGAGATTCTAGAGTTTTGTGTGGGGTTTGTTGTTATTGTTGTGTTTTTGTTTTTTTTTTTTTTTTGAAATAGGGTTTCTCTGTTGTAACTCTGTCTGTCCTGGAACTCACTCTGTAGACGAGGCTGGCCTCAAACTCACAGAGATCCACCTGCCTCTGTCTCCTGAGTGCTGGGATTAAAGGTGTGCGCCTCACACCACCTGGCTAAACTAGAGAGTTTTAGTAAGAAATCATATATTTTACATTAATGTGACTTAGAAAAATAAATTAGAAAAGCAAAGCAATGATCAATGCCTGTATTCAATTAATTAATTAATAAGCAATGATGGTAATGTAATGTGTTATTGTCGCCTCATGCTGAATTCTGTGAAAATAAAGTTAGTGATATAGAAATTTTCAAAGATTGTACTGTCTGTTCTGTATGAATTTTGGTTTCCTTCCTACCAGTTCATTCCATCCCCTATTTTGTGCCCAAGTGCTCTAATAAAAAGGCCTTTATCGTTCAGGTATTTCACAGCCTTTTAAGTGTGGTAAATGGCACTGTCCAGCACGAATATGTTTAATTAAATTCATAGCTATCAAGAGGACAGTGTTTTCTTTCTTCCATCTCTTCACCCATGAATTTCTTTGAATTCCATTGCCTACCACTGAAGGAGAAAGTGTTGACTTGTGGAGCCAGATGTAAAGAGTTTCATACCCATGGTTTCATTTCCTTCTCCAAAGTGACATGGCAATACTGAATGGATCCCCAAAGCATGGCCAAATATAGTGATATAACAGGAAATACATATTCATTCTTCGTGTACAGTTCCTGAAGCTCTTGTACTTTATTGAGTAATAGGGATGCTAGGATCATCTTTTGTTGCAGGATTTGATCAATTCCTGACACAAGAATATCCAAGATCATTAAAGAGTCTGGAGTCCTAAGTCAAAATTTTGTATGCTAATGAGTGGTTGAGGGGCCTGGTGGGCTTCTAGAAGGTGGCTAACTGCCAAAATCACCAAGATAATGGTTAGTGGGTCGCGCCTCATTCCCTGTTCTTCAGACTAACTAGGTGACTATTTTCCATACCTGGAGTATTGGATATGGAATCCAGACATGCTTCCAAAGTACATTGCGCTAATTACAATCTCATAACTCACTAATCATTTTCTTAGTCCATTTGTGCAACTGTAACAAAATGCCTAAGACAATAATTCTTAAAGAAATATAATTTACTTTCTAAATGACATTGACACACATTGTCTGATAACTGCCTTCTTGTCATTCATGTGTAGAAGAGCAAAAGAGGCTTGAACACTGTTTACACATAAACATCCATCAATCCCTAATCCCGCCCATAAGCATGGAGTACTTGTGACAGTCAACCTTCTGAAGACCTACCTTAGAGCATTTCATGTTGAGTTTCAGTTTAGATGATGGTACTCATCTCCAGTCCCTGTCCCCCACTTAGGTCCTTTTCGCTTGTGCAATACACTTATTTTTACCCAAGTTCCAGCAAATCCAATAACTTATAAAAGCCTTAATTATTACTGTTACACTTCCAATTACAAGTTCCAACATGAATGATGGGGAGGGGCTTCCTTCAGATGACAGCAACCATCAGTGCCTGGTTAATCAAGAATATAATGGAATGTCCTTCAACCATGAGGTTCAGAAAGGTGGTTATTAAATGGATATGGTACAAAGAATATGGCCTAAGGCAGGAATGGAAGCCTGGTGTCTTCCAACACATCTTACCACATACATGACTTTGTTGGGCTGTTCCTCACTTGGATCCCTTAAGATAAATGAGTAAAGGTAAGTAAACTTCCCTGGATTCTATGAGCTATATAACAACTTCCCCAGCATGAAGTCTCCTAGGAACTCCTGATACATATACATAGCTGGACAGACAAGTGTAAATGGCAACAACGGGCATTCTAAGTAGGACTCCTTATGAAACTGAGCTCTTGTATAATATGATGCTAACTTCATGTAGAAGGTATCAAATTTGAGTTGAATTGTAGACACCCCAGCTGGTGTCATGAAACTCCTAGACATTTGACACCTTTTTCCGAAGGAGGTGAGTGAAAACAAGACTGAAGGGTGCAAATGAAATGATCAGGAACTCACTTTTTCCCACCTTCCCCCTCTTGTCTCTCTGAGACCCTTGGAAAAGATAGACCAATGTTTGATGGTTTTGTCCAGAAGCGAGGAGCAGCACAACCTGGAGATAAATATATATATGTACAAATATAAAATGTATTGCAAAATATAAATACTAAGCGGTTTTAAAGTGCTAGCAGTAACTTAAAATGATACATCTTTGCAAAAGTGGTGATTCCTTAAAAAAAAAAAATGGCAGGCATCACTCCTAAGTATATGCCCAAAAGAATTGAAAGCAAAGTCAAATACATGTGTGCATATTCTTAACAGTGCCCGTTGGTATTTACAATAGCCAAGTGATGGAACCAACCCCAACTGAAGTTTTATTTAGCCATAAAAGAAAGTAAGATGAATTTGTTAGTAGGAGGTGGAGACAAAAGGATCAGGAGTTTGAGGACAGCTTGAGCTATATGAGATCCCCATCTTAGAAAACAAAAAGGACAGTGGAAATAGACTACAATGTCGGCAAACTTCAAGATCACGCTCAATGAAAGAAACCAGTTACAAAAGGCCAAATGCTATGCATAATTCTGTTGACATGAAATGATATAAAGACAGAGGTGATCAGGAGCTGGAGATAGAAGGGAGTGAGGGGTGACTAGAGTTGCTCCTTGGAGCGATGAAAACAGTATGGAATTAATGTTCTGGTGATGCTTGAAAGCCTTGTGAGTATCCTAAACTGCACCTGGCATCTTTAATTTTTTTGAATTGGCCTTGCCATCTGTCTCTGGCAGGCCTGGAACTTGTGGTAGCTTTCCTGCCTCAGCACTCCCAGTGCTGGGAAGTTAGACATTTGAAGTTGGCAACATTCAAGTTTGTTAATTATGCCAGAATTTTTTAGTATGGATAATTCCCATACACTCTGAATCATCCAGAGATCAATATCCTGTGTACATGATAGAAAGCAAGATGAACAAGGAGGTGCTCTATTTGCCTCCACATTTCTCTGCTCACCTCACTTGTCCTGTTTCTATGTTAGCATCTCATCTGTAGTGCCACTTATAGTTAACCACAACCAGAGTCTTAAACCTGGAACAGGTTCTCATCCTTCTTTGTCTTTCGTGAATGACATTTTGGAAGAATGGAGGACAATTATTTATGACTTGCCCTCATTTTGCATTGCTCAGGTGACTCCTGCTTAACTGGGTTACACATTTGGCAGTACCACAAAAGCTGTGCCCTTAAGTGCATCGTATCTCTAGGCCCATTATATGGATGTGTCCAATAACCTTAACCATTTGCATAGGATGATGTCTGATATTTGCTTCATCCTTCCCTCCCTACCCTCCTTTCTGATTCCCTTTTGTGTAGTGCTAGGATTTGAACAAAATCCTCATATGCTAGGCAAACACTCTATAACTAGTCATATCCTAAGCCCTTTACTATCAATATTTTTCAGTGCTGGGAATTAGAACTCAGGATCTTATGGTCTAGTACATGCTCTATTACTGAGCTATAGCCAGCACTCCAAATTTTCCTTTTACTTACCATTCTGTGTTTCTGGTTCCCTCACTCTTAAGCATCACTCAGTTTATGTGTCTTCTTGAAAAAAATGTACCCTATTTTGTCACATAATGTTTAAATTTACACAAGTGGCACTGTGTTAGATCTCTCTTGGTTTCTTTTCTACCAATTAAGCAATGTTTTTAATGTTTGTCCATGTTTCAAATTCTGTGTTGGACTCCATGGAGTGCTGCTACCACAGTCTAACCACGCCATTTCCAGTGATGGAGTCCAAACCTTATTTCTTGAACCACAAACAGCAATTTGGTGAACATTCAAACACATATCTATGGTTGTCTGTAGGAAATGGTTTGGAGTGAATATAATGAAGGATGAAGTTCTTGGATCACCAGATTTTCCTGCCTTCCATGACCGTCCCTAATATGCCCTGATCAGTCTGTGTTCCAAACATCCGTGAACCTTTCAGTGATTGATACATAATGTGATGTTTAAAACTCAAACTTTGCTGGGTGGTGGCGGCACACGCCTTTAATCCTAGCACTCGGAAGGCAGAGGCAGGTGGATCTCTGTGAGTTTGAGGCCAATCTGGTCTACAGAGTAAGTTCCAGGACAGCCAGGGTTACAGACTTACAACAGAGAAGCCCTGTCTTGGAAAAAAAACTACTCAACCTTTATGGGTACTTCCAGGTACTCATCTGCCATCCTGAATTCTAGAATTAAGACTACTAATGAAGTTTCTGGAAGTAGAGCTATATAATCTTTTGTGATATTTTGCTGGAACTTATTTGTGATCTGGGCATAGTGATGGAAGGCTATCATCATAGCTAGGTGAGAAAGTAAGGCAGGAAGATTGCAAGTTGAAGGCCAGTCTGGGAACCCTAGACCCTGTCTCCAAAGTGAAAGTAAAAGCTTGTAAGTTTAGCTCAGAGGTAGAGTATTTGACTAGCACACACAATGCTCTGGGTTGTATCCTTAGAACTGCATAAAAATAGGCATGGCAATCCACTCTTGTAATCTCAGCACTAAGGAAATTGAGGTAAGAGGATCAGACGTTGAAGGTCTGATGCTATGTAGACTGCTGAGGTAGAAAAGTGAGTCAATTTTACCCAGCTGTGAAACCTGCACACTACAACAACAACAATCAAGATGTACACACTAGTACAATAGTGGCATGACTGTTATGGGGAAACCACAAAACTGCCTTTTGTTTGGATTTGAGGCTCACTCAAAAAAAAAAAAACCCCTCAGGTCTGGGTCTATAAACTTGGGAAGTCATTGGCCTTAGGATGGAATCTACTACCATTGTTTCTGGCTAAAGTGCAGGATATAAGTGATGTTGGAGTGTTTGACCCTGAATTTGACATCTATATCTCCTCCCCCAAGGCTCTGGAAATGTATCAGAAGAGAGGGTGGGAAAAAAATGGAAGAGCCAAAGGATTGAGAAAAGGTAAAGCAAAAAAAAAAAAAAAAAAAAAGATGTCTTCTAGACATGGCATAGATACTGAACTCAGGAACTCTGCAGCTGTAGTGGGTCCTTCAAAATGTCATCATGCAGGGTGAACCACCCAAGAGGCCCCACCCCTTTGCGAGAAACTACTGGCAGGAACTGGTTGTTCGAGAAGAGCATCATTTTCTTTAGCGATGTAGCTACAGATTATTTGGTCAAGCTTGAGTGAACAACTGCAGGCGAAGAACTCTAAAGTCAATGGGTCACACAAAAAGAAGATGTGTTAAGTAGGAGGGGGACTTGAGAAGAAAAGTTTCAGTGAGAGGCAGGGGGGTAAGAGAGGGCAATTAAGGGGTATAAACAATTAAAATTCCTTATATACATGTATGCAACTTCAATTAAAAAATGAGAGGAAAAAAGAAATTGATGGTCATCCTTGATTATCAATGATCAGCCTGAACGTCATGAGACTGTTAAAGTAAATAAATAAACGTAGTAAAATGAAAGACGAGGGGGAGGGAAGAAAAGGTAAGGAATGGTTGTGGATGTAAGTCAATGGTGAAGGGTGTGCCTATCATACCCAAGGCCCTACGTTTATTCCTCCTAAAGTACCATAAAAATAGTTTTAATTTAAAAGTATCTGGGAGGTTTATTCATGCTGTGTGTAGATACAGCCTCCTCATTTTCAGGATATCATTTTTTTTTTTAATCAGTAAACTTCTATTTTGTTTTCGGCAGTGCTGGAGGTGGAATGCCACGCTTCACACTAACTCTAAACAACTCTTGACCACTAAGCGACATCCACTACCCTGTGCTAGTAAGTTCATGTTTTCAGTCGTGTGATTTTTTTTTTTTTTTAGTAACCTTGATACATATGATCTCAGTTGAAACTCGACGTCACCCGTGTACTCACTGTGCTGAATTATACCTGAAGGCAGAATTGTTAGGTCGTACGGAGAAAATCAGTCTCAGTAGATAATTCTAAACAGTCCTACACGGTGGTCATTATGCTTCACACTCTTACACGCTGTGAATGGGAGTTTCTATTGCTCCACATCCTCATCATCACTGAGTATTGAAAATATTTTTAATTTTAGCCATTTTGCTACATGTAGTGGGATTCTTCATAAAAATGCTCTGGTTATAAGCCTTTTGTTATTTTATTTCAAATATCTTAATGATTTTTTTTTTTATCTTTCTCAATGGTTCCAATTACCAGACATTTTCAATTTAAATCTAATCTATCAACCCTTTAATAATAAATTCTAATTTTATATGTCTTACTGAAATCTTTCCTTACCCTGAAAATTTTATTATGTTTGAATCTATAATGTTTCTGGGACTTAATTTTTTAAATTGGGTGTTAGACATAAAATTTAATGCTGAAATCTAATCTAACAATTTATCCAACATTGTCAAAAAGATTTTCTACTGCTCTGCAGTACAACTTTCATAATGAATCTAATGTTTTTAAGTGCTTATATCTATTTCTACAATACCCATTCTATCGTCCTGGTCTAATTGAGTATTCTTGTGTCATTACCATATTGTATATTGTTTTGAGGCAAGGTTTCTCTGTAGTAGTATGTTATTGTGGCAGCTTACCAAGGAAGACACGAAGGCATATTCGTTTGTGAAAGCCCTACTCAGAGCTCAGCAGAGGGAACCACCATCCTGGCAAGCGCCATACTGGGCAGTGGAACTCCTGAGCATCTGAGCTCAGGTGTTTTTATTGATTAGAACTCCTCAGGTGTTCTAGTGATAGCACAAGTAGATCATTCACAATCAAACATCCCCCCATATAAATCCAATACCTACAGACAATATAAAACACCAAGACGTAGGTAGCTCTTTTCCCAACAGTGCACACACAAAACAATAACTTTATACATAACTAAAAATAAGCTTCCACAACATTTTTCTGTTGTAACCCTGCTGCCTTGGCACTCACTCTGTAGACCAGGCTGACCTCGAACTCACAGAGATCTGCTTGTCTCTGGTTCCTGGGTACTGGGATTAAAGGCATGTGCCAGCACCACCCGGCTACCACATTGTATTTATTATCAGAACTAAGGAAAATTTGACAGCTACTATAGTCAATGTTCTTTGATATTGCTTTGAATATTCTAGGCTCTTTGCATTTGTGCTACAAATTTTAGACTCTAGTATAAATTTCAACAAGAAAGTTAGGATTTTAGTTGGAATTTCAGTAATCTATTTGAGGAAAAAAGGTAATCAGATTTTATTAGGCTCCCTGATGTGCTACTATTGTGATCTGTTTGTTGCTGTGGTCTTTAATGTTCTTTTTTTTTCAGTTTTCTGTGTAGTCATCTTACACTTCATCCATTAGATTAAATTTTAGGTATTTTGTCTTTTGTGATACTGCTGTGAATGGCATTTACTTAAAATTTCACTTTGTAATGTATTTTCCTGGGCTATAAAAATACTGAGGTATAGATTAAATTTGTATCAATGCTGATAAACTTACTTGTAAAGTGAACTAGAGCTTATCTACCAAGACAAATCTATAAATTTTATTTCTTCCTTTCTAATCATATTTATTGTCTTTCTTAATGGCACCAACTTAGACATGTTGGAACATGTACAACGTTTAATGGAAGAGTGAGTGTGGAAGATACCTGCATCTTATTCTCAGTCCCCAAGAGACAGCCTTCAACATTTCACAAGTGCGGTGTTTGCTCTAGTGCAGTTTACCTCACTTCTGAGGCTGATAATTTTTACTATGAGTCAACAGTTAAATTTGTCAATTTTTTTTGCATTGCTGAGATAATCATCTGGTTTGGGATGTCTGTTTTGTTAATGTAGTGAATATCATTGATTTTTTTAAAAGAAGCATCTTTATTGGGGTGTAATATTACAGTACATCCATTTAAAGTATATGATTTGAAGGGGTTTGAGAACCAGTCGTCACAAGCAAGATGCAAAGCACTTTATCATCCTGAAAATCTCCCTTGTGGTCCTTTTAGGTCAATCCCCACTCCCCCCTTCCCTCCCCAAGTGCAAACATACACATGTATAGGACACATTGGTCTGTGTTCTGTGCTTTGTCTACCATTTTATGTAAATGTAGGTTTGTAATCTGTAGATTTTTTAATTAAACAGCATTGACTCGACGGGATATTTTGAGATTCATTCATGCAGCACATATCTGTACTTTGTTCGTTCTTCTTGCTGCCTAGAAGTGTGTGTATGAGTCTACCACAGTTGGTTCACAAGTTCCCATTCTAGGAGGCATTTTGGTTGTTTTCAGGTTTTGACTCTCATGAAGCTTTCATGAGCATTCACTCTCTTTAGACGTGTACTTCCCTTTTTCCTGGGAAAGTGCCTGTGAGTTATAAGCAAGTAGCTCTCTCCCTTGAATTGTATAAGAAAGTGCTAAACAGTTTTCCAGAGTGACAGCACTGCTTTATGTACTCATTTACACATTATGAGCAATTCGTTTGTTTTACATTCATACTAACCCTGGGTATTGGCAATCACATTTCATTTTAGCTGCACTAGAGGCCATGAGTAGTTTTTTTTTTTTTACTATGACCTTTAAAAATAGATTATTTTTATTTTTTGTGTGTGGGTGTTTTGCCTGCATATATGTCTATGCACCATGTGTATTTTATGCCCACAGCAAACAGAGAGGGCATTGGATTCTCTGGGATTGGAGTTACTGATGATTGTTGGCCACCATGTGGGTTATGGGACTTAGAATTGTGTCCTCATTAAGAGCAACAGGTGCTCTTAATGACTGAATCTTCTTTTCAGTCATTCACTTTGATTTTAAGATACATTTCTCTAATGATTGAAGTTACCAACTTTCTATTATTATGTATTTATCATTCATTTCTGTTTTAGAGTAAATGTCTCTCTATATCTTTTGCCCATTTCTAATTCAATTGTTCCTTTTCTCATTGCATTCTTCAGGAGCTGGAGATGCGGCATGCACAGGGCTCTGGGGTGCATCCTTGGCACCACAAAAAGGTACACACTTGTGATCCTAGTACGTAAAGAACTAAGTACTAGAAACTAGAACTAAGGCAGAAAGATTGAGAGCTCAAGACCAGCCTGAGCTACATAGCTCTACTTCAAAACAAAACCAAACCCTGGCTGGGCAGTGATGGTGCAGGCCTTTAATCCCAGCACTTGGGAGGCAGAGGCAGGTGGATCTCCGTGAGTTCCAGAACAGCCAGAGTTAGAACAGAGAAACCCTGTCTCCAAAAACAAAAATGAAAACAAACAAACAAACCCAAGAACTAGGAGTTCACCTCAGAAAGCAGCTGTATGACATGAACAAAGCTTTGAGTTCAATTGCTAATACTGCGGAACAGAAGAAAAACATATCATTATATTCTTTGAATATAAATATTTTAATTCAGGTATATGTTGCATCTACCTTTTCTTTTTTTCCTATCCTTCCTTCCTTCTTTCCTTCCTTTTTTCTCCTTCTTTCCTTCTTTCCTTCCTTTTCTTTTTCTTTTAGGTATGGTCTTACGCTGTAGCCCAAGCTGGCCTCAAACCCATTGTCTTTCTGCTTCTGCTTCCCATCCATTTTTTTCTTTTTCTTAACAATATTCAAAAAACGGATATTGTAAAATTTTGCATCAGATTTACTTATTTTTACTTTCATTCCTTAGATTTATTTTTTTTAAGTTTTGGTTTTAGTTGACAAAAACTAACTGAGAATATTTGTAGGGTACAATGTGGAATAGTTAAATCTGGCTAATTAATGAATCAATTATTTCACATATTTATCATTTTATTGTGAAAATACTTAAAATTCACTTTTAGTGATTTAAAATACCTATGTTATTCTATTGTAGCCAATATCCTTTGATCCCAGCCTGCCTCCTCCACTGGCCTCTAGTAACTATCATTCTACTCTACTTCCATGAGTTCAATATTTTATAGTTCAAAGCGAAGGACCTAAGTTCCATTTAGAGCCAATCAGAGATTATGCCCCAAAGAACCAATCAGATCGCCAGAGATTGTGCCCCCAAAGAACCAATCAGAGATTATGCCCCAAAGAGCCAATCAGATCGCCAGAGATTGTGCCCCCAAAGAGCCAATCAGATCACGCCCCCAAAGAGCCAATCAGAGATTGGGCCCCAAAGAACCAATCAGATTGCACCCTCTAGCCCATCAATTCCCTTGTGTCAGAACTTGATAGAAGAGAATAACACACAATCCATTAGATTAGAAACTCCCGCCCCTTCCTGTAACCGTGATTAACCCCCCACCCCCACCTAATCACATCTTTGGCTTTTCTGTCTGAACCCCCCTGCATCGGTGGATGCAGAGGGCCCTGCTAGAGCTTGAATAAAGGCTGGTGGTCTTTGGGGACCTGAATTCTGGGCACAACACAAGTATGAATGAAACCATGTAGTGTTTATTACAGGCTCTTTATTTTGTGCCTGTGTATTTCACCTGTAGTATCTTCCAGGTTCATTTCTGTTGTTAAAAGTGACAACCCCTTTTAAAGTTTGAATAGTATTCCATCGTGTACACATACTATGAGTATTTATGGATGTGTGCATGTATATGCATATGTATGTGTATAATACTGTAGTTTGACAAGCATGGCCCCCATAGGCTCATAGACTTGAATGCGCTATTTGAAAAGATTAGAACGTATGGCCTTGTTGGAGGAAGCGTGGCACTGGATGGGAGCTTTGAGGTTTCAAAAAGCCCATGCCAAGCCCACAGTTTCTCTCTTCCTGCTGCCGGAGTGCCAGATGTAGAACTCTCAGCTACTTCTCCAGCACCATGTCTGCTTGCATGTTGCCACACTCCCCACCAGGACGACTATGGACTAAACCTCTGAAAGCATAAGTGATCCCTAATTAAATGCTTTAAATTAAAAATAAACTCTTTTATAAGAGTTGTCATGGCCACAGTGTCTCTTCACAGCAATAGAACACAGACTAAGACAATGTGTGTGTGTCTGTGTGTGTGTGTGTGTGCGCGTGTGCACGCGTGCATTCATAAATATGACCTGCTAACTCTGTATAATGTAATCATTTGTATGTTTTCAGGAATGACCATTTGCTATTGGGTAGCCAGTTAGTATGCTCTTCCCTGGAGAACACTATTTCTCCAACTCTCAGCATACCTTGGTTGTCTGTGGATTTTTGTGTAGTGTTGAGGCCTCATGGGCTTTCTTCTGTCCACTTTGGCATGACTCTTGATGTTGCCCCTGAACTCGTGTTTAGGCAGTCGATAATCTAATTTTAGTGTATACTAAGAAATAAGGATTGAGGCTCTCTTTAAATACAATTTTATTTATTTTTGGGAGTTCATTCATGTATTCTTTTTATTTTCTCTGAGTTTTCAAATTCTCTGAACAATATTTCCTGAAAAGATTATTATTATCCTCTTTGTGTGTGTGTGTGTGTGTGTGTGAGAGAGAGAGAGAGAGAGAGAGAGAGAGAGAGAGAGAGGGAGGGAGGGAGAGAGAGAGTGTCATTCCTCAGGTGTCATCATCACCTTTCAAAAAATTTAATACGAGGTTTCTCATTGAACTAGAACCTACCAAGTAAGCTATCTGGTCAGCCAAGGAGGCCCAGGGATCCATCAGTCTACCTACCCAGTGACGGGATTATACCATGTGCCATGAAACCCAGCTTTTTTTTTTTTTTAAAAATGTGAGTTCTGTGCATCAAACTCAAGTCTTCATGCTTGCAAACAAGCACTTTATTGATTGAGTTGTCTCTCCATCCCCTTTTGTCCTCTTTTAAAAAACGTAAGTTTACCATGTATGTACAGGTCTATTTCTATGCCTTCTATTACATGTTATGGATGGTATGAGAATATTCAAACCAACAGGTCATATTCTTGAGTACTGACAGTTCATCATACAACTTAAAATTGGTAGTTTAAATCCATAAATTTTGTTCTTTTCCTCCTAAACCTGTTTGTTTTATTTCATGTTTTGATTGACAGTTTATTAGATGTCCTACATCTGTACCATATTTTGTAGGATTTAAATTAACAATTAGTAAAATGTATTGATAGGAAAGCAATTGCAAAATTAAGTAGTAATAAGAACGCAAATCTTGTGCACATATTAGATAAACTGCTGAAATGTTCGTAGTTGTTTTAAGTTCATTCACATAATGCTTGATCAAGGTGATCCTGAGCTATTAAGTGACTGAATTTTTCTTAAACCTGACAACAAGGGCTGGAGATGAATCAGTGATTCAGAGCACTGGCTGCTATTCCAGAGAACCTTGGTTCAATTCTTTGCACCTACATGGAATCTTACAATCATCTGTAACTCCAGTCCCCGATGATTTGACACCCTCTTCTGGTCTTTATAGGTACTGTGTGCATGCCATGCATGGAGAGGCATGCAGACAAAACACCCATATGCATAAAATAAAAACTCAAAAATCAATTAAGCCTGAGAACAGATTAGAATGTCAAAAGCGCTAATATTGAAAAGTAGACCCAAGAATACCAAATAAGAAAACCATTCAATCTAATATGTTTGAGAAACAGGTCAGACTATTGTTTGTCTATTTCCAGATGTTTTTCTGAATTCCACTGTGTCTGCACTTTCTTTCCCATTCAAAGAATTAGTTGTGAAGACTGATGAGGCAAAACAGAACAAAACAAAAGTCTTTTGAAAACAGAATAGATGTCTTAAAAAACCTACAGGAGGAGGGCTTGCAATAGGTATTACTTATATGAGGTAGGCCAGAAGTTAGATATGAGGTGACTGCGGGAAATCTCCTGCTATGTCTTCATAGCTGTGTCTCCTGATAATCAGGATACCCTTTTGTGGTTAAGCATCCTTAAAGCTGCAGTTAAGTTGTTCTCACTCCATAAATAAGGAAACAAAGCACTAATGTAGGGTAGACATCCTCAAAAGACTTGATGTCATTATAGTATCATTTGCATTGTAGTTTTGACACATCCTCTTTGGAGAGGTCATGAGAAAAACTACCATAAAAGGGAGATCTGGTCCATCATGATTTGGAAGGGAAGATGGGTTTCCTTCCTTACTCCACAAATATGCCACCAACCTCATAAATATTCATAAACACTTCTATGAAGTCCACAACACAGAGCCCAGTGGGTGGCTTCCCACTCTGGACTACTCTATTCTCTTTAGAGTGTTTGATTAGCTTAACTTTGCTAAATAAACTATTTAAACTCTATGCCTCTTGAATAAATTCTTCCCTTCAAGACAAGAACTGGGAGACCCCTTCAACATCATTACAGAATGAGTCAAAAGTAAATATAGCCGAGAAACAGGATATACCTCCATTACCCACCTCTTCCCCCACTAGCCACCAAAAATATACATTAGTAGGCATGGAATGTAGAAATGGCATTAAAAAGAAAAAGCAGAAACAACGAAGAAGTTTGCAAGGTTTATGTTTCTAAGCTACAGGACATGACTTTTGCGAGCTTAAGTTACCTCTAACGACGTAACCAAAGCCAGGTGTTCAGCAGCCAAAAGGCTACAGTAATTGAGTACATGAACATTTCCCTTCTGGCACGTTCTTTGTTCTCCTCTTCTAGATGTTGCAAACGTCTATTCAGCTTGATTATTTGTCGTCTCAATGAAGCCGCGTCCACTGCAGTCATCTCCTCAGAACTTACTTCCATTGCTGTGTCGAAACTGGAAGTGCTGTGTCTTATGGCGTCATGTTGAACAGGAGACAGGCCAACACACGTAGGTCTCCGATTTTGATCTAGCAAACCCATGATATGGTGGTAAACCCTCTGGGTGGAAGACTGGATAAGTGACAAAAGGCCTCGAACAGAGGAAAGATTGGCTCTGTTGTCAGGAAACATCTGGAGAAGATGGATGGGAGCTTGGCTGTAGTGATGCTGTTCAAATGATAGGACTGCCGACTAACTATCCATTTTGTGAAACACCATCTCTTTAGCTTGACAGGTGCATGAATTTCTTCATTTTGAGGAGTCAGAGATCTTCTAAATTCAGAAGTCTTGTGAGGTAGTTGTAGTGCCGAGGGATGGATGGAGTTGACTGAGCCTGCTGCTCTTGAAACAGAATGGGCTGGCACTTACTGCCATGGCAACCATCTCTGGAATCTGTGTCATCACACTTGCAGTTGCTACTCCTCGGAATTCTTGTTCCAGGTCCCTTTAATTCTTCTAGGACCTTCTCTGGCTAACTAATAACATTGTTACAATTCCATGTCACCCTCAGTTTAATTAGTTTCTGCCATCTCAGTTCAAGCATAAGAAGGAAATGCTATCCCAATTCCAAGATATGGTCCAGCTCCTGCTTGCTGGTTGATGTTGTCCGCTTTTATGCTTCATCTTGAATTTTGTGACTTGCTTCAATGTAAACACTGAGTTTAGAGACACCTTTGCCCCACTGGACCTGTGGAGGGTCCTCTGGCTGAGATGGAGGTAGTTGTTCTTTGTGGCCACAGGCAAAGGTATTGTTGCAAACCCAAGCACCTGCTGGGCTGACATGCAGCAGACTGAGAGAATCTTATTTGGTTGCTTTATTATTATTTTGGTAGGCATGCATGTGTGCGTGTTTATGGGCATGTATAAGTGTGTGTCCATGCAAATGAGCATGCAGGCCAGAGGACAGGTTCCAGTGCTGTTTCTTAGGTATCAACCACCTTGTTTTTGAGACAGGATCGCTGGTTGACTTGCTGACCAGCCAGTGAGCCCCAGGGATCTCTGCTTTTCCAGAGCTGGGATTACAAGTGTGTGCCACCATGCCAGGCTTTTCCCCTGTGGATTCTCAGGATTGAACTTTTGTTTATGTAAGGCAAGCATTTTACTGGCTGAGCTATCACCACAGGCTTTATTTGATTACTTTAGATCCTTTACATTTTCGTGTTTATTTTAGAGTAGAAGTTTCCATTTCCACAAGACAATCCAGTGGGGGTTTGATTGAGATTAAACAGAATCTATAGATACTGGGTAGCCACACCTTTATTGCCTCTACTTACTTGACTTTTTCTTTTTCTTTTTTATTGGGAATAAATATCTTTCTTTTTTCTTTTGCTCCTTTAGTTTCCTATGCGTTTAAAAATGCTGCACTTGCAGTCTCTTTTCCATCCCTCTTAAAACAGGTTTAAATAATCGACTATTCCATTATTTCCCATTTCTCCCAGAGAAATGTCGCTCAAGATTTCTAATGTACTTTGGTATAGACAGCTTTTATCGTACACTTACTGAACACCATCATTGAGGGAATTCCCTCTATCACCATTTCAGGTATTCACTTTTGACTTTTGACATTTGATAGCAGATCTTGTTATGTAGTTCAGGCACATTTGAACAAATTCTGTGCCCCAGGTTTCTCTCCAACATGCTATTGTTGCTCAGGCTGCCTCTGAAATCACTGTGCTACCCAGGCTTACAAACTTGTAAGCCTCCTAACTCAGCCTCCAGAATGCTGGGACCACTGGTTTGTGCTACTACTTTTGCCTTCTTTCCTGACTCTCTTATTACCCTCTGTCTTCTTTTTGTTTGTTTTGCTATTTTTTGTGAACATATAACACATTCATTTCCCAAGAAAGTGGAAACAGAAGGCAAAATTTTCAAGACCGTCAACATATTTACTTTGTTCTCATATCTAATACATAGCTTCATTGTATGTAAATTCCATGTTAGAAGTCAATTTTTTAAAAAGATGATACTATTTATGCCTGTGTGTGCAAGTGTGTATATGCTTGCCTGTGTGTGGACACGTGTGCATCCACATATGTTCTGATTCTCACAGAGTCTTGAAGAGTGTCAGATCCCCTGGAGCTGGAGTCCCAGGCAATTGTGAGTCACCTAATATGGGTACTGATATCCAATCCTTGGTTCTCTGAAAGAGCACCAAGCACTCATAGCCACCTAGCCAACTTTTGCTTGTATTGAGTACAGTTTTGGAAATATTAGTGAGGAAAATTAGAAGATTACAATGCTTTGTGTTTTGTTTCTTTTATGTAAGAACTATTTGTTCTTTCTCATGCTTTTCCAGGTCTTTCTCTGAGAAGAACTTTTCTTTGTGCCATGTGATTGGAAACTGTCTTGATGTGGATCTGTTTTCCTCTTTTGTGATAAACTTTTGCAAACAGGAAACTGCAGTTTTCCTTTTGGGGAAGGGTTCTGGAATTGTTTTATTAGTGATGTTCACAACGTCTTACCATTCTGTTTCCTTTGACTTTGTGTTTGGAGAATACAGAAACAGGATAGAGGAATGGACAGCTGTTGTTCTTCGGCAAAGTCTTAATAACTAATTTGCCTTTTAAACTGTCTGTATTCCCTTATAATGTTAAGTAAACCAAATTATAAACAAGAGACAATAGGACTGTTTTTCAAAGGAGTAAGTGATTTAAGATACTTTAGTTCCCTTATACAAACTTAATGCAAGTTATTGAGATCTGGGCCATCTGAACCAATCCCCTTCCTCACCTCTATTCTTAATCCCTAATGTTTTTTGTTCCATTTTGTATTTTCTGAACTTCCATTAAATTTTAACTTTTAGTCCCATACTTTTGTATGTGTGGTGGTGTGGTGGTGGCAGTGCGCGCGTGCACGTGTGTGTGTGTGTGTGTGTGTGTGTGTGTGTGTGTGTGTGTGTGTGTATGTGTGCGCGCGCACATATGATTCTGCATGTGTATGAGTACATATTACATGTGCATGTTTGCAAGTTTACACATGTAGGCCAGAGGTTGATGTAAGCAATCATCCTTCTGTCTTATTCACTGAGGCAGGGCTTGTCAATCAAATCCGGAGCTTACCCATATAGCTAGTCTTGCTAGCTAGCTTCCTCTGGGAATCCTGCCACCACCTGGATGGAATTTTTGCTGGGCTGCCACACTTACTCAGCATTTATATGGGTAATGGGGACATGAACTCCAGTTGTTTGCCTGCTTCTTTTATCAAGAGCTTTAATTCAGCCTTTCTAGTGTGTTCTGGATCTTTTTACTATGGTTTTGTTTTTGTTTTGTAGATATGGTACTTTCTCTAAAGATATAGATAAACCTTTGTTTTAAAGTATTATTCGTTTTGATAAGTCTCTTTCTTACTTTTTTCTCCTGTTTGCTTGTTTTGTTCACTTTGTTTCATATTTCTCATATTGGATGGCCTCCAATTTGAATACATTATGCAGGTTGGTGTACATGAGTAGCGTTTTTTGGCTGTGGGAGGCATTAGAAAGTGATCTGTCTGATTGATTTACCAGGAAACTTCAGATACTGGTAATATCTTCTTCTTCATTGGGTTGACTAGATTCCATAGAGCAAAACTTTATTATTCTCTTGTAAGCGTTAAGAAGCTAAGTGGGGAAAAAAGATGGCCATGTCAATAGTTACTATGGATAATTTATAATTTCCTTTCTTCTTCTGTTGACTATACATCTCTGCCATCAGCTGTACTTGATTCCCAGTTTAGAGGTTCATTGCCCTTCTTCCCAGCAATCAATAAACCTTCAGGTTTTAATTGGATGTGGTAGGATTAGTCTCTTGACTGTTTAGAACCATAATTTGGAACCTAACTTTTAAAAAAGATTTTCAGTGAAACCTCCTGTTTTTGGCCTTACTTTAACCTACCAGTTCTTAAGTCCTTAAGGAAGCTACGTGGTGCAGATGTGGTACAGATAGACTTTTTTTTTCTGTCATTATGATGACTTAGAACTCAACTGAGAGAGTTGGGTCTATTAAGTCAGCTACCATCTGTGTATCTGTTTTTCAACTTCCATAAATGTATTACTGTTGTCTCCTCTTCTCTTTGTTCTTGTCACTCTCTGGTAGATGTAAATGTGTATGTTCAGTTGGCCATCACTATCTAGAACAGAGCCTTTCCTTTAACTTACATTCATTATAATACTCATGTGTTTTCCTTTTCTTTTCTTTTTCTTTTTTTCTGTCTTTTTTTAAAGACAGAATCTCACTCTTTATGTAGACAGGCTGGCCTTGAACCTGAACCATCCTCTGGCTTCCTCTTCCTAAGCACTGGGCATGTGAACCACCATACCTGGATCTCGTGTGTTTTCTGTTACATTCATTTTCCCCTGTGATTCCTGATGTTTTTTTTATCTCCCCTCCCCCCTCAATCTAATCATGTGCTCAATGTTAAATTTCATTTACACTATCCACATAATGTTCCAAATAACAGTTGCTAATGATGATAGTGCAATTGCAGGAAGAAGCAATATGTATGTGTATCTACTAACGTGGATGTGCATGCACACAGAGAATGAGAGAGATACACACAGACACACAGAGAGACATGTACACACACAGAGAGAGATAAGAGGACACATGCACAGAAATACACACAGAGACACAGAAAAAGACACAGAGACAGGCAGACACAGAAAGACATACACACACAGATACATATACACACAGTCACAGACAGAGGCATATGTACATACACACACACATGAGAAAGGGGGGAATATTGAACTCTTTGCTCTTTGTTTAGGTAAGAACACAAAATCTTGTTGGAAACAAGGAGACCACTTCTTCACCTCTTGAAATGATATTGATTATGCATCATTTGGTTTTGTTTTTTAATATAAGGAATCAGTTGTTTAACTATACCACAGTGCCCCAAGAACACATTTATGCATATATCTGTGTAGCACACAGGTGATGCCCCAGAATTCTGGGCTGAGGTGGGAGAGTCATAAGTTCAATGCCAGCCTGGAATACATAATGAGAGCATGTTCTAGTTTTATTTCTGTTACTGTTATAAAATACCCTGAAAAAAGATACCTTTTATGAGTTGGTCATTTAACTCACAGCTCCAGATCAACAAGATAGCAGAGATGTCAAGGCCACAGAAACTTAAAACAGTCAGTCACATCACACTCCCAAGTAAGAGTGGAGAGAAACAAATGCTTTCATGTTCACTTGCTTGCCCATCCTCTGCTTTGTTTCTCCACTCATACAGAGTTTAGGAGCACCTGCCTACAGAATGACGTTGCCCACGATGGCCTGTGTCTACCCATCTCGGTAAATTAAGAAAAACCTCTCACAACCATGCCCACAGGCCAATCTAATACAGATAATCTCTCATTGAGATTGTCTTCTTGGGTGATGTTATGTTGTTTTAACTTATCAGTTAAAAGTAACCATCACAGATCTTGTCTCAAAAAACAAAACTAACCAAAACAAGAAAACATTTATGCATAGAAAGTATTTAGCAATATCCTGGAACATTAGAGGCAAGTTAGAAGATAGGTGGCCAAGTGATTTATGACCTAAACTTAAGCAGATGCACATGTAAAAAATTAAACAAAGCAAGCATTGGGTTGTCCCTCAATATTCCCTGTATCTATCTTTCTAGTGTCTTGTAAAGATTATTGCCTTGATAATCTGCTCATCGGTGTTGAAAGAATATCTTTTTCTCTGGTAGTGCTAATACTATGTTTGCTCAAAAAAGATCATCTAACCTGAGATATGAAGGTTGGGGGAGGGAATGCTTGGGTTAAAGATTTAAACAGGGATAGAAGCAGAGAGATGAGGAGGAACGGACGGGAGACAAACCTGTCAAACATGAAGAACATATGAGAAAGCTTTACAGAAACCCATGCTTTTTGTTGTTTCTGGTTTTTTTTTTGTTGTTGTTTGTTTTTTGTTTTTCTTTTTGAGACAGATTCTCTATGCATTCCTGGCTGGCTTAGAACTCACTGTGTAGACCACGCTGGCCTCAAACTCACAGAGATCCACATGCCTTTGCCTCCCAAGTGCTGGGATTTAAAGGCATGCACCACTACACTCAGCTCAAAACCCATTGCTTTTTAAGCTTATTTAAAAAATTAAAGGAGTTTGAATGGAAGCACTCTCCATTCGTGAATAATGGCTCCCTCCAGAACACGTGAGTTATTAAATGAAAATCTCAATGCCAGATATGGGATACCTTCCTATAAGTTATTGATCACGGAAGCCTCACAGGTCCCTAAAACAACACAGACTATTGCCATTGCTTTTATTTCCCGTCATAGCTAGATGGTACAAAGCTATTGCTGAAGACACAACACACTTTGATTATAGGACATAGAGAAATTAAGCTGGAATTGAAATGGAACCTTTTTTCTGCTGTGCTGTCTAGCTTTCACTGTGCATGAATGTGCTATCAAGCCCACCAGGGAAGAAAAGTTATCTATGGATTTAGCCAGGGGTGAACTCTGAATACTTCATGTCTTAGGCTTCTATAACTGTGATAAAAACCATGGCCACAAGTAACCCAGGGAAGAAAAACTTTATTTCACCTTACAGTTCATAGTCTTTCATGAAGGGAAGTCAGGGCAGGAACCTAGAGGCAGGAAATGGAGCAGAGACCATGGAGGAGTACTGCTTACTGACTTGCTCCCATGGCTTGCTCAGCCTGCTTTCTAATACACCCAGGACCACCTGCCCAAAGGCGGTACTTCCTCCAGTGGGCTAGGCTATTTCACATCAATCACTCATAAACAAACTACTCTATAGACTTGCCTACAGGCAATCTGATGGAGGCATATTCTCAACTGAGGTTCCTCTTTCCAGATGACAAAAAATTCTATCTGGGACACTGTTACATTGCCTTGCCAGGCAAGATGTTCCTACTACTACCATAGTGGCGTGACTATTATGGAGGTAACCAACTGCTTTCTGATTGGATTTGAGGCCTACACTAAAGAAGAGAATTCATGCCTGATATAATCCTGGACAAAAGCATGGCTAGGGAAGTCATAGTACCTAGGAGAAAAACTACTTGTGTTGTCTTGCTAAATGTATATTTAGCCAAACTACCTTCTAACTGCTTGTGTTTATACTTATAGGTTAGTGCTGCTCTCAACTGCTTTTTGCAGTTGGCAGTGTTCAATGCAGAGATTCATAATTGATCAAAATTCTGAGAATAAGTAATTGTTGAGTGCTCAATGCTAAATTGGACATTTACATCAGTCACACAAGGCCAGGAAAAATCACTGTAGAGGGGACAAAAAATATAAAAAGCAAAACGGTGGGACTGAATGTTGTGAAACGCTGACTTCAGGACATGACAGGGTCATTGAACTCATGAACTCAGAGCAGCTATGTTTGCCTGCACAATAGTTCCACGATCAACTCAATCAACATTCTAGCACATTGCAGTAGGAGTCTGGGGGAAGTGGAAGGGGAGATTTGGGTTGAATGTGATCAAGATGCATTAGTAGGAAATTGCAAAATAAATAAATAAATAAATAAATAAATAAATAAATAAATAAATAAATAAATAAATAAATAAATAAATAAATAAATAATGAGAGAATTGCATTGTCAACAAGTGTCCCAAATATGTGACTTCAATTAGAATATGACCCTGTTGTCCAAGTGAGTGTTTAGAAGCCATTTACTTTGAAAGGTCACATCACACTCTTAGTTCTATGCAATTGTTGATTCATATAAGTGGTACAGAAACAAGTAATTTTATACCTTATCCCTTGAATTCACAAATTGGCAAATAGCTCTTTCTCAAGAAGTATGTTTTATAACATTGCACAATGGGGCTATGTTTAGTATGGATTTGTTTAGTTATAGAAATTTCTAAGAATGCCACATAGTGCTCAAAATTTTCATGTGGTCTTATGGAGAGTGCTACATGTACCATAATAATTAGTGTTGCATCCATAATGATTGGTGCAGTCTATTCTCAATGATTTATTATTATTTTTTTATATTTATTTATTTTGAGGCAGGGTTTTTCTTCATAGCCCCAGATGTCCTGGAGCTCACTATGTAGACCAGGCTGGTCTTAAACTCACAGAGATCCACCAGCCTCTGCCTTCCTAGTGCTGAGATTAAAAGCTTGAGCCACCATGCCTGGCTTAGCAAAGACTTTTAGCATCAACATGACTTTTTAAAAAATCAAGATGAAAGTGTGTTGTCAAGGCATAAATATCTTAATAATTCACATCCCTTCATAAAATAAAAGATGATAGTAAGTTTAATCAAGAATATGAAGTTGAATAATCTTCAGGTTTAAAAGACAGCTTCCAATTATCATTTAAATAACCCCCCTTCTAGGATTTATTTATTTTTATTTTATGTGTGTGTGTGTGAGTACCTACATGTATATAGGTGTACCATATGCATGTGTGGTGACTGAAGGGGGCCAGAAGATGGTGTCCTGGAAATGGAGTTACAGGTGGTTGTGAGCTGCCATGTTGAAGCTGTGAATCAGAGCCAAGATCCTCTGCAGGAGCAGCAAGTGCTTTTAGCTGCTGAGCCATCTCTCTAGTCTCCAAACCTTCCCTTTTAAACAGAAATTTTAACCTTGCAATTGTTAAAAAGATTTTTTTCTTCTCTCATATAATATATTCCAACACCCTTCCACTCCTCCCACCTCTCGCCATCTTCCCTCTTCCCCAGATCTACCCCCATCCTTCCACTCCCACCCCAATCTCTCCCCAAGAAAGAGCAGTCTTCCCAGGGTTACTGCTCAAACACGGCACAACAAGATGGAACACGGTCAGGCACAATTCCCTATTTCAAGGTTGGACTAGGCAACCCAGTAGGGGTATGAGGTACTCAAGGGAAAGCAAGAGGTTCAGGGACACACACTCGTATTACAGTCTGTATGAGTTCTGCAAGAGTACTAGGACAAAACTTAGCAATTTTTAGTGCAACTGAGATGGACGAACCATTTCAGCTGTGGCGAAAGCTGTCCTCAAGGAGGATTTTTCCCACAAGCCAAGGGAAGCCAGGCTCTCATGCCCTGAATTTTGTTCCTTGTCCTGAAGTTCTGTTGATATCAAGTTTATATGTCCTACATGTTTAGCATTTGAATCAAAGTAAGTCATCAGCACTATGATGAATTCTTGAAGTATTTAGTTCTGTTGGAAATGTTTTTCATTAGTTCAGATGCAAGGAATCTAGTTTATGTATGTTTTCATATTAAGTAATAAGGGGAGCCATTTCTATGCTATATTTCTCACTTAATGACTGACTGTTACCAAGTTAACATTTTTCTTTCTTTTAAAAATTGTACTCTATGATTTATGTTTATTTTTAATTATATATAGGCATGTGCATATCTAGCTATGTGTACGTGTGAGCGCAGGTGCCCATAGAAGCCAGGTTGGGCATTGGATTTCCTGAAGCTGGAGTTATAGGTTGTTGCAAGCAGCCTGAAGTAGGTGTTGGGAACCCAATCCAGGTCCTCTGCAACAACAGTATGTACTTTTAACAACCAAGTTGTCTCTCCCACCCCAATACTTTGTTTTTAACAACTAGTATTATGTTTTTAAGAAGTCTAATTCAGAAGAGAAAGTTTTTCAAATTTTTTCAAGAAAAAAAAAAACGCGCTCAAATTTTAGAGTTGTTTTAAAATTCTATTTTTAACAGACTCTTCATCTTATATTTTCTGCAGCTTTGAAGAACAATTTCTTAGAACTTCCTGTGTTGTCACATCATTCAAGCTTGTGCTTAATCTCTCACTGGAACTACATATTCTATCACAGCCTGAGATACATCAGCATTCTCATTTTAATTACTTTCAAGATGAAATGTAGACTTGAAGGAAAAACCGAACCCTTAACTACATACTTTAGTTGATGGTGTATATTTCCAAAGTTGTATATCTCATTTTAAAAAGAATTTAATGAAAGGGCAGAAGAAGGTGTTTTCAAAAATCCGAATTCTGATGCTACTTGCAGTAAGATTTATGACTGAAAAAAAAAAAGTATCTCTGTGGGAATTTGATAACTAGTTCACCTCCTGTTCTGAATGGTACATGTTACGATATGTT
Source organism: Cricetomys ansorgei (assembly GCA_026225945.1). Taxonomy (NCBI): domain Eukaryota; kingdom Metazoa; phylum Chordata; class Mammalia; order Rodentia; family Nesomyidae; genus Cricetomys; species Cricetomys ansorgei. The sequence goes on from JAMJFZ010000417.1 coordinate 1,865,462, forward strand.
TAAAGTCTTTAGGCACCTTTCTAACACTTTTAAGGATCCAGTTTTGTTGGCTTCTCTGTTTATTTTAAGGTTTCATTTTCAAAATAACATAGTAGCTTTGAAAAACTAAAAAAAAGAAAGAAGAATATTAGGCCTAGAGTATATTATATACGTTCCTTTCAAAGAAACTCTTCCTTCTTGAACTCTTCTTGGACCAAGGATGACAACAGTGTACAGATATAGATCATCACACTCACTCTACAGTTTGCCAGGGAGTTTGCATTTGTCAAGCCAATTTAAAGGTTATAAACCATAGCATGAATGCACTGAAAACTGAAATATCTTAGCACACAAGAAATACAAATGTAAATAAAAGAAAATGTAATTAGACTTCCATATCCATGAATTCTGCATATGTGGATTTAATGAGCCACACATTGAGAATATTTGAGAGTAAGTGGCATCTAAACCTGTACATATTTTTTCTTATTTTTCCTGAAACAATGTACTATAGCACCATTTACAGAGTATTTTCATTACTTTAGGTATTGACAATAATCTAGAGATAATTTAAAGTATGTAGGAGGACTTACGTAGTGACTATGAAATTATCACACCATTTAATGGAAGGAACATAAATATTCACTGATTCATTAAAACCATTTCTCTTCTGTCCCCATACTGATAAATACATATATATTCAATTTATGGCATGGATATTTAGACTATTTGGATTCTGAAAATTTTTAGTCTGCAGTCTTAACAGTAGCACTAAAAAGTAGACATGAGGACCAAATGCTACCCAAATTTTGTAAGGAACAAGCTTTGATAATTGAATTCTGTAAACGTTTAGCAATTCCTAGTATGTGCAAAGGACAGTGCCAGGTGCTAAGGAGATATTACATTTCCTTTAACAAACAATCCCAAGATCTTAGTAACCACACACTTCAGTCATAGTCTAATGTAGTTAACAGGTATGGGAGGGATGGTTGGGTGACCCAGGCTTTACAAAATCTAGGGTAATAGGTTGTAGATTCTTACCAACTTTCACTAGTGCTGAAGATGACAGAGTAAATTAGTGTTCTAGTTTCCTTTATGTTTCTATGATAAAATACTCTGGCCAAACCAACTGAGGGAAGAGTTTACCTTGCTTATACTTCCAGGTTACAGTCCATCATTGAAGAAGCCAACATAAGAACTGGAGCAGGATTGGGCAGTGGTAGCACATGCTTTTAATCCCAGCACTCGGGAGGCGGAGGCAGAGGCAGGAGGATCTCTGTGAGTTCGAGGCCAGCCTGGTCTATAGAGTGAGTTCCAGGACAGCCAGATTTACAACAGAGAAACTCTGTCTCGAAAAAACAATCTCTGTGCTGGATTTTTTTTAAAAAAGAAAAAAAATACATAAAAAGGAATGAAATGTCAATATTTTAAAATGAGCTAACGTCACACAAGAGCAATAAAGGAGGAGCAGAGGGCTTGCTCAGCACTACCAAACCCCATACATCCCTCTGCCTCAATTTGGGGCTTGGATCGACTGTGGAAGATGTTGATGCAGGTAAGTCACAGCGGCTCCTGCTCTGTTCTGCTTGTTCCAGAGCTGCTTCATGCCCCCTTAGCTGGGGGGGGGGGAAGACGTGTGTCAATGCACTCACTCACTGCTAATTTGGATGCAGCCCTTGTGTCAGATGCGCTCATTGACTCCCTCAATTAGGCGAATACCCTGTGCGAATTCCAAAGTAAGGCACTTTTAGATGAGGTTAAATACATCCCCCACCCAATTCCTTCGGATATTTATGTCATTTTTAATTTCTCCTTTCTCACAGTCTTACTCGTGATTTGAGGAAGTGGCCAGGCTTCTGTCTGCTTGTCTGTAAAACTGGCCTAACCGTTTCAAATGCAAGAGAAAGATCTGTGAAAAACCCTGAGATCTTCCTTTCAGAGATGAACCAGCTAGGGTCAGATTGGGAGAGCAAATGCTATTTGCTTCTATTCCCACAGGTTGAATGGAGCTTGTGGAGAGAGAGTGTCACCCACCCCTGCTTTTTCTCTGGTAGAGGAACAGCCTCACCATCCATTTTCCTTCTAGATTATTCTTGTCTAATTGCCTGCAGTGGATCCAGTGCTTACTTTTCAACCAAAATTTCTATGTTGAAATTCTAACACACAGTAGGGCATGAAACCTTTGGGTAGTGTATAAACTGTGATTAGGATTGGACTCTCAGAGAGCCTGCTAATGCTTTTTACCTTGTGAAGACATAGCAATGTGAAGAAAGGAATCTTTACTATATAGAAAAATTGCCAGGGCCTTTATTTTAGATTTCCCAGAGAAAGAAATAATAGTTATATATAAGCTACCCAGTTCCTGAATGGAGTAAGACCTTGCCCATAGTTGGCTTTGTAATTTTTTAATTCTTATTTTTTATTAGCTGTTTGGTCCTTTAAAAAATTCAGTTATTTGCATTCAAATCAAATACTTCTACAATCAATGAATGGATGCTACCTATGAGAACTATTACTATAAAGCATTAATTCCAAATAAACAGAAAATAATTCTCTATAAAAACTGTATAATGCTAGCATATAGCCACGATATTTTAATATCATGCCACACAACTGATAAAATATATTGTACGTATGTACAATTTGTTTTCATACATGCACAATTTTGTTTACAAAATATATTGTATACATGCACATACATATATGTATGTAGCCATGAAACCAGCTCTGTAATCATGAAGATGGAGAAATTCATCACTTCCCAAAGTTTCTCCCTGCCCTCCTAAAAAACTAATTAGTGAATTTTTGGAGACAGGATCTCTCTAGCCTAGCGTGGCCTTGAACTTGCAATCTGCTTAACCCTGTTTCTTCACTGCTGGGAGTCATTGTCTGTCAACCTTTCAGGTGGTTTTCTTCCCAACTGCATAGTTTCCTTATGCATGTTTTTTATCACTGCCCTGCTTACTATTCCAGGAGAGGAGGCTTGCACATATTCTGAATGTTCTTTCTTTTCTCTGCTCTGTAAACTGTAGCTGCCTTGTTCTCTCTAGTTCTTTGTTCCATTTCTTCCACACAAGGAATCATCTGAACCTCCTGAATTCGCCTTCCCTGCGCTGTAATCCTGACACTCTGTGTGCTGGTTGTTTTTTTTGTCAGCTTGACACAAACCTAGACATATCTGGAAGAGGGGACCTTACTTGAGAAAAGACCTCCAAAAACTTGTCTTGTATGTAAGCCTGTAGAGCGTTTTCTTAATTAATGATGGATGTGGATGGTGGTACCTGGTTGTATAAGAAAACAAATTGAGCAAGCTAGGAGGCACTTGTCCATTCCTTCTGCTTCGGCTCCTACTTCCAGTCCCCGCCCTGATTTCTCCAAATGATGAACTATAAACTGTAAGATGAAATAAACCTTTTCCTATCCGAGTTGTTTATGGTCATGGTGTTTTATCACAGCCATAGAAACCCTAGCTAAAATGCTCTCTCTAGGCAGTACATTGGATGTCCATTGTAAATCTAGGAGTACATTGGATGGATTCTCCTCTATTGTTTTAACTTATCAAATTACATATGCTATATAAGTGCAGGGATCACTGGTATCCAATATCTTGAAAACTGTTGCTTCATATACTTTGTCTGCTTCATTAGTCCATTTATTCTTTCTATTTTTATTTCTATATGTGGCATATTCATGTTTGTGTGTATGTGCATGTGTGCATTTGAGTACACATTCAAGTATGTATGAACTTGGGAGGATGGTAAAGGCCAATGTCCAGTGTCTTCCTCAATTATTCTCCACCTTATTTTTCCAGATAGGATCTCTTATTGGCCAGGTATTCATCCATTCAGCTGTACTTTCTGGCCTTCTCTTTGAGCTCCTTCCCTTCTATTGGTTTGCCTTGTCCAACTTTGATGCGATGTTTTTGTTTTATCTTATCATATTTTATTTTGTTATGTTTAAAAAATACAAAAAAACATAAAAAATGTAATTGTCTAGGAAAACTAGAAAGACAAGTATTTGTTAAAACTGTGTTTGGAGAAAGTGAATGACTTTTAAAAAAGATTCTAAGTAGATGAATGAGGAGGCAGGATTTCTCACTTGTTTTCCATTTTCTCACTATGTTTTCTCTCCAGTATCTTCCTACTCCCATAAATTCACCTAGCTGTCCATTAGTGCCCTGATCTAGCCATCCATCCATCCCACCCATCCATCTGCTCATCTATCCACAGATCCATTTATAAAAAGGTTACTGAATGTCAAACATGAAATGAATTCTATGACAGGAAAGACGTTCTCAACAGAAAGAAATGATAAATGTGTAAGATGATGGATATGTCAATTATCCTGATCTGATCATTGCACACTGTATACATGCATTGAAGTGTCACCTTCTACTCAGTAAATATGTATAAGATAGATAGATAGATAGATAGATAGATAGATAGATAGATAGATAGATAGAAGATAGGCAGACAGACATATGGAACCTCTTGCAATGTGCTCACACAACACACTCAGTAGATAAGAATTTTGCTTACTCTATAGACCTGAATAAAATGCTGACTCGCTGTGGAGGATAGAGTCATCAATGTGAGGCAGGAATGAGTAACAGGGAGCAGATCAAGGAAACATTTGAAATGAAGAATGAAGAATGAAAAGTCTTTGGCTAGGCTGAGATGGGAAGCAAGACACATTTGAGAGAGATAATGAACTGGGCTAAGGTTAGTGTGAGAGAAAGGTCAGGCCTCTTCCTAGAATGGCTCCTGTGACTGGAGTCTAGATTTTAGGGTGGAGCGTGGCTGTGGCTGAGATCAGGTTCACAATTGTGAGTGTCAAGCCGGAGCATTTGTATTTTATTTGTATCCCAGCGACCTAAGACTTCCAAGCATGGAAATATCATGATCAACCGTGGGTTACGGCTCCCTTGGGTAAGCAGGTGGCAAGAAGACTCTGTAGGAGACTGCTGAAGTCATTCATGAAAGAATGAGAATTTCTAAACTCAGACATGGAGGGTGAGGACTAATCCAAAGGATATTTTTGTAAGAGAAACAGAAATGTATAGAGACCAAGTGTGTGTGGAGAATGAGTGAAATGGAGAGTTGATGATAAATGCCTCTTGCCTTTCCAATTTGAGAAAACTGCAAAATGTCATAGCGTTAGATAAAATAGAGACAGAAGGGAGAGTAGACTGCATTTAGAGTTCTTATGGAATATTCAGTTAGGGACTCATGGCAGGAAATTGGACCTTTGAGAGTCAATGGACAATGTAATCAGAATGATCACACTAGGTCCAGCCATATTCCCTAGAATGAGAAGAAAATAATGAGATTCTTTTAAAAATGTTTATTTTTATTGTGTGTGTCTGAGTGTTTATCTGCATAGATGTCTGATACCCAAGAGTATCAGAAGACAGCTTCTTTAAGACTATCAGGCTGACATCAGGTACTGGTTACTAGCCCTGGGTGTAATCTATTATGATTTACCTATACCTTACTACCACTTGGCAAATGGTTCTCTCACTAAAAATTTCTCAAATAGTTAATTAAGCAACCAGAAGTTTCCTGATGGGATATTGTTACTGTAAGAGAGACAGGAATGCAAGATCTTCTACTAGTAGTTGGTATTCCAAAGAAGGGAGGAGAGAGTAAGAGAGGGAGAGGGGAGATTAAGAGTCTAATTTTAAACTTTTAAAAATGTATTTTATTTATTTAATTATGTGCACGTGTGTTTGCTTCTATGTGAGTATGTGCACATGACTGTGGGTGCCCACAGAGGCCAAAAGTGTCAGACACCCTGGAACTGGAGTTACAGATGTTTTAGAGTACTGAAAACCAAACCCCTGTCCTCTGTAAGAACAGTGAGTCTTCTTAATTTTTGGCTATCTCTTCAACTCCAATTTGAGATTCTTATATGCTGAAAATTTTTAATGAAGAATTTTGTACTTCAGATATCTGTCAGGCAGCTATTTACACTGACCATTTTCTAAGTATCCCAGTGCTGGAGAAAAAATTCTCTCATAACATTCCTGTGGCGAGCAAAGACATTTAAGATATTTTTATCAGCTCAGATGAATTGTAGAATTGTGTTCAGCATAATCATATTCTTTGGTGGAAATTGGAAGTCAAAAAAGAAAGAAAGAAAGAAAGAAGGAAAGAAAGAAAGAAAGGAAGAAAGGAAGGAAGGAAGGAAGGAAAGAAGGAAGGAAGGAAGGAAGGAAGGGAGAAAGAAAGAAAAACCAGACAGAGATATATGTTCTTGTAGACCTTCTAAGCAGTGACCACTGGAATACCAAAGCAAGAAAGATGGCTAGAAGGAAGTCAGGAGCCAGTTTTGAGCCCTTTAAAAACAATTGCTATTTTAAGTTCAGCTCTGATTTAAATATTCCTGGTTCTGAACAAGCAGGGAACGTGGGGAAAGCCTGAGTCACTCTCACACCCTTAACTAAGACTTCGTCTAGCCTGGCCATTTTATGAGCTCACAGAACCCAAACCTATTTGAAGAAGAGGTGATTTGGGTTTGATCTCCAAGCAGCGGAAAAGAAAATACTTAGCACTTCCGTAGAACTTCCACCTTGGAAGCCCTGCCTCAGACAGTGGCGCTCCACTGGCATTTTCCTCATGAAAATGTCTGCAACTTGGGCAATGATCCTTGTATTCACGATGAGTATGTGTTTGGGTGCCATCAGAGAATGAATTTGTTAAGGCCAGCTAGTCCAAAGTTCTTACCAAGTTCTTTCCTTCCTTCCACAGAGGCGGTTTGTTCACAATGAACAGAAGGTTCTGTGCACTGGGAGGAGGCACCTAGAAGCACCCTTCTTCCAGGCCATAAAATGTGGGAAGAGAAAATGAACTGTGTTTTACTAAATGCTACTCTAGCTCCCCAGTCACATATTCCACAGTACAGCCATCTAATTTTTAAACAGAGACCAGATTTGGTGATTTTTGTACCTTTCAGGAAGTAAACATCTAGAGGTTTCTTCTAATGCTACATGGGATGAAAGATCGTTTTTTAACAATAACCTTTTTACTTTTGCTTCATATAAGACAGGATTTCACCTTTAATCCCAGGCTGGCCTTGAATTCAGTATGTACCCTAGGCTGGCTATGAACTCACAGCAATCTTTCTGACTCAGTCTTCTGAGTGCTGGGATTATAGACCTGAACCACGATGCTCAGCTGAATGTCTCACAGACCATAAATTACACAAAATGCTTAAGATTTGCAATCATGAATGTTCAAAGCCTTCTTCATGTTAGTGGAAATTGTCAGCAGGAATAAATTATGTAATGCTAACTCTGTCCAAAAGCCTCTGGACTTGCAAATATAACCCTGAGAGGAAATAAGGTCATCATTCATCCCAGAATATTTGGAAGATATTTGATTAGTTAGAAGTCCAGCTTTTTGGCAAGTGGGGTGTGTCAATGAGACACTGATTTTCTGGTTTGGGGAAAGTATGCTTGAAAACAATGGCGGATGAAAAAGTATATGTTCCATTCTTACAGATGTTCAACATGAAGCTTCTATAATGAACATTTTGACCAAAGTGCACACATTTCAATGAAATAAAATTCTTGAGACTTTAGAATCCAAAATTAATCCTGGAACACTCAGTCACGTTAAGGATGTGATATGAAAGGTTAGGAAGAATGGGCTTACAATCAGAAGATCTCATTCTAAAGTTCTACTAATCTCTGAATTTCTATTACAAGCTATGACTACTTTCCTTCTCTTTGGGACTTTTGGAAAACATAAGTGCTGCCGTTAGCATGTGAGTTAATTGATCAGGGTGCCTTCTTAGTAGATTTGAGGGCTATTAGATAGAAAAATATTTGAGGAGCACAAAATAAAGCTACCTTTACTTTTCCTTTTGAGTTAGGGTATATCTTTGTATCCTTGATAAACCTAGAACTCACTAGACAGCCAAGGCTGGTCTCAAGCTCTTAATTATCTGCCTTGGCCTCTCAAGTATTGGTATTACAGGCTTATACCACTATGTCCTATTTAAAGCCACCTTCTATTTTTGTCTTTTCCTTCTTTCCTTCCTTCCTTCCTTCCTTCCTTCCTTCCTTCCTTCCTTCCTTCCTTCCTTCCTTCTTTCTTTCTTTCTTTCTTTCTTTCTTTCTTTCTTTCTTTCTTTCTTTCTTTTCTTTCTTTCTTTCTTTCTTTCTTTCTTTCTTTCTTTCTGAGGAAAGGTCTCATATAGCCCAACCTGACCTTGAACTTGACTTACAGCTGTGGATGACCTTGAGCTTCTGATCTCTATCTTCCTGCCTCTACTTCGTAAGTTCAGTGATTATTGGTCTGTGCCACCCCGAACCCACTTTATGCTAGTCTGGAAAATAGACCGAGGTCTTTGTGGATGCTAAGCAAGCATTCTATTAACTGAGTTACACCCACACCCCTGAAAACTACCCTCTTTACAGTTTTACTTTTACTTTACTTTTCTTTCCTTTCCTTTTCTTTTCTTTTCTTTTCTTTTCTTTTCTTTTCTTTTCTTTTCTTCACTTCACTTCACTTCACTTTTCTTTACTTTACTTTACTTCACTTCACTTCACTTCACTTCACTTATAAGGCTTTCTTTGGAGAGCCCCGATGAGTTATCACCCTAGGGTTGAGAATGTCTTGTAGTATACTTGTTGGTATGGCCATTTTATTGTATATGTAGCATATTTTACCAGATGTTTTATGACCACTATTCTTACAGAGATTCTGAGTGGTAAGTATTATGCCTATTTATAAATAAGGAAACTATGGGTCCCTGATGAGGCTTGAAAGTGTCACTAAGACTCAAACCTAGATTTGTGAAATTCCACTGTTATATTTTGCCTGTACTTTTTTTTCTATCTGCAATTTGTGTACTTTACTATAATAAAATGCTATAGACTAAGTAGCTTAAACAGAACACATTTATTTCCCTGAAGTGTGCCTGCATAACCAGGTTCCGATGAGAGTCCTCCTCTTGATTTGCTGATGGTTAGCTTCTTACTGTGTCCTCATGTAGGTGAGAGGAGACTGAGGGAAGGAGAGAAAAGGAAAGAGAGGGGGAAGAGGGAGAGGAAGAGGGAAGAAAAAGAGAGAGAGAGAGAGAGAGAGAGGAGAGAGGAGAGGGGGGAGAGAGAGATTCTTAATTTTGTGTTTCTTCTCATAAGAGCACTAATCCCATTCATGAGGGCTACACTCTCATCTAATCACCTATCAAACACCTTGCCTGCAAATGCTACCACTTCAGTAATCAAGGCTCCAACTTATACATTGTTGGGAGCACATTCAGTATGTAACCTCAGTCATAATAGTGTTTTTTCCTATGTTTACAAATAAAACTGTGGCTCTTCCTCAAATAACTTCAAAATGCTTTTCCACTAGTGTTTATGGGTTTGAACTTCTCTCTCATCCATTCTCTGCTGAATTTACCCTCCCTTGGAATCACATCCCCTCCCTAACTTTTGCATACCTTCTTCAGTGAAACAAAACTATTTCATGTCCATCACACACCCAGTAGTCACCAATGCATATTCTCTTCTAAAAGTCGAAAGATGGGGTGCTGTGTAAAAATGGTTGCATGGTGCCTAACTTCTGATCATTGTTGGGTCAGACAGAAAGTAAGCACAGCATTTGAAGGATGACTGCATCAGACTTTGGAAACACAGAGCTTCATGTCTATAACTACAGTACTGGTATAATTCTGAAAGGAATTCTCCATAAAATCAGTAAGGCCTAGATCCCAGGGGTCAGACGGGACTATGATATCGCCATGGCCGCCTTGGTGCTGCTTTGGGGACACTGAGATAAACACTGGGAAGGTATATCATACACATAGAAGGGGTGGAAATTTGGCAGTGTGAAATATCCTGTGAAGCCCTGTAATCAAATGGAGTTACCAGGGGGAGAGACTAGATTAGGTAGCTGAGGAAAATGTTATTCAGGGCTATCAAAGAAATGTGAGTTATTCCTATAGCGTGACCAACATCCTCATTGAAATAGCCAGCTGATGGAGTTGAAAAAGACTGAGTTCATTAATTTGAGAAGTGAAGCATCTATCATGTACTGAACATGTGCCAGACACTTCAAGTCTCTGGGAAGCCAAAGATAAGGTCCAGTTCCTGCCTTTTGAGAATCTACATATGGACACTTCTTATCTGCATAAGAGGTTTTGACCTGTCTGTTTCTTTAACCTTTGCCCCAAGTCTGCTAGCAGTGGCCATACAGATTGGGTTTTATAAAGAGATATGTATATGATTGGCAACACCTGCAATTGTGCATGACACAACTTGGACCTTGTTTGGTCAAATACAATTCACCTAAAATACTTCGTTTCAACTCTGCCTCCAAGTCCTTGCAGATTCATCTCTGTTCTGAACTCCTCTTTACTACTTATCTTTGCTTGGCCACAACCTTGAATGTGTTCTTTCTGCTGCTCTCCTTTTGCATATTCTGCTCAAAAAATCAAACAGGAGGTATCTAGGCCATCTCTTGTTTAGTGTTTTCTTTGAATGTTTGTTCATTAGCTCAGCATTCTCCTTCACCTTATGCCCCTGTTTGGTTTTCAGTGGAAAGGGTAGGAGTTGTGTTGCTGTCATCTTTGTGTGTCCCCACAGGACTCTGCACATAATTGGAACCCAGCAGGACAAAAGGAGAAAGTGCAGTTTAAAATGAAAGACCTTTTAAAGAGTGAAAGATGCCAGTTGAAATGGAGGTGTATGACAAAAAATTTTCAGTCAATACATTTTTCAAATTCTTTTAGTTGTTGACTCTCAAATATTTATGTTAATTACAACAAGAAAAAGGACAGATATTGGAAATGTACGAAACTTAAGACTAAGTCCAGCCAACTAATTCTTCTTATCAAACAAGAGTGTCTGATGAAAGGACAATTAAGCCTGGTTGACCCCTTGGGAGTCTCCCTTGTGGGAGTCAAGTTCATTCATTTTCAGGATTGGATCATTCTGTAAGAGGTCTCAAGTGCAGTTATGCAAGGTACTGAGGAACCAGGGAAGATGGAGAAAGAGAGGCAAAAAGCAAAAGCATCTGAAAATCAATGGAAGCATACAATCAGTCACTGACATAAAGCTTATTATGTTAAGAAACTTTAGGTCAGCCACGGTGATTTCGAATTAATTGATTAATTTTTATAAAGAACAGCAAATTTTTCCTGAAAAGGAGTTACAGAAGGAAAAAAGAGGAAAGACTGAAGGAATAAAACAATGGAAGCAAGAAAGAGAAGGAGGAAGGAGAAGGAGAGACGGTGGAAAAGAAGAGCAAAGAGAGAGAGAGAGAGAGAGAGAGAGGGAGAGACAGAAAGGAAAAGAGAGAGGGAGGGAGACGGAGTTGGGAGCTGGGACAAGGGGACTCTCTATCTCTAAATAAATCATTATTTGACGTTTTGGTATTTGATCAAAATTCAATATGCTTTAATTGGCACACTAGTTTGGAATGCCCCGAAACTCTGACTAAGGGGATGGCCTCCCTGGATATTTAAACTTATTTTCTCATTCATAACACCAACCACAAGGTTAAATTAGAACCCAATTCTTTTTTAACTTCATGAGTAAAAACTACACCAAAACCCATTTCTGTAGCCAGAATGAGTGTTATTTCCTCTGTATCTCCCTTGTGACAAATTATACACCCTAAACCAGGTAGGTGACTAAGTCTTTAGTCACAGCAACACACATTTTTCAATCTGAAGTCAATTCTTTCTCCTCTGAGTTGGCCAGGCTGCCCCATCTGCTTTCAGACACAGCAGTCTCTTGAGTAAACTAGAAACCCAGCCCCAGGAATGAGCTACTTAGAGAAAAACCCCAGCATCCTGTGCAGTCTGACTGCAGCCTCACACAAGAACAGTTAGGAAAGAAAATGCAAATTGTTTGAAATAGACTAAGAACTGCCTGAATCTGTGGTCTGATACTAGGTTGTCTGGGAAGGTCCTAATATAACCTCCCCCTACAGGGTCGTTGCCATCTAGGGTAAAGTTCTAATCTTTCTTCAAAGATTAAGTGAATAAGAGGTCTTTAAGATTGTCACTCCTTGTGAATGCATAACCTGAAAGAATGAGTGAGGGACCATGTGTCAGACCCTTTTGTGGTTTGAATTTGAAGTGTCTCCTGCAGGCTCATGCTTTGAACTCTTGGTTCCAGCTCGTGGCACTATTTTGAAGACTGTAGAAGCCTTAGGAGATGAGGCCTGGGAGGTGGAATTAGGTCATTAGTGATGGACCTTTGAAGATTATACTCAGACCTGTTCTGTCCATTCACTGAGTGCTTCCCCATCAGCTATCATCCGTGTGAACAGCTGCCAGCCATCACAATGAGTGGAGCTGTTTCCATTACAAGTTCATCTCATGATGTTGGACTGAAATGTCTCTGAAACAGTGAGCCAAACTAAACACCCTCTCTGGTAAGTTGTTTCTTTCAGATATTTGATCACAGTGAAATAAATGCACCTAAAATAAACCCTAAGTGAAATCTGAGAAAAAAGTTTTATTTCTATGACTGCTATTTCCACATGACTGTTGACCTAACCTGATTCTTTAATCCTAGTTTCCCGATATTTTTCCTTTTTTCTTTTCTCCTTTCCTTTCTGTTTTTCTCTATAAGCATTTTTTGAACCCATGCTAAGCAGTCAGCTTTATTCTAAGCAGTGAAAATATAATTGTAAGTAAAAGAGATAATGTCTCTATCTCATGTAGCTTATATTCTAGTTGAGAAAGCATAGCAAGTGAATAAATATGTTTCATAAGCAATTTCACTTTGCACTATTCTGATACACATGAACTTTCATGACCATAATTTTATTCACTCTAGGCCACCCCAAAAATTCAAATTTTATCACCACCATATTATGATAATTGTAATTAATTTCTTTAAGTACAAAGGTCCACCATTGGCTCTCCAGTCCACAAATCACCATAAAATGAGATAATGATAACTAACCAGCCATATCATATCCTTCAGAGTTAGTCACTGATAGGTCACTATGCATGCAAAGTTTGTGTTGTCTTCATACCTCCACATGGGAGAGAGATGCTATAATCAAAATAATTTAATGTTTAAATCACTACTACTATTGCATAATGTTCCATGCCACTCTGCTTGTCCTAAGTGGAAATATAAAAATTTGCTAATTACCACCAATATTTTATTTTATTCAGCTGCCCAATGGACCATGAATTATTTCTACTGTTTAAAGACAATGAGATGGGCTTTCAGACAAGGTATCAACTGGGGAACAGGCTATTTTCTTTAGTTGAATTTTCAAATAAGATATGAGGCAAATCATTCAACATATCCAAGATTCATGGCAGGAAGTAACAGCAAGTAGTTTGTATATAGTATAGCAGAGACTCTTAACTGTGGTGTGTGGGTGACTTTTTGGGTTTCTTCATCTTTTACACTTTTGCTTTTTGGGATCTTTCTGTCTCTGTCTCCTAAATGTTGAGATTATATTTATACAACATGACACTTTGCCTTTTGCATGTTTCCAGTTGAAGGTAAGTGGAATTGTAAAAGAAATGACTTTCCATGGGCATATGGACTTGCTGCTCTTGTAAAAGAGTTTCTTGATTTGCAGCCATTGGAACTGAGATAAGACAAACTTAGAGACACTCGTTAAGAAAGGAAAAAGATGATGCTGTGCCAGTGTACTAGATGTGGGGCAAAGTTTCACATTAACAGAACTCTCAGATAGTTCATGACATTGAAAATGCAAAGAACAAAGTGTTGACTGCTTATTCAAACTTATAATGGAGGATCATCATTCATCAAAGAACATAAAAGAATGTTCTCAGCCAGGTGGTGGTGGCACACACCTTTAATCCCAGTACTCATGAGGCAGAGGCAGGCAGATCACTGTGAGTTCAAGGCCAGCCTGGTCTACAGAGTGAGTTCCAGGACAGCTGGAGTTAAAACAGAGAAATCCTTTCTCCAAAAACCAAAACAAACAAACAAAACACAAAAATGGTTGTTCTCTCTGCACAATTTTATTTTATTTAAAGATACTCATATTAAATTCATTCTTTGACAGTTACACGCGCACACACACACACACACACACACACTGAATTCTGATCACTGTCATCCCATCTTCCTTTATGTCTCTCCCACCCTTCTTACTTCACCTCCCTACAAGTTCCTTTCTGTCATTCATGTCTTCTTGTTATGTTTTATGACCCACTGAGCTTAACCAAGTTCATCTGCGTGACCTTGGATGGGTTTGGAGCTGTCCATTGGGACCTAGTGTACTTATCTTTGGGTACACAACTGAAGAAAATGGCTGCTCCTCTTCCAGAATTCATCAGTAGTCAATAATTCTGCAGGGAGAGGTAGGGACCCTTTGGTCCCTTCCCTGATCCATGATATACTGTTAATTGCCAAATCTTGTGTAGGCCCATTTCAGGCAGCCACAGCTACTGTGAGATCATGTGATCTTGACTAGTTGTGTCATGTGTAGGGTATAGGCTTTCATGACCCTTTTCTCTATCTTCACTCTTGTACTTTCTTTCTGTCCTCTTTTCCATGATATTCCCTGAGCCTTAGAGGGGGATAGTATTAATGTTCCTTTAAGGCTGATTACTCAAGTGTTACTTATTAAGGTCTCAGGACCTTAGCCAAGTATCCCTTCACTCACTGCCTTCACTGCAAAGAGAAGCTTTACTGATTAGAGTTGAGAGGAGCATTTGTCTATGGATCTAATTTTAAATATTTAGAAGGCAGCTTGACACTGTATAAATTTAGCTAAGCAAGTTTCCCCCCTCTGGCCTAAGAACACTTCAGACAGGGGTTTTGGACCAGATTTATATTACCAGGCATGAATTCCCTCTTGTGGAGGATGCCTCAAATCCAATCAAAGAACAGCCATGCCACTACTGTACTAGAGGATCTCTTTATCGTTTAAAGATGAGAAGAAGAGCTGGAGAGATGGTTCCATGGTTAAGAGGGCTTCCTGCTCTCCCAGTGGGCTACAGTTTGGTTCTCTGTACTCATATTGGTGGCTTACAATCACCTATTACTCCAGCTCCAGGGGATCTGATGTGCTCTTCTGGCTTCTATGGGCACCTGCACATGTGTGACATGTACTCATGTGGATATACACATACACGTATAAAATAAATAAATGCATAAATATTTCTAAAAGATGAGGAGAAAGAGGCAAATGCTGCTTGAATTACATTATTTTTTGAGGTGGAGGAATCTCCATATGTAATCAAGGGTGGTTTCAAACTCATGATCCTTCTGTCTGAGTGCAGGCATGTGCCACCACACCTAGCTCAAACCACTTGATAAGCTGCTTCTTTTATTTCTGAGGAGATTCACATAAATAAAATTTACTAATTTAATAACTTTCCAGGGTACGGCAGCTTTAAATGCATTTGCACTGTTGTGAGACCATCACCACCATTTACCTCCAGAAGTATTTCATTATCTCAAACAGAAGCTCTGCATCTCTTAAACACTAATTCCACTTTCCCTGGTGGCTTCTGTTCAACTTTCTGTCTCTATGACTTTAGCTCTTCTGGCATGACTATAACCAATGAGTGTAATCTTGTAGTATTTGCCCTTTTGTGTCTGCTTGATTTCACTTAGTATAATGTCTTTCAGGTGCATCCTTGTCATAGCGCCTATCAGAATTTCATTTCTTTTCAAAACCAGACAATTTCCCACTACATGTAAAATATTTTAGTTTTTAATATCTTTTAAGCCTTGCCCATTTGTATTAACTTTATTAGAATGAACATACAAACTAATGATGGTATTTTCATGCACATTTTGTTCTTGCTGATCCTCCTCCCTCATTGCCCACAACCCAGTTTAACAGTCTCCTTTCTTCCTCACCCCAACGCATTCTGCTTTCATGTCTCATGTATAAATATGTCATTCAGAGTATTGATCTGCTTTGTTTCCACATTTTATCCATTTTAGTAAGCAAAATGAGAAACAAGAGGACAATGAAAATCAGCTTCACCTACTTCGTAATTTGTCGAAGGCTTCAACATGAGCAGAGGATGAAATACTTCTGCATGATCTGATGTTCTCTTGGCTTTATCAAGTACCCGGTGTCTATCACTGAGGCCTTTGCGATCTTCAATCTGATTAAGCCTCTAGGAGCTTTCCTAAGAAGCTTTCAGGCTGATACAAGTGTAACGAAGGACATGGATGTCCAAGAATTCTTTCTAAGTTAGTAGAGCTATTAGCTTATGTGGTAGCTTCAAAACTGCCCAAGAAGCAATGGGCAGATCTCTCTACCACCCAGTCAAGTTTCTATCCACAATCAAATGTCTGCAAGGAAGCTATCCCAAGAAGTTTGTTGAGATAGCAAGGTTCATCTTCTGCCTAAAAGGGGATAGTCTCTAAAGTTCTGCCAGCCCTCACTAATGAAAATGGAGCTGAAGGGTATATATCTGTAGGAGAAGCAGGAAATCCAGAATACAACCCTGATGCTTTAGCAGAAACAAGTAATTTAACATGTGTAGCACATTATACAGCTACATATAATTGCATCTTCAACCTGATAATTTTGTGGTTCTCTGTTATTTTGCATCTTAAAGGGATTCGCTCTCTCAAGCACCTTTAAGAAGACTTCATACAATGAATCAGTACTGATAATTTTCTCCCACACACAGGTCTTCCAGACAGGAATTATGCTTAATTGAAAATTGGAGTGTCTTGCCACCTCTCAGTGATCTTTTAATTTCAGGTTTAATGCATGTTGACCACTCTGAAAAGCCAGCCTTTCAAAAAGCTCCTGAATTTAGTAGGAACCTCTACATTATTGAGCATCTAGGTTTCAAAAAATTTCTCTTAATTCCTTAAAAACATTTTTATTAGTTTATTAGTTTTATTAGTTTATTAGTTTTATTACATAAAATGCTACTGGAAGATTTCTATTTTTTATTGGAAATAAATTATTCTCTCATACAATATATCCCAATCACAGTTTCCCCTCTCTCCAACTCCTTACATCTTTCTGCCTCCTATCCTCTCACTTAGATCCACTTTCCATTTCCCTTCAGAAAAGAGCAGGCCTCCAAGAGACAACACCAAAACATGGCAACACAAGATACAATAAGACAAGGCAAAAGCCCCTATATCCAGGCTGTAAGGAATCCCACAAAATACCAAGCTAACGTCTATAACATATATGCAGAAAACCTAATGCAGAACTCTTAAAGGCTGTGGTATCTTCACTGATATATAGCATAAGAAATAGCACCAATTTCAAGATATTAATTCACTAAGAAAAAAAAGTATGCTTGTTGCATCCCAATTGTGGAAAATCAAGGAGAAAAAAAAAGGAAAAAACAGAGTCCTTTGATTAAAGGTTAAGTGCAGTTTCTTTGTGTTGAACTTTCCAGAAGGAGCTATTGAAATATTTGTAATAAGCAGAAATCACACATGTGCAGAATTTTTTGCACTCCCAAAATAGCTCCGAATTTGCCTCCACATTTTAGTTTCTCTTTCCTGCTTCAAATTTGTTTCAAAGAAAAGAGAAGTTTACATGGAATTTTGTAATTTGAGGTTTTATTATTAGAAAAGGGAAAATTATATCCAAAAAGATTTTTTCAAGATATGATGACAATTTAGTCAATTATTGAACTTGAAACAAAGTTTCTTATCTTAAAACTTCCTGTGATTGTTATTTGTATGAACCCAAAAAGATAAAGAATGGCTTCTTTAAAGAACAGTAACCTATACTATCTGCTGCCCAGTGTTAGATTGGAAAGAAATCATAGCATATCTATTACCCATAACCTTTATGTGATGTAGCCAAATAGACCTAATTATCTGTCTTGTGGAAGAATACATCATCTACTTGTCTAGCTTCTGTGGCAATAATGGCTTCAGAGCTTCCCTAAAGGTTGATATAGCTCAAGGTGATGGGAAATGGAACACAGGTCTAGAAGTTGGAGTGCTCAGCCTCTCCCTTGCAAGAATACAGTAAGAAGCCTATTGGTTCTCAACGCAGTGCCAGGGAAAGACTAGCCCTTCTTCATTCTTAAGGACATGTGAGAGCTTTCAGGCACTCAGAAAAGTTCCAGGGTAATTTAGCCAAGATTTTCTCCTACTGGATCCAACTTCTAAAATGTTTGGTCTTAGCACAAGTCCCCATTAAATGATCCCTATAATGATTTCTCCCAGTCTTACCTAGAGGATAACAGTTCATTCAACACTGTAGCCCTTACACACCCTGAAGTTAGCCAGCGTAAGGAAAGCTGTCAGTATGTGGCAGGAGGCTCTGGAAACCCAACAAAACCCAAATGATACAAATTTATTATCTCATACCTTGAGAGATCAGAGGTTCACAATTAGCCTAACTAGGCTGAAATCAAGGTTGTCGGCAGGGCTGGTTCTTTTTGGTGGCTCTCAGGAAAGAATCTCTCTCTTCCTTTTCCTGCATCGTGAGGTTTCGTGAATTCATTCCTTGGCCTGTGGCCCTTTCTTCCAACTTCAAACCCAGCAACAGTGAGTTGAGTCCTTGTCATGTCACATTGCTCTGACGCATAACTCCCTTGCTTCTCTCTTCTAAGAATACTTAGGATTCCATTGCACCCATCTGGAGAATCTGAACTTTCCCCATCTCAAAATTCCTAATGCAATCACACCTGCAGAACCTCTTCTGTCATGTAAGAGAACATACTCATTGGTTCTGGCAATTTGGTTGGAAATAAACATGGTTTGGAGGTTTTTTTCTGCCTACTACAGCAACCACACTGTAAATTTCTATGGGATATGAGGATAGAGATTCAGCCAATTAACACTGACTTTCTTTAAAGTATCATATTTATCATGCCCCCTGGAAGCTCTTGTGTTATCTTTGCCCATTGTTCCAATATTTCAGTATAAGGGTAGTCTTGGTTTGGAAGAAAATGAGAAAACAGTAGCCCAAAGAATTGAATATAGATCTCTAGCAAACCTCCAGGGTGAGTAAGGTGGGCTTCCCAAGTTCTGTTCAACATGTTTCTTTCTTTTTCTTCAGGGAGTGAGTGTGCACTAGAAAAATGAAAGAGTAAGCACCATACTGAGTGCTTTTGGGTGGTGATCAGGGGGTTGGATGAAGAAAGGAAAATGTCATTCTATCTATAGGTAACAAAATGAACAGCCACAGAGTAGCTGGATTCCCAGATCCACTTCCCCACTTTTACACAGACTACCACCACCACCACTACCATCACTTCCTCCTCCTGTTTTTCTTCCTCCTCCTTCTTTTTAAAGGCCCTCTCTGTGTTAGCTCAGGATTGCCTTGAAGTTTCTATGTAAGCCATAATGGACTTGAACTCTCACTCCTTCTGCCTCTACGTCCTAATCATTGAGATTGCAGGTGCATGCTGTCACACTCAACTTCTAGTTCTCAGTTCTTAGTTTTCCTAGTTCTTAGTTCCTAGTTCTTCTGGTTCCTAGTTCCTAGTTCTAGTCTTAAGTAGGATAACTATACTGGGCATGCTTCATTTTATGTGTCCCCCCATAAGATATTCAAGACCACCTTTCCCTTTGTTGTAGTGACGGTCGAGTGAATTTTGAGAACTAGAACCAATTCTGGGATCAGGTCCCCAGTCAGTACCTATCATTGTCTGTGTGATCATAGGAAAAAGCAACAACCACAGATGGATGATGAGAATGAGGATGATGGTGATGGTGACGATGATGACAAGGCTTATGGTGATATCAGCTGACCCTGTGTGAACTGGCCTCTGCCTCCTTCTCCAGCCTCACCTCTGACAGTGCTTTTCTCCTACTTACTGTGCACCAGACACATTGCCTTCATTCTGACCTTAAAGTAGAACTCCCCCACCAAGTAACTACAGTCCCCTGTATCTCATTATTTAGTTTTTAGCTCAAGACCTGGGAGAATATCTTGTTCCTAGTCCTGTCTCCTGGGACTTGTACTTGGCAGAACCATCAGGGTTCCTGAAGAGCACTCAATGGGACCAGGCAAGATACCTTCTGGCTTTCTCTAGAAAGAAGAGAAATCCTCTGAAGGCTAACATAATCTCAGTGCCAGAGAATTTCAAAATCAGAAATTCCCCCAATGTAAATTAAATTATTAGCTACAATAACCAGTGCTAGATCAAGGAGTAGAACCTAGGACTAATGAGCCATATAGCCTATGTAAGGTAATTTTCTCCTCAACTATCATGATGAAAGAACAAATATGAAGCTATATAAATAGATATTTTTGTTGTACTTTATTTTGTATACATTAAACATGCATCAAAATTTAAACTTATTACATTTGGGAAAGTAGAAACGTATTTTTAACTTTCTGATTTTAAAATTCTTTTGTGTCTGTGTGTGTGTGTGTGTATGTTTGTACATGCTGGTGTTCATGCATGAGGGGGAAGAGTCAGCGAGAAGAAACAGAGAAACAGAGACAGAGACAGAGACAGAAAACGCGCACCAGAGGATGATCTCAGTTATAGTTCTACCATGCTTGGTAAACTTTTTGTTAACTTGACCCAAACTAGACCCACCTGGGAAGAGGGATCCCCCAAAGTGAGGAATTGCCTCCATCAGATTGTCCTGTGGTCAAGACTGTGAGGCAATTTCTTGATTAATGATTGATATGGGAGGGCTCAGGCCACTGTGGGAGGTGCCACTTCTGGGCATGTGGTCCTGGGATGTATAAGAGAACAGGCAGAGTAATTTCCGGAAAGCATGGCAGTGAACAAGCAGCATTCCTTCATGATTCCTTCCTCTCCTCCTGTTTGAGCTCTTGCCCTGAATCTCTCGAGGAACTATGATCAGGACCACGTAAGCCGAATAAGGCCTTTCTTCCCCAAGTTGCTTTTGGTCATGGTAATTTATCACATGGCATTTTATTTTCTAGCTAGAAAAGCTAGCTAGAACTTTTTTTTTAGACAATTTCTCTCATTAGTCTGGGGCTTACCCGTTAGGGCTAAGCTGGTTGACCAGTGAACCCCAGGGATTTGCTTATCTATATGTCCCCAGCACTGTAATTGGAAGTGCATACCACTATACCTGACTTAAAATGTGGGTTTCTGAGAATTGAACTCAGGATCTCGTGCTTTCAAGGCTTTACTGACTGAACCATCTTCCCAGACCTGGTATCAAAATTCTTATCCTGAGAATAAATACTTACTCTCCGTGTGAATGTAAATCTTTACCCTGAGCTGATATTTTAATTGCTTTTTTTCACCCCAGTAAATAGTATTTTAAAACAAGTGCTCACTTATTTATATGTGATAATATAGAGACCTGGCACATGGAATAGCTTAGAACAGATTTCAGTAGGACAAAATAGTATGTATCTCTGTCTCTATCTCTGTCTCTCTCTCTGTCTCTCTCTCTGTCTCTCTCTCTGTCTCTCTCTTTCTCTTTAACAAGGTTTATATATGTGCCAGGCTAGCTTCAAACTCACTATGTAGATGAAATTGACTTTAAATTCTTGATCTTTTAAGTCTCTGTTTCTCAGCAGGATCTGCTCCCAGACATCTCTTCAGAGATCCAGGGGATGCAGTCTCCTGGGAAGTGGATTAATACTGTTCAGTGGTGAGTCTCTGTTATCTGCAAAATCCACACCCTTTAAGACCACATTGAACAACAACAACAATAATAAATAAAATTAGCTTTATAAAGTTGCTATGCATTTCTTAACTTGGGAAATTGAACATGAAAAAATCTTTGCAACATATATGGTTAAAAATTCAGTTCCCTCTTATTTTTACAAGTCTCAGACATCATTTATTTATTTTCCAGGGTTTCACAGGGCATGAATACTTTGCCTGGTATTAATTTTCAGTGTGTCATTCTTTGACGTGTGTGTTCATACATGTGTGTTTCTCACATTGAAAAAAATGGGCTTCCTTGCCCACTGTGGAAAAAATGTAACATACAACTCCCTCCCTTCCTGAGAGCATGGAAGGCCAAAATTTTGCAGACAGCTGAGATCAGGGTGGTAAGGAACTTTGTCATTTCCAGAAGGAAGCATGAGTCACAGTGTGTGACATTTTGGAGGACTGAATCAGAGCTGTCGAGGAAGTGAATTCTGGGACAATTTAACTTAGAATCACAGTGTAGTTTAATTTAATGTCTGCCTTCATAATCATGTCTTTCTCCAAGATGGCTGCAGACATAGACATTCCAATTATTTCCCTTGAAGAACAGTAAGTAATTTAACAGTTGAAGAAGTATTCTAATCCACTTTTGAGGCAACCAGGCCAGAAGAGTTCAATTAATATATATGTTTGGAAAGGAGAAAAGAAAGTGGTTAAGAGAAAGGGGGAAGGTGCTGGTAGAAAATCTATTAATAGCTGAATAAGGACGAAGCTAAATTATACTATTAGAAAAATTAAGTTATTATGGACAGCTAAGCTTCTTAATAAACATAAGTTTCCTGTTTGTGGCCATATGTACTTGAGAAAAATCTTTCCACATTGTTAAATTACTCATGGATGAAAGATTTGGTTCTCTTGTGCAAAGGCTCACTACCCAGTAAAATTAAGAAATACTACCAAACACTCCACATACTATTTCAGAGAAATATAGTATAGTTATAGCTACAACTGAGATCTTGAGAAGGAAGAGAAATATTGATTTGGGGGGGGTCTGTACAAACAGGTCACTGGGTTTGGGTAGTGTCATTGTTTGAACATGAAATGTTCCTCATAGACTCATGTGTCTGAACAATTGGTGTCAAGCTGTTCATACTGTTTTTGGAATTTGAAGAATCTTAGGATATATGGCCTGGCTAGCAGAAGTTGAGCACTGGGGGTGGGGCTTGAAGGTTGTCTTTGTTGTTCCTGTTGAAGTTGTCTGCTTTAGGAACTGAGCATGATATGATATGATGATAAGATATGATACATGCGATACCATACGATATGATATGAGAAGTGACAGCCATAAGCTCTTATCTCAAGAGACCCAGCCACTTCACCATGGCTCCCTACAATGATAAACTGTTGTCTTAGTTATTTTCATTGTGTTTTATGATAAAATATTGTGGCAGAAGCAACTTAAGGGAGAAAGGGTTTATTTTAGCTTGTAGTTCCAGGGTGGGGAAGCAATGGCAGCAGGAGCTTGAGGTAGCTGGTTGCATTGAAACCACATCCAGGAAGCAGAGAGTGATAAATGCTTGCACTGGACTAGAGCTCTCTCTCTCTCTCTCTCTCTCTCTCTCTCTCCCTCCCTCCCTTGTGTAGTCCAAGACACAGGACTAGGGAATGGTACTGCCCATTTCTATGGTGGGTCTTCCCTCCTCTGTTAATCCCTCACAGGCATTGCCAAAGGCTAGCCTATTCTATATAATTCCTTAGAAGCATGCCCAGAAGTTTGTCTCCTCAGTGAGTGTAGATCCTATCAAGTTGATAATCAATATTAACCATTACAACTGTCTTCCCTGAAACTGTGAGCCAAAGTAAACCCTTTCACCTTCCGCAGCTTCTGTCAGGCATTTTTTTCAAAGCAATGAGAAAATTAACCAATATAGGTACGGAGCAAATAGAGGCAGTGGTGCCAATATAATAAGAAGGGGATGTTTCCAGACTGGCTGGGAACTATTATTATAAGAGTTGGGGTAAAATAAATAAAGGATGATTTCAAATTAGAAGCAGAGAGAAAAAAACTTAATTTCAGGGGCTACCACTCCCAATCTCTATTGTATCTTGAGGAGTATAAAGGGTTTGTTAGCATGGCTATTTTTTGTGCTTGGTTTGCCTCACAGTTAATCACTTGCTGCTGCTGAGCTTGGAAAATCTGTCTAGAATAGTTAAGATCTTAGAAACATATATATATATATATATATGTGTGTGTGTGTGTGTGTGTGTGTGTGTGTGTGTGTGTGTCTGTGTGTCTGTGTGTGAAAAAGAGAAAGAAGAATGTACACTTCACTTGGAGAAATTCAAGGAATGGGACACACACACACACACAGACACACACACACACACACACACACACACATACACACATATGCACACATGCACACTGTGGCCTTGAGGTCCATTTAGGACAGAAAAGGATGACTCCCTAGACTTGGATGTAGTAAACAACTTGTCCTTCTGACCTTATGCTGTTATAAAAAGACATTATTATTGTCAGGATTCAAAAGGCCCTTTAAAAGTTTCTCTCTGGGACAGGCTGAAATGGAGCCAGGATATGTTCCTGGGACTTTGGATGTGACCGTTTGTTCCATACAACTTCTAAGGACTTACCAGTCCACACAACCTTATAACCTCTTCTGAGATATCCTGGTAGCATGGGTAGAGCATGGAAATAGAAAATAACAAAACATTTAATTTAATTAAAGGCCGAGTTTCAAGTCTCGTTTGTCCTACCATACTATGAAGCTTGGAAAATCCCAGCCTGGGTTCCAGTGTACTAGATACTGGAAGGAAGACCAGGACAGTAGAGTTGCAGGAAGGATTTAATGCCATTAAGTTCTGA
Organism: Cricetomys ansorgei; assembly: GCA_026225945.1. Lineage (NCBI taxonomy): Eukaryota > Metazoa > Chordata > Mammalia > Rodentia > Nesomyidae > Cricetomys > Cricetomys ansorgei. Next base: position 1,889,829 of record JAMJFZ010000417.1, read on the forward strand.
GTGGGAGATAAAGCCACGGTGCTCTGAACTTTACCACATGTGTTGTAGAGGCTCTCCTCCTCCTAGACTTTTCTTCTTTTCTTCTTCCTTGTCTATAAACTGACTGCAACCGAAAGCTGCCTCCTGCTCTATCTGCATACCTGCTTCCACCATTGACTGAGTTATGTCTTCTTCCCATTTCACTTACACTATGTTCTATAGGCAACTCCCCAACAGCTTCCACTTTTATCCTTTAGTCTTGCTGCTCTCAGTTTCTTCCATGATTCTCTACCCGGGTCCACACTCCATGCTGCTCCATCCGATTGAATGTTGGCTCTTTAGAGACTCTTTCCTTGATTACCTATTTACTCCCCAATATCCAGTCTCCCTTATTCTGTCTGATTTTCCCCATCACACTTAAATGTCTGTAATTCTTTAATTATTTGCATGTAAACAAGTAGTTTAGAATACTTTTAGGTCTACATAAAAGGAATAAGCATAGTTTATTCCTAACCTAGTTTCTGTACTGTTGGTGACTTGCATTATGGTGCATTTGCTTCAACCACAGACCCAAGACTAACACATTACTAAGTAAGTAACCTTAGCATTTTATTCAAATTTACTTAGTTTTCCTTGTCTATTACATAGGTCCATCCAGGCTTCCACACGACAGTAAACGTATCTCCTTAGTTTCTCTTATTTTCCCCCCCAAGACAGAGTCTCCCTACATAGCTTTGGCTGGCTGAGAACTCTCTATGTATGTTAGATTGCCCTCAAACTCATAGAGATCTGCCTGCCTCTGCCTCTCAAGTGCTGGGATTAAAGGTGTGTGATACTATCCCTGGTCCATAGTTTTATCTTGTCTGTGACAGTTTCTCAGACTTTCTTTGGTTTTGGTGGCTATGACAGTTTGAAGAATACTGATCAGGTGTTGCATGGAAAGAGTCACAGGTTGAGTTTTCCTGGTTACGAAGGGGCGTAGGATTTTGGAAGAAAAATATAGAGGAAAGGAGACTGTCTTCTCACATTGTATCAAAGGCACAAACTACTAAATGATCTATTGCTGTTGATGTTCACTTTGATTATTTCAGGCAGTTTGTGAGGTTTCTCTCCTGGAAAGTTATTTACTTTTTTTTTTCTTTCTTCTCTGTGCTCTGGAAATAAATTCACTTCACACTGTAAGGGTGCAGAGTTAAGTTCTATCTCCTTATGAAATGAGTCTTGAGGAGAACTGGGAGGAAGATGGGAGTCTCCCTAAATTCTTTAGAATTATATACTAGGGATTTTTTGTCTTTTCAGCTATTGATTTGTATCAGGATTGATTTTGAGGTATTTGTTTTAATCTCTGAGCATCATTCTAATAACTGCATTATGTGTTTTGTTGTTAAAGTTGTTCTAGCCTTGGCCACTGTAAACTTTATCTTGGGTCCTCTATCCCTCTGAGTACTTCCTGACTTTCTGACATTATAAAATGCTCCAGTGTCATCATGTATATTTTCTCTCCTAGTCTCCAAATTAATCATTTTTCTAAAAACTCCAAGTTCTTTTTTTTATTTGTTTTTAAAGTTTGAATCAACTGTTAATAATTGCACACAATTATGGGCACAATATAATGATTCAGAATATTTATATATCCTATAATGATTGTCACAGGATGTTTAGATTATCCATTAACTCATACATTCACCATTTCTTTGTCATGAGAACATTCAGAACTTCTTGTTTAGCTATTTGGAATTATACAGCAGAATATTGCTAACAATATTATGCTATTTCTCTGTAATAGAACATCCAAACTCATTCTCTTACCTACCTGACCAATGCCCCACCCTCTCTGTTCTGTCTGCTTCTTTGGGATTATCCAGATGCTGGAGTATTATTAGAAGCCATGAACTGGGCACTGCCTATACTTGTTGCTCTTTGGAATCTTTTAGGCTTTCTTAGGGAACAGATATAAGAAATATACATGTATATACTGATACTCACAAGTGAATGCACATCTGTAATTATTTCTGCATCTCTCCATCTGTATCTACAGCAAGCTCAATGTGAGTTCCCATTCATGTTTCTGACTCTCATGTTTCTGACTCATCCAGTATGACATGGATCTTTCAGTTCTGGTTTTCTCCCATTTTCTTTTTTTTTTTTTTTTGGTCTAGAACCTCTCCCACCAACAGTGAAAAACTTAGCTCTTGCCATCCAGTTTATTTGTTCACACATACCAGCACACAGGTATGGAAATGTTGCTAGAATTATTTACCTGTTTGTCCCTGGAGAAGCAACTTTATAAACTAGAATACAGTTTATCAATAGATAATCCCCTTTACTTTCGGTCTTACATTGTATGGTGAAAATGTCATTTTACATTACTTATATCAGCATCTTTTGTCCCTAAGCTCTTCAGCTAGGTCATATGTTACATTTGAAAAGCTATTAGACTATTTCTTCACAGTGTCTATCTCATTCTGGATACTCTGACTCCTTAAAATTTGGATTCATCTAGGTCCAGTCTTGGTGCTTTAAAGGTCTGTGCATTATGGCAAATTCACAGCCTGAAAAAAAAGCTCCTGTGCTTCCTCTAAATACAATTATTATGTACCCCAAGCTCCTTGGCATACACAAGAAGATTCATAAGAATGGAAATTTATGTTTTTTCATTTGTTTGCTTGCTTGCTTGTTTATTTGAGACAGGTCCTCACTATATAGCCATGGATAACTTCGAACTTTCTATCTAGACCAAACAGGCTTCAAACTCAAAGAGATCCACCTGCCTCTGCTTCCTTAGTGTTGGAGTTTAAAGGAATGTGCCACTGTACCTGGCTGGACAGTTTTTTTTTCTAATTGAATAGATTCTTCTCTCAGACAATACATCCCTGCCACAGTTTCCCCTAACTTCACCCCTATAATATCCCCTATTTTCTTTCTCCCTCAGATCCACTCCCCCTCCATTTCCTATCAGAAAAGAGCAGGCCTCCAAGAGACAACAACCAAACATGACAAAACAAAATGCATTAAGACAGGACCAAAACCCTCATACTGAACCTGGATAAGGCAACCCCAAAACAGGAGGAAAAGGGTCCCAAAAGCAGGCAAAAGAGTCAGAGACAAACCTACTCCCACAAAACATCAAGCTAACAACCATGGCACATATGTAGAGGACCTGGTGCAGCCCCTTACAGTCCCCCGTGTTTGCCACTTCAGTCTCTGTGAGCCCGTATGAGCCCTGCTTAGTTGATTCAGTGAGCTGTGTTCTCCTGTGTCTCCCATCCCCTCTGACTCCTACAATATTTCCTACCCCTCTTCCTTGGCATTTCCTGAGCTCCAAGGGGATGGACCAGATGGAGAGCGTCAATATAGACTCTCTCTCTACCTAATATCTGGCTGTGGGTCTCTGCACCTGCTCCCATCTGCTGATGTAGGAAGCCTCTCTGATGACGATATCACTAGGAATCATTTCATTGAATTTTTTTAGACCAGTCATGTAGGTCTCTGAGCTATCCAGTCTCCAGTTCTCGGTCATCAAAGCAGTATAGGGCACAGACTCCCTCTTGTGGAGTGGGACTCAATTTAAATCAGATACTGATCAGCCACTCCCACGGGTTCTGTGCCAGCATTGCCCCAGCACATCTTGCAGGAGGGACAGACTGTTAGCTGGGTTGGTGTCCAAGTTTCTCTTTCAGTAGCCTACAGATTACCTTCCTGCACCAAAGCAACTAGAAGGTGGGGGGTGGGGGGTGAAGGCTCCATGCAGGCACCAGTTTGACCTCCCCAGGTTCAATGAGCTGTGTATATTTTGTCCTCAGCATTGGGACTACAAGAGATGGCCCATTTGAGATTCCAGATCCCCCATTACTAGGAGTCCTCACTAGGATCACCTTCATAGGTTCCAGGAACCTATAGTTTTCACTGCACTAGGGTTCCTATACTGTTCCCCATATGTCCAATTCCAGTCATCTCTTCACATACTCTCTCCCTCTATCCCATTTCCTCCTCACCTGATTCCCCCCCAACATACTCCCATCCCCACCTGCCCTAAGTACACCTGCAAAACTTATTTTACTTCCCCTTCCTAGTGAGATCCATGTGTCCTGCCAGACCCTTCGTCTTCGCCTAACCTCTCTAGGTCTATGGAATGTAGCTTGGTTGTCATTGACTTAACAGCTAATATCCACATTTAAGTGAAAACATACTATATCTGTCCTTCTGGTCTGGGCTACTTCATGCAGAATGATTTTTTTCTAGTTCCCTCCATTTATCTGAGAATTTCATGACTTTGTTGTTTGTAACAGCTCAGTAATACTCTATTGTGCAAATGTACCACATTTTCTTTATACATTCTTCTGTTGAGGGACAACTTGGTTGTTTCCAGTTTCTGGCTATTATGAATAAAGCCACAATGACAATGGTTGATCAATTGTCCTCGGGGTAGGATGGGGCATCTTTTGGGTATATGCCTGAGTGCTATATCTGGGTCTTGAGGTATATCTAGTCCCAACTTTCTGAGGATCGCCATATTGATTTCCATAGTGAGTGAATAAGTTTGCACTCCCATCAGCAATGAAGGAGTGTTCCCCTTGCTCTATATCCTCGCCAGCATTAGCTGTCACTTGTGTTATTGATCTTAGACATTCTGACAGGCGTAGGATGGAATCTCAAAGTAGTTTTGATTTGCATTTCCCTGATGGCTAGGGATGTTGAACATTTAAATGTTTCTGAACCATTTGAGATTTCTCTGTTGAGAATTCTCTGTTTAGATATGTATTCCATTTTTTAATTTGATTATTTGGGTTTTTGATAACTAGTTTCTTGAGTTCTTTATGTATTTTTGATATTATTCCTCTATTGGATGTGGAATTGTTTAAAATATTTTCCTATTCTGTGCGCTGATGTGTTGTCTGTTGACGGTGTCCCTTGCCTTACAGAAGCTTTTCAGTTTCATGATGTCACACTTATTAATTGCTGATCTTAGTGTCTACACTATCTGCTTTCTGTTGAGAACATCACCTCCTGTGCCAATGCATCCAAGGCTATTTCGCACTTTCTCTCTTATCAGGTTCTAGGTTTTATGTTGAGTCTTTGATCCACTTGGACTTGAGTTTTGTGCAGAGTGATGAATATGAATCTATTTCCAAATCTATTCTTCTACATGCAGGCATCCAGTTTGACCAGCACTATTTGTTGAAGATACTGTCTTCTTTCCAATGTGTATTTCTGGCTTCTTTATCAAAAATAGGGCATCCATATATGTGTTCATTTATATATGGGTCTTCAATGTCATTCCATTGATCAACGTGTCTGTTTTTATGCCAATACCATGCTGTTTTTGCTTCTATATCTCTGTAGTACAATTTGAGGTCCAAAATGGTGAACCTCCAGCAGTTCTTTCATCGTTCCTGTGTGTTTTAGCTATCTTTTTTTCCCCCATATGAAGTTGAGAATTGTCCTTTCATGGTCTGTAAAGAATTGTGTTGGAATTTTGGTGGGGATTGCATTAAATCTGTAGATTGCTTTTGGTAGGATGGTCATTTTTGTTATGTTAATCTTATGGATCTATGAGCATGGGAGATCTTTCCATCTTCTGATATCTTCTTCAATTTCTTACTTGAAGTTTTTAATCATACAGGTCTTTTACTTGCTTGGTTAGAGTTACCTCAAGACATTTTATATTATTTGAGGCTATTGTGAAGAGTGTTGTTTCCCTGATTTTTTTCTCAGTCTGTTTGTCATTTGCATACAGGAAGGCTACTGCTTTTTGTTTATTTTGTTTGCTTGTTTGTTTATTTATTTTTAGTTAATCTTGTATCCAGTCACTTTGGTGAAAGTGCTTATCAACTGTAGGAGTTCCCTAGTGGAATTTTTTTCAACATAATACTTTTACTATTTACTTGAGAATTTCATACAGTGTATCTCTTTCCACTTTCTCAGGTCCAATCTCCCACCCCTGTGCCCTCCAAAAAATAAAAATAAAAACTGAAACCATAAACAAAACAAAACAAAAAACACAAACAAAGCAAGAAAAACAAACAGACAAAAAGAAACACAAAACAAACACAAAAACAAACAATTTCACAAAAGAAGAAAAAGAAAAAGAAATCAAGACCAGTCTGTCTGGTGGGAGTGTGGATCATGGGCATCACCATGGTTTTTGGTGGCAGCAGGCAGCACAGATCATTGACTTCCACACGCCATCTGGAATCTGTACAGGTCACAAACATCAACATGTATTCTGATGGGAGGAGGGATCACAGACATCAACGTGGTTTCTGGTTTCAGTTCAGATCACAGACATCAACACGGTTTTGGGCTGCAGCACAGGTAATGGAGATCAGCAACAACACAGGCCAAAGATATCCACATGGTTTCCAGTTGTAGCACCGATTGTGGACATCAACATGGTTTCCAGTTGCAGAGCAGATCACGGACATAGACGTGGCTTCGGGCAGAAGCATGGATCAGAGACATCAACATAGCTTCAGGCAGCAGCACAGATTACTGACATCCACATGGCCCCTGGTCCACCATACGGATCAGAGACATCCAAGTGTTCTCCTGTCTCTCCAATTCCACATCTTCTCTCTGGGGTTGTCTCCTCCATGCTGTGGGCTAGGTCTGCAGGCCCAGGAAAGATACTGGCCTGGCTGGCAGCAATGGAGTGAGGTGGGCATGTTCAGTCTCTTTGCTGTGGTGCTGCTCCGTTCTTATATCTTAGACTCCCCTCCTGGCAGGACCTTCAAGTGAGTGGGATCCCCGGCCTGGCAATCAGCAATTTGGTTAGGTTAGCCCTTCTGTAGCCCTATTATGCCCACTGCCTAAGGACTGCACCCCTTCTAAAATGACTTGCTCTGCCCTGTGTGCTGCACCTCCAGTTCAATGTCTCCCTGTCAGCAACTGGGCAAGGTGGGCCATGCATTGACCCCAGTCTACCAGTGGCACTCCCATGTCTGCTACCAGTTTTCCTTCTAGTGCCATCTGTAGGGCTGGATTTGTACATAGATATTATTTAAATTTGACTTCATCATGAAATATTTTATTTTCTATATCTATGTTGACTGAAATTTTTGTTTGGTGTAATAGTCTGGGCTGGCATCTGTTTTCCATTAGAGTCTATAGTACTTCTATCCTGGCCCTTCTGGCTTTAGAGTCTCTGTTGAGAAGTCAGGTGTAATTCTAACAGATTTGCCTTTATATGTTATTTGATCTTTTCCCCTTGTAGCTTTTAATATTCTTCCTTTGTTCTATATGTTTAATGTTTCAATTATTATGTGCCTAGGGGACTTCTATTCTGGTCCAGTCTGTGTGGTGTTCTGTATGCTTCTTGTACCTTTATAGGGATCTCCTTAGTAAGGTTTGGAAATTTTTCTTTTATGAGTTTGGTGAAAATATTTTCTGATCTGGGATTTTTCTCTTTCCTCCATTCCTATGAGTCTTAAGTTTGGTCTTTTCATAGTATCAGGAATATTTTAGACTTAACATTTTCATTGACCGATCTATCCATTTCTTCTCTCGTATCTTCAATGCTGGAGATTCTGTTTTTCATTTCTTGTATTTTGTTGGTGAAGCTTGCCTCTGTAGTTCCTGTTCAAATTCCTAAATTTTTCATTTCTAGAATTTCTTCAGTTTGTGTTTTCTTTATTGCTTCTGTGTTTTATTTTCAGATCTTCAACAGTTCTATTTGTTTCCTTCAACTGATAGTTTTTCCCCCCTTTGGCTTTCTTTAAGGGATGTATTTATTTCCTATTTAAGGACCTCTATCATCTTCATATAGTTGCTTTTAAGGTCTTTTGCTTGTGTTTCATCTATGTTGGAATATTCAGGGCCTGCTATGGTACGATAGCTGGGTTCTAGTGGAGACATATTGCCCTGGCTGCTGTTGATTGTGTTTTTATGCTGTTGTCTAGGCATCTGGGTTTGGGGTGATTATAAGCCTAGGTGCTGATTTCTTCTGGGTTTGTCTTTGTTGGGTGGGTGTTTTGTGTCCTGATTTCTGTTTCTTCTCTGGATTTTCAGTGAGTGTGATTGCTGTGTCGCCTATATTACTGCTTTGCTTAGCCAGTGTGTTCACATGGGAATGTTTGTTGGTGTTGTAGGGTGGGATGCACTGATGAGTAGGGGGATGAAGTTCAGGAGGGGATAGTCCATGGAATCCTCAGGAAATGTGGGCAAGGGGGAAGGGAGGCTGCAGCTGTTGTTCTGTTGCAGCACTAAGGAGAAGCCTGAGAGATTGGGTCTGGGGGAACAGAGACAGTAGAGGTCTGTGGGCAGGCTACCTGCTCTGTGCAGAGATTTTTGATTGTTTTATTTCCTGTTGTGTTCTAAGCCCACAGGAAAGTGCATACTGAGTACTCTGTAAGTAGTTTTGCAGAATGAGTGAAAGTCTTTATTCTTGTTCTTCTACTCTCTCTGATCACCCATAGTAAAGCTTATAATAACCTCATAGGAACACACTTATCTCAAGCTTTTGCGCAGGGCCAGGCCAACTTCTCTTCCCAAGGATAGGTTATGCATCCCATCCCTATAGAGTAAGCATAACACATGTAGAACTCCACTGCAGTACATTCAATTATTTCCTACAGTTGCTTCCTTAACCCAGTCTGTGTTATTCTTTTATATTTTTAACTCTATGGAGATCTTATACATTCTACCTTAGGGAAACTAGAAGAGGAATAGTTGGTTATGTAGAATTTCTTTCCTATGCTGTTAAGCAGAAAGTTCTGTTTTGCTGCTTGTTGTCATTTATTTTATATCTCCAAAAAACCAAAACCAAAAGTAAAAACAAACAAAAAACAGGGTAACAGCTTATCTATCTATCTATCTATCTATCTATCTATCTATCTATCTATCATCTATCTATTTTTGTACATACGCATCAGAGTGTGTGCCCATTTGGGGCTATGTAGCCCTCATCTAATTTGTAACTCCAGAACTTAAACCTTCCCAAAATTGCTAGAGCTACAGGAATACATACAAGGAGAGCTCTGCAAAATTTGTTCTTTAAGGCATGTTCCTCAAACATTACAGTGCATCTAAATCACCCGGAAGGTTTTAGAAAAGCATTTCTGGTCATCACTCCCAAATTACCTGATTCAGTACCTTGGCAAGAGATCTATGACTTTATATTTTTAACATGCTCCCTTGTAATGGTTATGGTGCTCATCTGGATATCATATCATTGCTTAAGCAAAAGAAGAAAGGTGTTTAAATTGTCAATAAAGGCCTTGACAGAAACCAATGTGACATAAAAGAATAGGGTAGATAGACTCAAAGAAAGATCATAAGAGGGTGAAAAACACATCTATGATAAGAAAATCAAATCCAACCTGAGAGAGGCTCCTCTGGCCAAAGATGGGAAAATTTGACCTTCAAAAAGGGTAATTATCAGAATCAAAACCCATCAAATGTGTCTAAATCTATGAGTTCCTAATATTTTTTAAAAAAAACTTTTGATCACCATCAGGATATAATCAAGGGGAAAATCGTGCATTTATCTTGATTTTAGTAAATCAACCCTCTCCATGAACAACAATTATCAAAGAGTGGCAATATATTTTTATAAAAGTATTTTAATTCAAAAAATGAGATATAATAGAAATAAGATGTTTTATTTTATGTCTTCTCAGTTAGTTAGCAGATCCAAACTTTGAACAGTACAGCAACTAATATCATAAAAAGAGAGACCATCATTCTGTTGGAAGTTTATCAATCAAAGAAGAAACTATTACCTACATAGAAGAATGTATCAAAATGTATCATGGTCTCATATTCAGTCAACAGATGTGACGAGACTTTGAATACTGTAGTATTTTACTTCATCTCTCAGTACAAAGCAGAAATCAGAGATTCAGATTGCATATTGCTTACCGTGCATAGGTACTAATTGCAGATGCCACCTCTGCATTAACCGAAACACAATGATTCTAATATTGTCCAGATCACTCCTGACTTTATCAAGACTTTTTATCAGGACACTGTGCCACCATTCCTAACATCTTCCTCCATAAAAGGGATAGCTTGTTAAAGGTACTTGAGCAAAAAATTTTTTTTTTTGTGTGGAACATATTTCTTTAGTTTAAGTCATCTATAAACATCTGGCCAAGGGACTGTGCAAACCTTGGCTTGTCATCTTCCTTTGAATGGAGTCTGCAGTTTCCTTTCTCTGTGGTTTAACCTCTGAAGGAGGGTTGCCTACAGGAAGGGGGCATTGCTAATCAGGGAGACTCAAGAATTTACATCACCATTATCACGTTTCAAAAAGCACATTAATAAACTGCCTTCTTGAATATGCTGGGTTGCTAAGAATCAGCCCTAAGGAAACTGATCCATTTTCAATGGCCTGTTTAGGCATGTTTAAGAACTGCCTAAAGTAAGCTTCTGTCCTCAGCCTACGCCTATGCTCATAAGCACTATCTAGCAGCACAGTGGTGAACTGGTATGTGAAAGCTCTACAGCTAGGAGCCTGACTCCACCACTGTGATGGTAACCAGTCTAGATCTCCACTTCGCCATCTATAAAATGGAGATGGTAATAAAACCTGGTACATAGGGTTGTCACAGAGATCAAATAAGTTAATGAAGCCTAAAACTACTGTGAGAGTGCCTGGCCCCAGGGCTGGAGAGATGGCTCATTGATTAAGAGTACTTGCTGCTCTTGCAGAAGACCCAAGTTTGTTTCCCAGCATACAGGTTGAGTGGCTCACAATCACCTATAACTACAGCACCAGGGGCTCTGCACATACAAGTTCACAACTTGTCCAGCAAAGTACATGCAATTAGAAAAAAAGAACATTTTTTTTAAAAAAATGATTATATACCATATACATTTCTAAATACACTCTACTCGGTCTGTATAATGTATGTATATTTTCAAGGCTATTCAATATTGGATAACCAATTGGTGTGTTCTTCCCCAGGGAAGACTTTCTCTTGTTCTCAAAATTCCTTAGTTGGCTGTAGTTCTTTGTGTAGGGTTGAAGTCTCATGGAATTTCTCCCATTCATATTAAGATGTTTATTGTATTTGTCCTTATTCAACTCCTGTTTAGGCAGTCACGTTGATGGTAAGTTATGGGTGTAGCTACTGACATTACTAGGAGACACAGTCTTACAGCAAACTCCTCTTGAGCCTTAAGTGCTGGAGTGTTTTTAGATGTTATCTGTTGGGACTGGGACCCACAACTCTGAACTTTGATTGGTTCTGGTTTCCTATAATGTTCTCTCTCTGTTGCAAAGAGAACTTCCCTTAATAAGGGGCAAGGACTACACTGATGTGTGGGGATAAGGACAATTATAGTTTTGAAAACTAAAAGAAGTAATTAAAAAAAGAATCAGCAAATGAAAAATGCTGGAATGAAACTTAATTTTTTATAAAATAAAAAATTTTAAATAAAATTTTAAAATGAGAAAAAAATGTGTCTGGCTAACAGAAACATGCCAATCAGTATAAGCTACTTGGCAATTGAACATTCTGGTTAATAATAATTACTGTAATTCTCAGAGTCCTTGACACTGACTGTGACTATCTATCTCTACTACTTGTGAGCCAAGATTCTCATCAGTAAACAACATATGTCATCCATATTCTTGGAGAATAATTGAACTCGAAGATTTAAGGTAGAAATAATTTTATTGCTTACATTAACACAGCATAGAGTGAAATAAAAATTTCCACAAAGTTTCAATATAACATTTAAAACTTTAAAAGAAGGTCTCACTGAAAGTGCAGCACTTTAAGACTCTCCTGTACTTGCTCTCATTGTAGGAGTTTGACTCTGTGAAGACAATGTTATTTTAAAGTCCTTAGGGGCTGGCTGCCTTTCTGTAGTCACTATTTCAGATAAGAGAGTCAGCTATGAAAACACTAGTTATACTGAAAATGGTTGTCTAAATTAACTTAATTAAAGTAGAATCAATAATAATCAGAAAATGGCCATACCATTGGATACGTCATAGTAGCCCCACCATATCATTAGTAGCTGGTAAGAGAAATCTTTTTCCTTCTCTTTTTTTGTATGTGTGCATGTTTTATTTGTGTGTGTGTGTGTGTGTGTGTGTGTGTGTGTGTGTGTGTGTGTGTGTGTTGTATGCATGTGAATGTGGAAGCCAAAGGATTTGATATCAGTTTCTTCCTGGATAACTAAATCTCCACCTTATACAATGACGGGAGGTTTTTCATTGGGTATTAAAACTCTGATCTTTGGGCTTGTAGAGCAACTGCTTTATTTGTTGACCCATTTCTGCAGCCATGGTAAGGTACATTTTTGAAACAGTCATGCCGTGTCTTCTTGGAGTTAGCAAAGTCACTGTGGGCACAGTAACTGGAGTTAAAAAAAAAAGATGGGTTGGAGAAGAAACATAATCAGTGGGCAGAAATAGAAGTGATGTAGCTCAAAACAACACATGTAGATATGATCTGTGTTCTTTCTCTGAAGAATGATGCAATTTGTTTCGAGTATGAGAAATGGGGGAGGTGGATAAGACTGGAGACATAGAGCATCAGCAGAGGGAAGCCTGGATATGCATGCTTGATTCACATTCTTTCTTTTTCGTTTCTTTTCTTTTTCTCACTGATCTTCCTTCTTTTTCCTAGATAACCAATACCCTAAAGCCTCCTTCCTGTTTCAACATGACAGAACTTTTGTGGGCCTAATGAAGCTCACCATAGTATATTTCTTAATAGTAGCTTTTCTTCCTTCCTTCCTTCCTTCCTTCCTTCCTTCCTTCCTTCCTTCCTTCCTTCCTTCCTTTCTTCTTTCTTTCTTTCTTTCTTTCTTTCTTTCTTTCTTTCTTTCTTTCTTTCTTTCTCTCTCTCTCTCTCTCTCTTTCTCTCTCTCTCTCTCTCTCTCTCTCTCTCTCTCTCTCTCTCTCTCTCTCTCCCTCTCTGTGTATCTATCTCTCTCCTTCTTTTCACCCTCCTCCCTTCCTTCTTTTTATGATACAGGGTCTTACTATATACCTCTGGCTAGTCTGGAACTCAATATGTAGACCAGGCTGGCTTTGAACTCATAGAGATCTGCCTGCATCTGTCTCCTGAGTGCTGAGATTAAAGGTGTGCACCAACACACCTGATGATGGGTAGCTTTTCAAGTTAATGCTGTATTGTGGTATTGAGTCAATAATAAGGAGTAAATCTTGATATTTATAAAAGACCTGCTATTATTTAAAGTAATAAATGCTATAGAATTTTAATTTGTGCATGAATATATAGTTTGTTCATATTGTTCCAGATTCCAATCCTAAGGGTTGGGGCTCTAGAGCCAGTGCTCTGAAACCATCTGTACTGCATAGGTTACTTACAGATTAGCAGTCATTGATTAGACTGCATCAGATTTTCCTCCTTGGAGTGCACTATGCTTTCAGGTTGGAGGAACCTGAGTCATCTTGAGTGTCTCAAATTAGTCTTTCAATTTAGGAAAGAAGGGATAGTGTATCTTTAGGATACTTTCTTTCTAGGTCATTGAAGCCAACTTTGCTTGGGTAAATGAAGCAGTATTAAATCCAGCCCAAGTTAGTAGAGCTTTACACCTGAGCTTGGAAGCAAAACCTCTGCTGGTGATCAAGACTACTTAGCATCGCTTGCAAATGTGTTTGATTCTATCTCCTGAGGCCCTTAAAAGGAAGTAGGACAGGTGAGTTGAAGCAATTCCATCTTATTCCCTTCAGGTATGGTGTCTCATTGAACCTGGGGTTTACTGTTTCAGCCAGCAAGCCCCAGTAATTCCTTTTGTCTCCAACACCTTCTTCTAGCCTCTGCATGGGTGCACACAGGCACACACACATGTGCACCCCCCCCCACATGCACATAAACACAATGCCTATAAATTTGATAGAAAGCAAGGTATCAAACTTAGGTTCAACATTTTTAGTATATATATTTAAGGAGAACAGTATGATATTTTTAAGACACACATTACACAAGATGGGTGTTTTTCTGTTGTTGAGAATGTTTCTCAGAATATTGATAGTCTATTTTCTAAAATAATTACACAAGATGGGTGTTTTTCTGTTGTTGAGAATGTTTCTCAGAATACTGATAGTTTATTTTCTAAAATAGAGATGCACTCCTCAGAATGTAGAAATTTTCTGTTGAGGTAAATTTTCATAATTTATACACACACAGAAAAGCATAAACAGCCCTCATCTTGGGATGAATTGTGTCTCTCTTCTCCAGATTTGTGTGTTGAAGTCCCAGTTCCCAGTAGAAAGCAGACTTTTATCCAACCAGAGACAAGAGGTGTCTATTGCCTCAAGATCCTCAAACATGGGCTTGGATTAACACATTTATAAGAAAACCTGAAGTTTGGACACTATTTTACTTCCATATGAAAACCTAGGAAGTACACATAAACCTGGTTTCATGCCAAAATGCAATAGCTGTCTGAAGGCAAGGTACTTTGTAGTTGAGTTGTGAGGTTTCCTAACTGCCTTTTTCCCATGGATGATCATTTTACTTGGACAAACGACTGACAGACAAATCATGATTATTTGACTAGTGTATTTGGCAGATATTTTCTTGAAAATCAACCAAGTGAGCCTGTTATTTCAAGGAAAACAACTGACAGTATTTGTTGCCAATGATAAAATTCCAGCTTTCAAGAGAAAATTAGAATTTTGGAAAGCTTATATGTGCCATCATGAGCTTTCCAGCTTCCTAATACTTAAGGACATTTTCTGAAGACATAGGTGTTGATATTAAGAAATATTATGTAAAACGTTCCTTTTTAAATAATGAAACATCAGGAAGATCTAGCTAACATGGTGAACTGACATTTTCCAGATGACTAATTCATATAAATTCATATAAGTTTAATAAAATGATCCATGAGTAAAAAGAGACAGTTCAAGTACAAGACATATCAGTGGATTTTAGTGTAACAGAGAACGAAAAGCTTTTGCACATTAATATTTATGGTGTTTGTATGCATGAGTGCATGTGTGCATGGGTGTATGTGTGCACGTGTGCACGTGTGAAGTTTCAGTGTTAATGTTGGGTAACTCCCTCAGTTGCTCTCATTTTATTTATTCATGGATCCCTGGGATCTGGTCTCCCTGCATGGGAATCACAAGCACGCTGTTGTACTGACCTGGCCCGTACACAGGCTCTGGGATTTGAACTCCAGTCGTCATTCAGGCTTGCATGGCAAGTGATGATGCACTTGCTGAGCCATGCCCAACAACTGAGTCAGTTTTTATGGAACTGTCATTTGTTGCTTTTTGGTATCGTGTCTAAAGGGGTTATCCACATTTGTTTTAAGAGATCATTAAAATATTCCCCTTTATTTTCAAACTAATTGTTTGTCTAAGATGAATTGTTTATGCTTATACTTTCACCAAAATTATAATGACTAGACTACAAAAGTAGGTGTGAGAATCTAGTTGTAGTCTATTAAACCAGACTATTCAAAGATTTGAAAATGTAAAATAATATTAATCTTCTCACTATTTTTTTGTTTTGGAAAACTTACCCTTTATTAGAATATTTTAGTAATGCTAACTTCTAATAGTTTTAACTTTGCTATTTTCAAGATGAAGTTTCAAATTAATATCTTAAGTCTTTCAGTTTTAATTGTAATACAATAAGTACTTCATAGTTATAACTCACATTAATTATATAATTTGTGCTTTCAAAATTTGAGACTATAAAGGAGTTCTGGACAGCCCAAATCAAGAGTTTCAGGTATAATACAAATAAATGTTTTTTAGGGTAAGGTTTTTTAAAAAAGCATCAGAAAAAAACCAGTAGCTTCTTGAAAAAGGCAGATTCCTGAGTGTTGCCTTGAATTGATTTGGGCTTCTTAAGGGGCTAGTCAGTACTGTCCATATTTTAAAATTTTCAACCAAAACAAATTTTGACTTTAATAAATGTAAGGCAGTCCACTGATGGCGTGGTCAGTTTTTCCATCTGAGATCACAGATAATTACACTGCCCACAGCACCTGTTCTGTTCTGCCAAAGAACCAAACTTCAAGCATTATTGCTTCACTTGTACAAACGCATTGGCAAGAGTTCTCTAGACAGTTTTCCTTGCAAAACAATTTAGGTGCAGAGACAAGTTGACATAGGGCAGTGGAGTGCATCTGAAAGTTAGCTATGGAGCTGAATATGCTCTCTCAAAGCTTTTCCCTATTTATGATCTAGTAGGAAAGCCTTTGGCTCTATAGTAGCCATTTAAAACTGGGCAAAAGGTTGGGGAGTTGATGCAGTGTGGCTGGGTTGAATGCAGAAGAATGGATCTTGGCAACTAAGTCATATAGAAACCAAGCTTAAGAATGTGTTTTTCTGAAAAGCCACATCTGGATCTCTAGTTTATGCCATGTCTGATATTTTGCCTTAGACAAGAGGCCAACCATAGAAAACACATGGAGTGTGGGGATATGGCCATATCTTTTATTTGTCAGATATAGTACAAGAGTGTAAGGGGCGTTGGGAATTTCAATATGTAACTTGAAACCATGTTTCTCTGTGACATGTCTCTTGGATAAAATCAGATATCCCCTTTTGTGAACTATCAAGACAGTCACTTCTCTAAAGGCTGCTTGTTGTTGGAATAGCCAAGTAATGTCGTGGGACAGAGGCCAGGAACTAGAAATCGTTTCTGGGTACATGGCTCATGTTTTCTCTTTCCTTTGTGTGTCATCCATATCATAGCTATGAGGATGTTTTCCTGTCAAACTTCTTCCCACCTCCCCCCCTCTTCTTTGTTTTTTTGAGACTTCGTTTTTCTGTTGTAACTCTGGCTGTCTTGGGACTCACTAGACTGTCCTCGAACTCACAGAGCTCTGCTCCCTAAGTCCTGGGATTAAAGGCCTGCGCCGCTACTGCCTGGCTTGTGTCAAATTCCTAAAAGGTGATTGTATGCAACATTTTACAGACATACACTGAAAGTGATTGTATATAATAGCACTTGTCATTTTTCTTTTCGCCTTTTTCATAGAGTTTTGTGTCTACCCCTTATCCCTTTCCCAACTCTTGACTTGTATTGCTGCCACACACATTCTGAATGATCTTATTCCATCCCCCACTTCCCCTAATTGATCTTAATTAATCAAAACTGGTCTCAAAAGTATCTCTTGAATTCCATGCAGCATAACATGTCAAGTACTTAGTTGTTTTCTTTTTCTATGAGGCAAAGTATTTGCTTCACAATTCACTTATGTGTTGTAGAAGAAATACAGCCAAACGACATGAATCTGAGCAAAGAAGTCAAAGAAATGGTATTAAAAAAAAAAGACAAGTCTGTGGCAGCCCAAAATATTAGAAGGACGAATTCAACTTGTATAAGCTTAGAATGTCGGTCAGTATAACGTCTGCATTTGTGTACTATTATTGTGGTGCCTGCTTCTCCCCATAGTCCTTATCCTCTTTTACTGGCTGGGCTGCTGGCCAGAGAATGATATGCTCTGATTGTTCAGAGCTCTCTCCTGCCTTCCCACCCATTCTATCTGTCTCTAAGAGGTCCTGCATGACCACCTTCTACCTCAGAACTGCCCCTAAGCACCAGAATTCCCTCCTTCCCTCTCAGATAAAAATTCAACTTAGATACCTTGCCCTGGGCCAGACATTTGTTATGGTTTATTCCACTTGGCTCTTGCCACAATTCCATGAGGTAACAATTACCAGTCCCTTTTCACAAATAAGTAAAAGTGGATGTCAGAGAACTGAGTTGTTTGAAGTTACAACTGCTAGTGAGTACCAGAGCAAACAATTTTGCATGCTCAATCAACTGGACTTCGTGTTTTCAGCCACTCCTGCAATTTTGCCTTCCCTTCATTTCCGACATGAATACAGTGAGCTGGTGTAATGATCTAAATACTGGTAGGAGCCGCTGAATATTCTCCTTAAGGGGGACTTTGTATCTTGAAAGAGAGGTCTTAGAAATGGAAAATATTCTGCTGGACTTACCATGGAGTGGTGGCAGAAGGTAGTGGCCATAAATGATGCTAGAAAAGCCTCTCTCACGATGTGAAATTGTGCCACATTAAAAAAAATCCCAGTCTTTCGATCTCTGGGGCATGTCTGGAAAACAGAAACCTTTTGTTAACACCATATGGTATTTGACTATTTACTAACAATTAGATATTTTAGTTAAAAAAAAAAAAGAACTCAGATGAGTCAAGTTGGGAGTGGTGACGCATACCTGAAATCCGAGCGCCCTGGAGGCTGAGGCAGGAGGCTAGTGAGTTTAAATCCAGCATGGGCTACATAGTGAGTTCTAGACTAGCTTAGACTATATGAAAAACAATACCTTGTCTTAAAACAAAATAAAAACAAATAAATTAGATGATGTTTCATAAAAATCTAGATTTCTAAGTTCCCTTGAAAATCTGGAGGATCTGACATTCCTGTATCCAGATTATATTTTCTTTATATATTTATTCACTTATTTTTTATTTCTTTTATTTTTTGAAATTGTAATGTAATTACATCATTTTCCCCTTTCTGCTCCTCCTTCCAAGCCCTCTCATATATGCCTCTTTTTCTCTCTTTCAAATTCATTGACCCTTTATTCATTAATTGTTGTTACATACATATATGTATATGTTCATACATATATATACCCAAATATAACCTGTTTGGTCTGTATAATTATCACTTGTATGCATATTTTTGGGGCTGAACACTTGGTATTAGATAACCAATTGGTGTGCTCTTCCCTGAAGGCTAATCTCCCACTCTCAGCATTCCTTAGTATATTAAAATGGCTATTTTACAGTTACATGTTACTTATGTTTGGGCCTTTGACTTTGTTCAATTGGTTTACATGCCTGTTTTGTGCCAATACCATATTGTTTTTTGTTACTATGGCTCTATATTAGATCTTAAGATCAGGAATTGTACTAATGGTAATGTTAAGAGTAATAGTAATGGTAATTCTTGTAGCATTTTTCTTTTTTATAGCATTTTTCTTTTTTATGTCCAGAGTTGTTTTGGCTATCCCAGACCTTTTGCTTTTCCATATGAACTTTAGAATAAGTTTTTTTTTTCTATTTCTTTGAAGAATGAGGTGGGAACCTTGATTGGGATTGTTTTGAATCTGTTAATAGCCTTTGGTAAAATGGTCATTTTCACATTATTAATTCTACCAACTCATGAGCATGAAATTTCTTTCCATTTTCTAGTGTCTTTCTCTGTCTCTAAAGATAGATATTTAAAGTTTTCATTGTAGAGCCCTTTCACTCCTTTGTTAGATTTATTCCTGGATATTTCATTTTCATTGAGGTTACTATGAATGGGACTGTGTTCATGATCTTTCTCTTTGTATGTTTGTTTTTGATGTATAGAAAAAGCTATTGATCTTTGCAACATGACAATGCTGAATTTGTTTATTTTCTCTAGACATGTTCTGGTAGAAATTTTGAAATATATAATATCATGTTATCTGGAAATAAGAATAATTTGACTTTTTTCCCCATTTGTATCCGTTTAATTTGTCTCTTGTCTCATTGCACCAGCTTATAGCACAGTGTTGAAAGGGTGCTGATACTTGAAAACTTTGCCTTTTTCCTGAATTTAGTGGGATTGCTTCAAGTTTTTCTCCATTTAGGATGAAATTGGCTGTTGGAATCTCATATGTAGCTTTTGTTGTGTTGAGGTATGTTCCCTCTAGCCTTATATTCTCTAGGACTTTTACCATGAAGACATGTTGGATTTTTTACAATGTTTTTTTCTGCATTTATTGAGATGATCTTGTGATTTTTGCCTTTAAGTCCACTTATATGCTTTGTTACATGTATTGACTTAGATGTGTTGAACCAGTCCTATAACTCAGGGATAAATCAAACTTGTGCATGGTGCACAGTTTTTTAAAAAATGCATGTCTGTATTTATTTGCACGTATTTTTATTATTCATTTATTTATTTAGTTAGTTAGTTATTTTTCTTTCATGCAAAACATCTTGATACAGTTTCCTCTCTCTTTACTCCTTCTAAACCTTCTCACTTCTCCCTCTCCCTCAATTCCATCCCCTCCTGCTTCCCTTTAGGAAAGAGCAGAACTCCCAGGGATATGAAGCAAACATGGCACAAGATACAATAAAAGTAGGCACAAACCCTCATATCAAGGTTGGACAAGGCAACCCAATAGGAAGAAAAGGATTCCAAGAACAGGCAAAAGAGTCAGATATCTACTCCTGTTAGAAGTCCCATTGAAAACACCAAACTAACAACCATAACATAAATGCAGAAGACCTAGTACAAAATCAAGCATGCTCCATGATTGCTGCCTCAGTCTCTGTGAGCCTCTATGAGCCCTGCTTAGTTGGCTCTGTGGGCCATTTTCTTCTGGTGACCTCGACCTCTCTGAATTCTATAGTCATTTCTCCCCCTAATCTGTGGGTTTCCCGGAGCTTGGATTGGAAGGATCCAATTGAGATTTCCAATTTGGGCTCTGTCTCCACATAATATTTGGTTGCAGGTCTCTGTATCTGTTCCCATTACCTGTCTGAAGAAGCCTCACTGGTGATGAATGGGCTAGATACTGATCTATGAGTATACTATAACATCATTAGGAATTGATCAATGATGTTTTTCGGCTAGTTGTGTGTTGTTCTACCTTAGGTTTCAGAGTTACCTAGCCTCCTGTTCCTGGCCATTCAGGCAGTGTTGAGCATGGGCTTCCTCTACATGGCCTGGGCCTCAAGTCAGAACAGTCATTGGTTGGCCAAATCCCACTAATTCTGTGAAACCATTGCTGCAGCACATCTTGCAGCCAGGATAGATTGTAGATTGAAGGTTTTGTTGGTGTGCCAGTCCCACCACTGTAAATCTTCCCTTGTTACAGAAGATGGCAAGTTCAGGCTCCATCTCTCTCATTCCTAGGAGGTTTCACTAGGGTCACCATCATAGATTCCAGGAAGTTTCCATTATTCTAGTTTTCGACATCTGCTCCGAAATGCTCCCAATTCTTGTCATCTCTCCCCATTCTCTCTCTTTCCATCTCCTCAACTAGCCCCACCCCGACAGATCCCTCCTGTTCCCATCCCCACCTGCTTCCAGTCCACACACAAAATGAGTTTTATTTCTCCTTCCCAGGGAGAGCTATGTGTACCCCCTAGAGCCTTCCTTCTTACCTAGCCTCTCTGGGTCTGTAAATTGTAGCATGATTATCCTTTACTTAACTTCTAGTATCCACTTATAAGTGAATACATACTGTGTTTGTCTGGGTTACCTTACTCAGGATGATGTTTTTCTAATTCTATCCATTTGCTTGCAAAATTCATGATGTCATTTTTTAACAGCTGAGTAATACTTTGTTGTGTAAATGCAACACATCTTTTTCCATTCTTAGTTGAGGGGGATCTAGATTGTTTCCAGTTTCTGGCTATTATGAATAAAGCCACTATGAATATAGATGAGTAAGTGTTCTTGTGGTAGGACGGAGAATCCTTTCGGTATATACCCGGGAGTGGTATAGTTGGGTCTTGGGGTAGATTGATCCCCATATTGATTTCCATAGTGACTGTACAAGTTGGCACTCCAACAACTACAGTTTTTCTCCTTGCTCCGCATCCTCACCAGCATTAGCTGCCATTGATCTTAGCCATTCTGACAGGTGTAAGATGAAATCTCAAAGTAGTTTTTATTTCCATATGGCTAAGGATACTGAGCATTTCTTTAAGTGTTTCTCAGCCATTTGAGATTCCTCTTTTGAGAACTTTTTGTTAATATCTGTACCCTATCGTTTAATTGGGTTATTTGTTTTGTTGAAGTCTAGTTTCTTGAGTTCTTTATATATTTCAAATATTAGTCCTCTATCAGATGTGGAGTTGGTGAAATCCTTTCCCATTGAGTAGGCTACTGCTTAGTCCTATTGATGGTGTCCTTTGCTTTGCAAAAGCTTTTCAGTTTCATGAGGTTCCATTTATTGTTGATCTTAGTACCTGTGCTATCTATATTCTGTTTAGGAAGTCCTCTCCTGTAACAATGCATTCAAAGCTAATTCCCACTTCTTCTTATGTGCATGGATTTATGTCTGAGTCTTTGATTTGATTCCATTGTTAAATGTGTCTGTTTTTATGCAAATAGCATGTCATTTTTATTACTATATTTCTGTAGTACAGCTTGAAATTAGGGATGGTGATACTTTCAGAAGTTCCTTTATTATTCAGGATTGTTTTAACTACCCTAGATTTTCTGTTTTTCCACATGAAGTTGAGAATTGTCCTTTCGAGGTCTGTAAAGAATTATGTTGAAATTTTGATGGGGATTGCATTGAATCTTTAGATTGCTTTTGGTAGATGGCCATTTTAATTCCATTAAGCTTATGGATCCATGAGCATGGGAGATTTTTCTATCTTCTGGTATCTTCTTCAGTTTCTTTCTTCAAAGACTTGAAGTCATTATAATACATGTTTTTCACTTGCTTGGCTAGAGTTACCCCAAGATATACTATTTGAGACTATTGTGGAGGGTGTTGTTTCCCTGATTTCTTTATCAATCCATTTGTCATTTGTATATAGGAGGGCTACTTTGTTGTTTGTTTTGTTTTGTTTTGAGTTAATCTTGTATCCAGCCACTTCACGAAAATGTTTATCAGGTGTAGGAGTTCCCTGGTGGAATTTTTGGGGTCACTTGTGTATAATAGCATATCATCTGCAAATAATGATATTTTAACTTTTTCCTTTACAATTTCAATTTGTATCCCCTTAATCTCTTTCAGTTGTCTTATTGTTCTAGCTAGAATTTCAAGAATCATATTGGAAAGAGAGAATTGACAGCCTTGTCTTGTTCTTGTTTTTAGTGGAAGTGCTTTGAGTTTCTCTTCATTTAATTTGATGTTGGCTATGGGCTTGCTGTAAATTGCCTTTATTATGTTCAGGTATGTCCCTTGTATCCCTAATTTCTCCAGTACTTTTATCATGAAGGGGTGTTGGATTTTGTCAAAGGCCTTTTCTTCATCTCATGAGGTGGTCATGTGCTCTTCCTGTTTCTAAGCTAAGAAGGATTGGCTGTAGATCTTCTTTGAAAGTCTTAAAGATTTATGCCTTAAATCACCTGTGTCTGGATATTTTTAGTTGGTAGGCATTTTAATACTATTGCAATCTCCTCTTTTGTTGTGGGTATGCTTAGGTGTTGAATTTTTCTTGATTTAATATTGATAGTTTGGTTGAATCTAGAAATCCATCCATTTCTTTTAGGTTCTTTGAATTTCATAGAGTCCAGGCTTTTAAAAAACACTCCCTTATAATATTCTGACTTTCTTTATTGTTGGTTGCAATGTTTCTCTGTTTATGTCTAAATCTGTTAACTTGGGTCTTTTCTTTCCTTCTTTTGTTTAGTTGGACCAAAGTTCCGTTGATCTTGTTAATCTTCTCAAAGAACAAGTTCTAAAACTCATTAGTTCTTTGCATTGTTTTCTTTGTTTCTGTTTCCTTCATTGCTGCTCTTAATATTATTACTTCTTGCCATTAACTAGGTTTGTATTTGTTTTTGTGTGTGTGTTTTTCTAATATTTGAGTTGTATCTTTATGTCATTTATCTAATTTTTTAATGCAGGCACATATCAGTCATAGGATTGCTTTCGATGTATCCCAGATATTTTGTTGTTTTGTGTTTTCATTTTCATTTAGTTCCAAATGATTTTTTATCTCTTTCTTGATTTCTTCCTTGACCAATTCATCATTCAGTAATGAGTTGTTTAATCTCCATGAGTTTGTGTATTTACTAGAAATTTGTTTGCTGTCAACTTTAAGTTTCACTCTGTTGTGATCAGATAGGATACAAAGAGTAATTTTAATATTTTTGAATTTCTAAAGATTTGTTTTGTGTCTGTAGACAAGGATGTGGTCTATTTTAGAGAAGCTTCAGTGTGCTGCTAAGTAGAATGTGTCTTCTTCGGTATATGGGTGGAATATTCTGTAGATATCTGTTAAGTCTATTTGATGTAGTGTCAATTAACTTTGATGTTTCTCTGTTTATGTTTTGTGAAGATGACCTGTTTACTGAGTAAAGGGGTCATTAAAATCAACTACTATTAATGAGTTGATGTTAATCTGTGTCTTTAAATCTAGTAGTCCTTTTTTTATGAAATTAGGCACCCATGATTTAGGTGCATATATGTTTAGGATAGTAATGTCTTCTTGGTTAACTGTTCCCTTGATTAGAATGAAGTGTCCCTCTTCATCTCTTGGGGTTAATTTTAGTTTGAAGTCTATTTTGTCAGATATTAGTATAATGATGCCTTATTGTTGCCTGGTCTCATTTGATTGGAGTATTTTTGTTCATTCTTTTATTGTATGGCAATACTTATCTTTAAAGCTATGTTTCTTAGAGACAATAGATATATAGATTATATTTCTTGATCCATTTATTAAGACTATCATTTAATTGGAGAATTGAGACCACTGATATTTTTTAAATGTGTATGTTAATTGTGGCCATTGTGTTGTTAATTTTTTGTGGTGTTGAGTTCTCAGTGATATTCTATGTTTTAATAATTATGGCTTCATATTTTTTCCCACAGTCTCTTGGCCATGCTCATCTCTTTCTTTAGATCAAAATATTGTTTTCTGTATTTTCCTTAGAGTTGGTAAGGTGGATATAATTTTTAGGCTGTTTATATCATAGAAAGTTTTTCTTTCTCCTTCAGCTATGGCAGATAGTTTTGCTGGATATACTAGTCTAGGCTGGCCATCATGGTCTTTAGGACTTGGGATGCATTGCTTCCAGTTCTTCTGGAGTCTAAAGTTTCTATTAGGAAAACTGCTGTTATTCTGTTGGGTTTTCCTTTATATGTGACTTATGTTTTTTTTTTTTCACGTAGTTTTCAATATACTTTCTTTGTTTGGTATACTTAGTGTTTCAACTATGTTATATCACGAGGATTTTCTTTTCAGGTTTTGTCTATTTGGCATTCTGTGTGCTTCTTGTATCTGTATGAGTGTATCTTTCCTTAGTTTTGGAAAGTTTTCTTCTATGGTTTTGTTGATGATTTGGTCTATACCATTGACTTGGCATTCTTCTCCCTCCTATATCTATGATTTGAAGATCTGTTCTTTCCATGGTACCCCACATTTCCTGTATGTTCCTTTCTTGTTTTTTTTTCACATTCCTTGCTTATTTTTTCCTAGATATTTTACTTTATTTCAGAGTACTGATATTTTATCCTTTGCTTGATTCATTCTACTTATAAGTCTCTTCTTTGAGTTTTTAGTTGGATTATTGGGTATTTCAATTCCATCTTCTTTTCAGCTTGAATCCTCTTCTACCTCTTTATTGAATTCCATTTTCAAGTTTTGGATTGTCTTCATCATTTCTGTGGTTTTGTTCTTTTGGGAGGTAACACTTAGGCAGTTATAATCCATAAGATTTTTCTCTCTAATTTCATTGAAGTATTTCTTTGCATCTTCCTTAAACCACTTACACTCTTTGATGCAGTTTTTGATTTTTCTTTTACATTCTGTATATTGGAGTTTATCTTGGTAATTCTCATTGACAAACATTTCTGCCAGACTGGTAAGTTCTAAAGGGAGATACTGGCTTGATTTTTCATATTGTTAGTATTTTTGTAATAAAATCTGAGCATGTATTTTTCTTTTGTTAGTTCTGTGTCTAATATGGACAGAAAACATTAGGGCAGAGGAAAGGATATATGGGCCAGGTTGTTCCTAGGGTTTAGAAATTATTTACATGGAATGAAATCAAGTGTATAGAGGGGACTGGTCTTGTGTACAGGATATGAATCCTGATCCAAGCTTGTGGTGCGGAGATAGGTCTGCCTGAGTGAAGTTTGAATGTGATGTGGGAGTAGCCTGTATATTGGAAAGCATACAGGGCAGGTCCTGGGAGAAACCTAGAGATTGATTGAGGTTCAGGCAAGGGTAGCCAAACTAGACCAGAGTACTGGATATAGGACCCAGGCTACATTTAGTGGGTTGTGGAGGGTGCATGAAGAGGAAGGTCAGACAGACTCACCGTGCTAAGCCTTGCAGAGCTGCATCCAGATTCTTAAATGGTGATGATGAGATGGAGCTACCCTCCAAAGAGGCACAAGCTTCATATTGTTGCAAACTACAAATCATCCAAATTATCACACTTGTTTCTGAGCCACTGTAGATATTTGATCCTGAGACCTATAAAGGCAACGGTATCTCTTTTACTTTCAGAACAGGCACTATTCCTGGAGGTAGAAACTGCGAAGAAGTTGAAGTTAATGTTCCGTTTTTTCCATCTTCCTTCAAGAAAGAAAGCAGTGAGTATCTCAACTCCCATGTTTCAGTGATGAGAAACTTTTAACAAAAGCAAGGATTCCATGCAACAAACAGTGCTTTAGTCTTTGGGTTAGAGCTCTCTGACATTGGATAAGGCAGTGTTAATTTAAAGCCAGATATTTGTCTTGATCTAATTAAGGTGATAAGGGCTAGGGAAAATCAGAGTGTCTACTTGGATTTGCAAAAGGGATTGAAAATAGCAATAGGACTGTAAAATTCATAGGATTTTACCCACTTTCACAAGTGCCATCCTTTCTCAGAGGGTCTTCCCATTGCTTACACTCAAGGAAACAGATAGCCCTGATCTTTGATTAATTATGATGATTCTCTAACTAGAGGGGCACACATATCAAAACCAACACTTGATTCTGCTTCCTGGTTGATCAGGAAGTGAAAAATTCACTATCACATACTCCTGCTACCATGATGTTCTGTTCAAGTACTTGGGACCAAACAGCTATTCATAGACCCCTCTGAAAGCACAAATCACTGTATTTTATCACAGTGATAGGAGAAATAACTAACACAAAAATTGGTACCAGAGAAGTGGGGGTCTTTGCTTTAATTAGACCCAACCATGTAATTTCAAAGACCTTTGGCACTAGCTTTCAGGAAGAGGAATTTGAAAGAGATTGGAGTCTCCACAAGGGAAGCACCAGGACACACTAAACAGAGATTAGTTGGCAATTAATGGTGGGAGAAGATCAGAAGAATGATAGAAATGTGTTACAGACAGTAAAGGCTACACTCGTGAGTGTTTTAGATGAGAAAAGATACTCTAATTCAGACCTGGACAAGAAATAACTCATGTCACATTTGGAAAATTATTTGTCTATATTTCGCTCATGATCTGAAACTTTGAAGTAACATAAGTTTTAAAATGTTACACTAATTAATTCAGTACAGGAAGTACTTTTAAGGGAGTATAACATTCTTGCTATGACATGGCTACTTCTGTGTGCTTTTAGCCAGATTCCACAGTGAGAATCAGGAGCAAAAAGCAGAGCAGAAGGATTTGAGAAACATGCAGTTTCTCCAGGAAAGGATAGAGGTAAAAATTATGGTCAAGGGAGGATAAAGACATTAGCACCATTCAAATGAAGCCAAACACCTAGCAAAATACCTTGTGGGCATCTCAGGAATTGGCCAGAACCTACTTATGAGAGAATTCAGGCTGTAAAATTATAAAATCACTGGAAAGACTTTCTCTTGAGAAAACAGAGTTGCCAGCATGCCATGTTTGTATAGATCTCCTAGGGAAGTGTTTTTCTGGCTTCAGCAATCATACAGATACTCAGAGCAGCTGCAGCTGTGCTCCAAGGCAGCATGATTATTGCTGGAACTGGTAGGAGATCACAACATTGTTCATGTTGTACTGCTTTTGCAAGAGTTATAGGGTCATTGAAGTTAAACTTATACTTTTAAGGAAGGCCACCCGTGAAGGCAGACAACGTCTGCAGTGTCAGATACCCGATAGAGAACTCCTGAGAGGGCAGTACTTGAAGAAGTTGTAAAGGCAAAGGATAAAGCTACAGTCGAGGTCCTAGGATGTAGGAGATGGAAGGAACTTGGAATATCTGCTGATGAAAGCAGCAGGCAATGAATGGAGCCTGCCCAAAGAAGAGGCTATGTGTGTGGGGGCGGGGTGGGAGGGGGTGTTACAAATGGCAAGGCCCATAGGGCCAAATTCCTTAATCTCCTTGGAGCTCACATCAGGATACCATATGTCTCAGATGCCAAACATGGAGCTACGAGTCGCCTCCCCTGGCCTGACAGATTTCAGTCTTACTTTGCTCTCATCCCTCCTCTCTATGGTCCTATCGCTCCATTCTGGAATGGGAATATTACTCTGTGCCCTGGTGGATCGAAAATATGCACATTTCCTTTTTATCTTTACAGTGGCTCCCAGCTAGGAAATTGCCTTGAGTCTCAGTAAAGAATTTGAACTTGGGCTTCAAATTGGAATTTTAAGACTGTGATTACTAGAAGTTGAACTAAGTATCTTTTGCATTATGAGATACCTATGAGCCTTTGGGGGCTGGGGGGGGAGAATACTATATTTGGACTATAGAATGTCTTTCACAGGCTCATGTTCTGAATATTTTGGCCCTGGGCTGATGACACTATTTGGTTGTGAAACCTTGGGAAAAGCTGTACCTGACCGGAGAAAGTAGGTCCTTAAGGAAAGGTTTCAGGGACATACTACTCTTGGCTTCTTCCAGTCACACTATTTCTGGTCAGCCAGAAAGTGAAGAGCTCTTTGTTCATCACCTGCTTCTCCCTCATGGTGTTCTGTCCAACTGTATGAGACAAAACAGCCATGGACTAATCCTTCTGAAGTTTTGGAGCAAGATAAATGCAAATTTTAAAAAAGTCATCATCTTCATTGTAGTAACCACGATTATAACCATAGCTAAAATTAATGCAGCTTTTGCTCTACAGCAGGGGCTATGCTAGTCTCTTTCAATGAGATAGTTTATTCAATCTTTATAACAATCTCATAATTAGTTCTTGTTTTTATACATTTTCTCCAGTCAAAGAAATAGAGACTAAGAAGATGAAGTAACTTGTCAAGGACCACACAGATAAAATGTCTTAGACTCAGAATTCAAGCTTCCACAGCAGAGATAATACTTAGGAGCAAAGAAGGCCTCTTTCTATTGGCTCAAAAAAAAATCTTGACTTTTAAAAATCCATCTTAACCAAATAAGACACGGGGTCTTGGAATTTTGTCTGCTTTCTTTTTTGCATCCAGTTCATATTGTTTTGCCTATATCTTTTGCTTTGACTATGGTCAATGATAGAGCAGCTATAGAGTCCAAAAGTTATCTTGAAAATGTTTCCCAGTTTTCTTGGACTGAAGACCTTAAATGCTATTTCCCCTTATTTTGTTCCTTCCCGCGTGCACTTGCTTTGGATAAGTACTTAATCCCAGTGATCCAGAAATGATCAGAACATTTTATTTTACATGTACCACACGAAATCTATTCAATATGAGTTTGCTTTGTATGTGCCAGGAATTTAATAGCATGGAAAAAGTTGAGCAGATCTTGATTCTCTGCTAAAGTTTAGGTAGAAGCAATGATTGCCACCTCAGCTGGAAATGACTTAACTCATATGCGTGGGAATGTGGCACATGCGTGTGTCTGAATGATTTTATGCCTTTTAACAATGCAAGTATAGCTGTTATTCTAGTAGACATTATCCTTCTGTGTTACTTGTGACTTCATGGGAGGGGAGTATGCTCCATTTTCTTGTTCTCAACGAGTTATATTTTAGCAAAAGAAAAAAAGAAGCATGATGTGTGTTGGTTTTGTTTTGCTGGTAGCAGAAAACAAAAATGCAATTGCAAGTTTTTAAAATTTGAAGTTGAGTGGGTGGCTGTAAAATGTCATAGAAATCAACTCAATTAGACATTTGGCTGAAAAACACCATGATGCGTCAGCACTGATTAGGCTGGCTTTCTATAGTCGGAAGCAACACAGCGTGAAAAGTGTATTCAAAGGCATTAGTTGGAGAAAAGAAAAACAAACTTCCCAAACCGAGAGTGGGCAGAGTGAACTTATGATAGAAAGAATCTTTTCGGGAATCTGCAAAGCCTGCGGAAGGCAGCCTCTGTGGCAGCACCTGCATGTGGAGGCTGGGTCAACACTTGGTAGCTGTATTGTCAAGTGAGCGGCCGCTGTGTCTGTCAAGTGCTGATGGCTCCAGTGGATACCAGCGGCTCCAAAGCTCCTGGCTTCTGGCCCTTTGCCTTTGCTACAGGGGTGGGAGTTTGGGGGTTGGGGAGATGAGGGTTTGGGGGGGTTGGGGTGGAGTTTGGGAGTTTAGGGGGATGGGGGTTTAGAGGGTGGGGATTAGAAGTGGGAGTGGGGTGCAGCAGGAGGAGAAGAGCAATCTTTGGTGCGGTCTCAACCCTGAGCCATGCCTCCCGCCCAGGTATGCACGTGCTGTGGCTCCATGTTCTATGATGAAGATGGGGATCTGGCTCACTAGTTCTCTCAGAGAACAATCATATCCAAGACTGGGCAGAAGCAAGCCATCTGAGGCAAATACATAAGAATCTGTTTCCATGCAGTATATTGTGAAGCTGGAAACTATACCCCACAATCTACATGGATCTCTCTCTCTGATCCTCTGAGCCTTGTGTCTGGTGTGGCAGACACAAGCACCCACTGCCCCAGCAGGAAACTCCCAGGCTCAAGGTACAGGAGTCCGGACTGGCACCACAACCCTGAATAAACTAAACTCCATGGGCCCAGAACCTTCAGTTGAAAGAGGGGCAGTCCTTCCATGATAACTGGTGTTGGTTTATGTCTGAATAAGTGGTTGGTGGCTGGTAAGGGATAATGGCAGAATGAGCACACTGCACCTCTATTTAGCTGTTCTTTTTATTTTTCTTATTGTTTTCCTTCTTCATCCCTCTCCTACCTTATTTTATGTCCCCAGTTCCAGTAAACAGAGAAACTAGAGAGCACAGTAGATACCACAGAGGTATCAGTGCTGGCCAATAATGAGTCTTTGGACCACCTTCTCTGGAGATCTGCCTTATCACTCAGTGTTGAATGAAGTCCATACTTTAATATGGAATGGTTCCATCTTGATTCCTGACTTCCTTCTGATTTTTGGCCCATATCCAAAAAATATTCTTTTTTTTTTCAGGGTCTACAAATAATTGAACGAATAACACAACAGTCTTCCTATGCTAGGGACCACTCTCCCCAGGCAATTTCCCACACTCTAGAAGCATGGAGCTTCCACAAATAAGTTTTTTTGAAAGCCATCTCTATATAGAAATCAGACTCTGCCCTGCCATTATCATAGTCTAGACTATTTTACGAACCTTCACATTTTAATTACTCCTTTTATGTGGTTTCCCTCCTTTCTATCCTTACCAATGAGCTCCAGTAGTTTCACTTAACTGACCCTGAAGGAGTGAAGATAGCGTAGGAGAAGGGATGATGGGATCCTCATAGCTACTGGCATCAGTAATGTGCCGCTTCTTACTACTGGGTGGTGGACAGCCGCTCCCCCACAATTGGATGGGTGGGATCAGTGCAAAGACAAGGGAGATGAGACAGAATAAGTGGTTAGTGGCAAGTCCCCACATGTACAGCCATTCGTAACATGTCCTGACCCTGGCCTTCACCCTCTCAATGTAGGGGAGGGCAGCTGGTTGAAATCAAGAGGGACCAGTCCAGGCCTGGGTAAAAGGGGAAGCCTCCCACACTGTTCCTCCTCATTCCTATTTAACAGCCAGCAAATTGTCAGAAGTGAGTGAAGGAAGGTCCCACTTGGATACAGCCCATTTACAGCCCAGGGGCTCGAAAAAGGCAGACTCTGCTTGTAAAGTGCTGTAGCTTCTACAAGGATGGAGCCCTAGACAAGCTTGGGAGAAACAGGCCAGGCAAGTAAGTAGGAACTAGGTATTCCTGACGAGCATATACCCTGCCATCCTTCTTGCAGAGATGGGCTGGTAATTCTGCTATTAGTCCTTACCAGCCACCAACCACTTATTATTCAGACATAAACCAACACCAGTTATCATGGAAGGACTGCCCCTCTTTCAACTGAAGGTTCTGGGCCCATGGAGTTTAGTTTATTCAGGGTTGTGGTGCCAGTCCGGACTCCTGAATAGAAGCTGTACCTTGAGCCTGGGAGTTTCCTGCTGGGGCAGTGGGTGCTTGTGTCTGCCACACCACAGGCTCAGAGGATCAGAGAGAGAGATCCATGTAGATTGTGGGGTGTAGTTTCCAGCTTCACAATATCCTGCATGGAAACAGATTCTTATGTATTTGCCTCAGATGGCTTGCTTCTGCCCAGTCTTGGATATGATTGTTACCTGAGAGAACTAGTAAGCCAGATCCCCATCTTCATCATGATACCTGGAGCTGCAGAGTGTGAATATGGAGTGGAGGGCACCACTCCGGTTCAAGACCACACCAAAGATTGATCTGCGAGATTTCATCATGTAGGTGGTACCTGTGAGTACTGACTTCCAAAATGCTCCCTTAGACATTGTTACTATAATTTCTAATTGTTGTTGTTGTTGTTGTTGTTGTTCTTCTTCTTCCTCTTCCTCTTCCTCTTCTTCTACTTCTTTTCCTCCTCCTCTTCCTTCTCCTCCTCCTCGTTCTCCTTCTTCTCCTCCTCCTCTTCTTCCTCCACTCCTTCTCCTTCTTCCTCCTCTTCCTCTTCCTTTTTTTTGGTGTATGTGGTCACAAATACACATCTCAAGATGTGCTGGAAAATGCGTGTGAGCAAGCATGAATGTGAAGCAACACAATGTCAGCAAAGATTTCTTTAAACTCTTCCATCTTTATTCCTCCATCCTTACAGCAGTGTGATGTATTGTGGAAGTTTGTTTTTAGTTACTATAAAATAATTATTTTGTGTACTGTTGGGTGAGGGAATACCTAGGTCTTGGTGCTTTGTATTGTCTGCTATTGTTGGATTTATGTGGGGGATGTTTGATTGCTCACGATCTACATGTGTTATCAGTAGAACACCTGAGGAGTTTCGTATCAATAAAAAACACCTAAGCTCGGATGCTCAGGGTTCCTCTGTCCAGTATGGCACTTGGCATGATGGTGGTTGCCTTTGCTGAGGTCTGGAAGGGTTTGCATGTATGAATAATGCCTCCTTGTCATTCTTGGTGAGCCACCACAGTAGGCATACTATTACAGTGATGACTTTTAATTTTGACCACATCCCCTTCCATGTACTGACAGCAGATGAAGAATAAGCATGGGTTTTGTAGGCTGATTGGGAAGAGTGGTGCCATTCATGCACAGAATATATGCCACCTATCAAGAAGACGTAGTTCAGTACTAGAGCACTGTCCTAGCAAGCATGAGGCCCTGAGTTCCATATCCAGTCCTGGGGAAAAGAAAAGAGAATACAACGTCAGCATTTCAATATGTTGATGGTAAAAAAAAGATAATAATCAGAAATGTCCTTTGACATTACAGAGCAACAGACCCTTAAAGGGCCTAAGGCAACAGCTTGACACTTGGCACCAAAACTATGGAGAGGGTTTAGTTGACTACTTTGGACACCAGCTTTGAGAATCTGCACAGGCCAAAGTATATCTGCCACAACCCTTAATACCCTCAGTCACTGTAAATGGGAGGTGACACTGTGGTCAGGACACAGATGGTTAAGAGCCAATGCACAAGCTTATACAGAGTTCAAGGCCACATGTTAGTGGTAGATCATTAGTATCTCTAGAACTCTGAACTTGTCAGCACCATTGTGACGGTCCATTCTTGCCACTGTAGATTCATAACACCATCTGTTTAATTCTATCACTTTTGAGACTTCATCATGTGTATCTGTGAATAACAGTTTCCAATAGTTGTCTTAAAAGTTGTTACTGTATTTTTAAAAATATAAAAAAAATTGCAGACCACCAGGAGTGACTTACTTGCTAGCCTTAAGTCACAAATTTCTTAGAACTTGAAGCTAAGCTGTGAGATCCCAAGATAACCTTAAGGCACAAATCCCAATGCTATCTTCAACATATTGAACTGATGTGCTAGGTAAACAGAGACTAATAGAGAGAAACTGGGACTAGGGACTGTATTCTGGCTCATGGTGCTCCATTCAGAATGCACTGCCATCTCTGAATGGTCCTAATTACCAGAGTGAGACTCTAAGAGAATTTTAGTAATGGCGTCCAAAACATGGGACCCCCTGAAAAGCTCTGCCTTCTCTAGGACAGTAATGAACAAATACTAAGGCTTTAACACAATATCTGGCAAATTATAAGAGCACACTATGTCTTGGCTGACTTTTTTCCTCTTTTCCAAGTACTTCTTTAATGAGACTTTATAGTTATGCAAGAATTTAGAGGTAGAGATTTAAAAATAGGTGCTGGCCACTATGATAGGACTTCCTGGGGTACTCAGGAGTCTGGAGTCTCTTTGGGCCATTGCCCACCTCCCAATCAAATATATTCTCAAGAATTTTCACTGAGTAGGTGAACTAGTTTGCAGTGCCTTTCATAACAATTGCTACAAACTTGATGGAATGAAATGTAGTTCTAGAGTCCAGAACCCCGAAGTCAGTATCACCGGGCCAACATCAAGCTGCTGGCAGGACTATGAGCCCTCAGGAAACTCTAGGGAAGAGTCCGTTCCTTGCTTCTTCCAGCTCTGGTAATTGCCAGCGTTTCCTGGCACAGCACTCCAAGGTCAAGGCCAGCATCTTCAAATTTCTTTCGACTCCATCTTTATATTTTCTTCTCCTGTGTGTTAAATCTTCCCTGTACCTATAGATCCTGATGATTGCATTTAGGCCTCACCTAAATGATGCAAGATTTTCTTTCCATTTCAAAATAGTTTACTAAACCACACCTGCAAATGTCCTTCCCTGGCAAAATCGGTCATGTTTACAGTTCCCAGAGATGAGCTCCTGTCAACGTACTGAGGCATTATTCAATCTAATACACTATATTAGTTTATAGAAATTTAATATATGCATAGACATATATAAAACTACAATATCAATTTACAAATTTATAAGAGAAGTATTTCAAAGACTAGGATTGGTATTTTCTTGTTGTTAATTCTCTTTCCTATAGGAAACCTTGTGGGAAACTCAGAGCTGCACCTGGATGAGCCTGGAAAGGACAAGAAGTGGAGGAGATGGACTTTATTCAAAATAATTCTATCTGGAGCCCAGCACCATTTTCTCCAGTGCAGGTTGAACAATTTAAGTGGTCTAGAAGTATGGGTCATCTCTCAGAATCCCTTTACTGCAAATAGGGCTGGAAATGCCTGATCAGGCATCTGTGTGGTCTACTGAGCATTCACATACAAAGCTTCATTAGGAAGATTAACCAACTGCTACTGCTTGTGGCACCCAGGAGAGCTTTAATGGTGTTTCACAAGAGGCATGATGTGTGGGGTTAGGGATAATTTCAACTCCATCTTTAAGCAAAAAAAAAAAAAAGAAAGAAAGAAAGAAAGAAAAATCCAATTCCTTCCTTCAGGGATCCAGAATGCCACATTTCTGACAATAGGATAGTTTCTCTTCAAGGTGAAGGAACTGTTGCAAATGTTGCAAGGCATCAGAGAGAAGCAAGTGACAAATAAATAAATGGATGAATGAAGAACAGGAACTTTAGAATATGTACTCCCCTCCCCTCCCAGGACAATTAGCAAACTCAAAAGTCCATATTTTGTAAAGCTTTTTGCCTGGAGGAATTCTTTATAGAAAGATTATGTCAACACATTTACAAAATTATTGTTGAGAAGCTTAGTTTAATGGAAGAGCAGATACTCAAGCTGGCTCTCAGTGACTGGGAATGGGGCTGAACGAGCACAACTGCCAACTGAGTTTTAATGAGTCATGAAGGGACAAACAAGCAGAATTAGGTGGAGCCAGGTAAAAGGGCCTAGAACATTTCCCATGTACCCAAGGGCTTCCATTTTGGGGGAGTAAATAGGATTTACTGCACTTCTCTTTAATCATACTGTGTTGATCAGGGGCTCGTTTCTCTTCTTTGCCAATTCAGAAATGATGTGAGGAAAGTCAACTTCCACCTCTCACTCCCTGAAAGCTGCTTCAGTTTCTCAGCCCTTACATTTCCTTCCGTTGGTTAATATCCCAAAACTATCTTTTCCAAACTGCATTTACATTTCTGATGTATTAAGTTTCTGATTAAGTGACATGATACAACCTCCCCATATATGTGTACATGTACGATGTATTCATAATAGGACCCGAGATACAGACGTATTCATAATAGGACCCGAGATACAGACGTATTCATAATAGGACCCGAGATACAGACGTATTCATAATAGGACCTGAGATACAGACAGTGCGCAGGAGTGTCTCAAATTACTTAAGTGTAGAAAAGACATGTTTAACATGTATGAATATATACAGGTGAGAAAATTCTCTTCACTATAAGCAGCATTCTCTTCAATACAGTAAAAGTAAATTTGTCACGTAAAACATTTTATTTAGTGTTTAGCATTTTGTAGATATTAAAAATAAAGAACCAAATTATTTGAACAGACAAAAATTATAAACACTTTTTGCCGATGTGTTGGTAAAGACTTAAAAAGTATGGTCACATAACATTTCTTCTTTAGGAAAGTTTACATTGGCAAAGTACTGCCAATAGGGATGCTTAATCTTATCGTGAAAATAGCTACACTATGTAATTTTGACAAGTTAAGGGTACTCATTAAATGAGATTCTACTTGTAATAATATGTTCTATATCCTCAACAGGAGCATACTTTCTTTACATTTCTTAATATAATATGTATGAAGGCATATTCCATGAACTGGTGTTAATGGATCCAGCATTTTAAAAGAGATTTCCTAGTCAAACATGCTGTAAAACAAATATCTCAGTATTTTTATATAGCAAATGCATTTTGATTGACAAAAGGAAATTTTTTTCTCTCGTTTCTCAAATTATTTCAAATCAAGGATGTAGAGAAGCAAAAAATCCAAGAAATTATGGGGAAGCAATGATTTCATACAGACTGCAAGACAAAGGACTAACAACGTGAGTTGGTATTTCGTATTGGTTACTTACTACCTTGCTTGTTTATTTGATACATAATCCCGGCTTATTTGAGTTGTCTATTGTGAAATACTCATAGTTTCCACAGTAACCACTATCAATTATCCCTCCTACATGCACTAGCTAGTCTTTCTTTCCTGAAGAGGGGTCATGCATTCCTCTATCTTCAGAATCTGAATGGCACTGTGACTCACTTTCCACTGATAGAATATGGTGAAAATTATGCTGGATGACATAAAAAATCTTGCTGATTCTACATACACTGTCTTAGTCAGTGTTCTATTGCTGTGAAGACACATAGCTACCCTTTTTTGTTTGTTTGTTTTTATTTGTTTGGGTTTGTTGTTGTTGTTGTTGTTGTTTTTCAAGACAGGGTTTCTTGGTTGAAGCTCTGTCTTTCCTGGAACTCACTCTGGAGACCAGGCTGGCCTCGAACTCACAGAGATCTGCCTGCATCTGCCTCCTGAGTGCTGATGTTAAAGGTGTGCACCACCAGCACCCAGCTCACAGCAATCACTTAACTGTAACTTCCTGTAAAATCAAAATCAAAGAGCAGATCACATACTTCTAACAAAGAAGGGCACAGAATATATGTTACCATTTCAAAAGGGTGAAAAGAAAGCATAGTGAGGAAATACTAGACCAAAGCAAGGCCTAAAACCAGCAGGGCAAACTCCCAATTCTGCATCTCTATGTCTAATGTAAAAGTGCTCTTCAGATCTCCAACTCCTTTCAGCTTTGTTGAATGCAACACATTTTTCTCTCTTCCACACCCAGTCTGCAGCCTTCCTCTGCAGGTATCCCATGACTCTGGCATCTCCAATGTCTGGGAGTCTCCAACACAACCCAGCCTTCACTTTCACAGCTTTATGCAATGGCATCTCTGGGCCTCCATGCAAGGACACCCCTGACACATGCCTGGCCTGAGCAGCTTTCCTTAATTGTAGAGTGAGATTCCACAACTCTTTTCTTGTATTCTTGACTCTAAAGCCACAACCACATGGCCGAAGCTGCCAAGTTCTTCTGTGTTCTGGTGTTGGAACTTGGCCCCCTTGTTCAAATACATTTTTCACCAGCTTTCTATTTTCAATGGTTTCCTTTAGTGCTTTTCTTTAATTTTCACAAGTTGGAAGCTTAGCTGGGTGGGGTCTTGCCCTGAGATTACTACTCCCTTTATTCCATTTAGCCTCAGACTTCTTAAACCTTTTATGTCCTTGAACACAGGACTTAGCTTCATTACACTTCCTGGTGCTCCTTTACTCCTCAAAC
The DNA here is from genome assembly GCA_026225945.1 of Cricetomys ansorgei. NCBI lineage: Eukaryota > Metazoa > Chordata > Mammalia > Rodentia > Nesomyidae > Cricetomys > Cricetomys ansorgei. The sequence continues at coordinate 1,927,824 of JAMJFZ010000417.1, forward strand.
TGTACATTTTGTATTTTCCTTGCTTACCATGCTCCTTTTCATTATGGACTTGCATAATAATAACCACTAATAACCACCACATGACAGAATCAATACTAGGCTGTCTTGAAATCTCGTCTGCTAATATACTTAGTAAGCATTCAACTGTATAAGCCTGTGGGAGCCATTCTTATTCAAACTAGCACACACACTATGGGCAGGATGGGTACAGTTATCATATAATGAGTTCAAACTAGCTTGATTCCACCTGTGTTGTTAAGCTGCTGTGGTGACTCACCTAGGATGACAAGGAGGCATATTCATATGTGCAAATCCTGCCAGACCTCAGCAGAGGGAACCACTATCATGGCAAATGCCATCCTTGACAGCTGAACCTGAGATAGCGTCTCAGCTCAGGTGTTTTTATTGATACAGAATTCTTCAGGTGTTCTAACAATAGCACATGCAGTTCAGGAGCAATTTACATAAAGCCAACACCTAGAGACCAAACAAAATCCAAGACCTAGGCAGCCCTTCCCCTAACAGTTCACAAAGCAATTATTTTAAACACAACTAAAGATAAACTTCTACAATTCCCCTTTTCTGCATAAGCCAATCCAAAAAAAGAAAAGAAAAGAAAAAGAAAGAAAAAATCTTTATCTCTACAACACAATTTAACACTACACCAACAAAACAGTTTACAAGAAGAACAATTATAAGGCTTCTAATGCTCATGACAAAATGAAACCAAACATCATTTTTCACAATGTCTTTGGACAGCAGAAAATCATTATCAATGTCCAATTATCTGGAATTCCCTCAAGATCTTCTGGGATCCTCCAAAGGGTGTGGGTCACTTCTGTGATTCTGCCCTCTTACAGACACACACAGCTTGTCCTCCGGGTTCTGGCTGGCTTCCCTCACCACTGCTGCTGTCATCCCATGGTACTGGCATCTTCAGAATTTTGGGGTCCTCTGCTGTAAGTGGGCTGCACTTTCACTGGCTCTGCACTTTCCTGGGCTCTCTTCACAGTGTCAAGTCTCAACTTATCCCCTGATTCTGACAGTGACAAATAAGGCTTTCATTGTGCATAATATAGTTGCTTATTTGTGTAGCTCCAGTATACTTGATGTTCAGTTTCAGCACTCTGCCTGCCTTCACCCTTAGGAGAAACAAGTTTCTCAAGCTTGTTCCAGTAGAATTTTATCTACAGATATTTTTTGTCTTTAGCTATATAATTTTGAGTCAGAAGCTCATTCTCCAAGACTACCTAAGTCAGCTACTTTCCATTTGTTAAGTGAGGTTGTAGCACACTTTCATTTGTTTCTCAGACTTTGGATTGCATCCTGTATTCCCCAGATATTTTGATTGACTTTTAAAATCCACAGGCAATAAAATTATTTCTTAGTGGTGCAGAGTTCTGTGAGTTTTTCCAGACAGAGTCATGTAGTTAGCACCAGTGTGGCATACAGATTGGCTCCAGTACCCTTACTTTCCCACCCCAGTTTTTTTATGCAACTTCTGCTCTTGAGTGTCTGGTTGAGATCGAGTGCAAATTGACTTTTTGTAATGACTAATGATTTTGAACATCTTTCCATATGCTTATTTGCCACTCATATATTTTTATTTGATGAAGTGTCTGCTCAAATCTCTTATGCATTAAAAAAAACTAGGTGGATGGTTTTCTTATAGTCAAATTGCATAAGTTCTTTACACATTTCAAGTTATTTATGACATATATGATTTAGAAATATTTTTTCCTGCCTGTAGGTTTTCTTTTCATCATCTCCGTAAGTTCTTCACGGAGACAATGCTTTTACTTTTGAAAATGTCTCATTTACTGATTTTTAAATATTTTATTCTGTAGATCATGCTTTTGATGTCATATCTCAACACTTACTGCCAAATTCAGTGTCTTGTGTATTTTCTCCTCTTTTCTTCTAGAAGTTTCATGTTTCATATTTAAGTCTGTGTTACATTTTGAGAAAAATTTTTATATAAGGTGAATTTTAAGCTGTAACTTTACAAGTTAGAACCTGCAAAATGATTTATAAATTCTAAGAAGCTGTAGTTCCTACATGGATTATAATATCATCTCAGAGAATGACTGTTTTCTTCTTTTTGAGTCCCTATATCTTTAAATTTTTTCTTGTTGTGCTGATGAGGGCCATTCCAAATACAAGATGGCTAGTATTGGGGTCCCTATCTTGCTCCTGCCTTTGATAACTATGTTTCCAACATTCTAACGATACATAGGAAGTTTACTCTCTGTCTTCTTAAAAATGCCCTACATCAGATTAAGTTCTCTCATGTTCCTGCTTTAATACTTTAAAAATTAAGAATGGTTTTTGGTTTTTACTGAATAATTCCCCCATATATTTAGATGATTATAAAACACTTTACACATGAATATACAATTTTTGTTAGATTTTTTTTTGTTTAAACTAACTGTGCATTGCTGGGATAGGTCTAGCTTGGCCATGATGCACTATATTAATTACATGTCACAGTATGGGATCTGATAATGTTTTAGCTAACATTTTGCATCTGTATTAATAATACTGCCCTAGAATTTTACTCTTTGTATTCTGCTTATCCCGTTCTTGGGAAAAGATGTGGAAAGCTTCTTCTTGGAGTTTGTTGTGCTTGTGCATTTGTCCTTTGTGCTGATTGAAGTAACCTAGAAAACCATTCTTCTTGTATAGTTTCTTGTGAGAAGAGTTTTAAAATTTGCGGTCAATTTTAGTCATTAGTCAATCTTAGTGTTGCTATCTTCTATGGTTGAATGTGTCCCTACAAGGCTACTATTGGGAACTTAATTCCCTGTCCAAAATTATTGGGAGGTGAGGCCTGATGGGAGGAGTTTATTATAAATTATCCCATTCCAGCAACACAAAATCACTGAGGCATCTTCCTTGGAATTTGAATACTTTATATAAATCTTGAAGTATGTGGGCAAAAATACACCCATGGATTAGTAAAAGTATTACAGGGAATCCCAAATCTTTCCTCTGAGGTTCAGATCATCACATCCAAAGACCTACTTAAATTATGAGTTTCAAAGACATTCCCAGTTTAACAACACTGTTACTCTGCTTTCTCTTTAACATCTGAGCCACTTTTAGTTTTAGTCAAATGGCCCCACGAAATTGAACATGACATGAAGCAGGTGTCACTCCATCTTTCTACTTTCTCCAGGGTCAGTATTTCAACAAACCACACTATGTTTTCCTCCTGTACCTGTCCATTTCCATCCAATTTTTCTGCTTTTGCCGTATCCAAGATACAATGATTTGTTTCCTAGACTGTTAGAACTGCCTCCAAAAAGATTTTCATGATTCTAGTCTCCCTGTATCTGATTTGTTTGCCTAAACCTGTACAGCAGAGTCACTAAATGGGAATTTGGTCACGTCCACTTGCCTACCCATTGAGTTTAGGGCTATACAAATGAAAATAACATGTTTTTCAAGGCCCTGGTCATCTGACATTAGCTTGTCATCTAGCCATTTTCCCTCTTGTTTCCTGTAGCCCAGGCATGCCAACATTTTTTGGTGTTTTCAATTGTCCTAATATTTCTGCCAGAGGGTTGTTACCTAGCCTGCTTGCTGTTGGGAACATTGTTTTCTTATTCCATATACTTCAGCCACACTTAAGTCTCTGAAGAAATGTTTCCGAGAAAATTTACACCGAAGTACTTTTCAAGTCAGAGTATTAGCCAGAAGACGGTCCCAGGGTAGAAAGGGAGGTATGTGCAGGATCTTTTTTTTATATGTCAGAGCTTCCTACATATGCATATGTATATATAATGCACATATGTATTAGATATATATGCATCTTATCTGCTCCCCAGAGGTCAAAGCTGTGTACTTAAAAAATACATCTTCATTTCTACATCGTGACTGAGCTCTGGTTAACAACTGACTTGACTTTGAAACATAAAGGAAAAAACTCAATGTCTTCATTGTTCCTCTTGGCCCTGGGATCCAGGAGTTGTTATTCTTACAGGCTCTGGTGAGTAGAAATGAAGAAGCTCCCCCCTTGAGCCCTTGTATGTACTCAACTCTGGCAGTTGAAGATTAGTTGTAAATTTAGAACTAACAAAGTTGGCATGTTGGCCTAGTTGGACAAATATACTATTCTTTCCAGTCCAATATTTAGTGCTTACGTATTTTCTCCTATTCACAAACTGTGAATAGGACTGTTTTTCAACTTGGGATTTTATTGATGATCTTCTCCTTCTCCCTCCCATTCCCCTTTCCCCTCTGCTTCCCCTTCCCCTTCCTCTTCTTCCTCTTCCCCCCTCCCCCTACCTCTCCTCCTTCTTCTTCTTCTCCTCCTCCTCCTCCTCCTCCTACTCTTCTAGATAGGGTTTCTCTGTTGTAACTCTGGCTATCCTGGAACACACTCTGGAGATCAAAGTGGGCAGTCTCAAACTCACAGAGATGGGCCTGCCTCTGCCTCCTGAGTGCTGGGATTAAAGGTGTGTGCCTCCACTGTCCGGCTTTATCAGTGACTTCTTAAAGCTCCTAAGACATTCTGACATTGACCCTTTCCAGACAAAGTTATGATTGATGGATATTCTATTGCACCAAAACTTATCTTTTCCATCACAATTTTATGTTTTAGACTTCTCCTGCATTCTACCTACAGTTTAATATTCAAAATTGCATTTATAGGGACACATTTTGCGAAGTGAACTCCTATTTGGTAAGTCACATGAACCACATTGCTAAGTTGTGACTAGAACTTCATTTGTTGTGGAACTTCCCAAGACAAGAAACTAAATGACACCAATCTTTTGCTGAAGCGAGAGAATGGAGCAAAATCTTTAGATTTCATTAGATGTTTTCAGTCAAGTATTTATGGTGGGGGACTGTATTCATGATGAAAACATACTGTTAATAAAGCTATAATTGACTCAAAAGTTCTGGGAGGATGTGGACAGTGATAGTGACCACCTACTGTGCTTTCCAGGATCTATGTATCATTGTATTAATAAGTAGCATCCATATTAGTTGCTTGGTTTTCTTAGTGCTGTAAGAAATACAATTATATCTATGCTAAAATGCTTCAATGCAGATGTAGGGATGCATGCCTTTAATTCCAGCACCCAGGAGGCAGAGTCAAGCATACCTCTGTAAGTCCAAGGCCAGCTTGGTCTATGTAGCAAGTTCCAGGCTAGCCAGGACTACACAATGAGAACCTATATCATAATCTCAAAAAATTCTTTCACTGTACAGGTCAAGGTGTATTTCTGTTATATCCTTTTCCATTTCCTTTCATTTTTTAAAGCAATTGGGGAATCTTTGTATGTACCTATGATTTCTGTAACACGAGTCTGTTGTGTGGAGGATGACATTAAGTAGTTATATGTAAGGCTGTATTTTGGGGACAGTTAATAAATGAGAGTCATTCGTGACACATGGACTTTATTACAGTCATGATGTATGTGTCATCGTCTGATGGAATGGCTGGACTGAGGTCAACTGGGAATTACATCTACTGAAACATTCAGGCCAGAGTCCTCATTTCTTATAAACCCATACAAATATGCCTGCAACACGGCTCTAAAACACAAGCTGCTCTAAGCATGAAAGTGGATTATTAACTTCTTGTAGTGGAGGAATTTCCGGGTGAGATACAAACTAGTTTCTGCTTGCTGAGGTGTAGTACCTAAATCCACAGGCTGGAATCACTTTCAGCCCGAAAAGGCATTATCAGAATCTGGCATGAGAGAGTAAGCAATCATGGACAGAGTATTCTCAAAAGTGGTTTTCTGCTTGCCAAGTCATCACACACAGGTAAAGGTGATATAAATACATTTCCCCTGAAGGTAATCTACTGTTACCAATGGCAACAGTGAAAACAGGACTGGAGTTGTTGAGGCAAATAAAGAAACATAGGTAATCACTGTGCTACGGGAAGTGGAGATGTGCCAAGATTCAGGTTGCAGGCATGACTTTTCATGAGGCCAGAAAGGGTGGTATCATTGTTTCTGATTCAAGTTCTGAGGATGGCTTTTGGAAACCAGAAATAACATTCCTTACAGATTTAAATTTCATCTTGGCAATAAAATTGCTTTTGTTTTTATGCTGATTCACCCCAGAATATGCCCAAGAAAGTACTAGTAGCATGTCTGAAGGATTTATAATAAATTAGATGATGGAAAAGATTGGTTTGTGAGACTTTCTTGAGTGATTTCTGCCCATTCTTCTTGAATTAGGAATTGAATGAGTCTTTCCTCCTTCAGGCATTGAAGGTCAGGATAGACCAGCAATGACTTTCCCAGGAAATGAGTAATAGTAACATCAAGGGACTAATTTATGAATGCCTAAAGGAAATTCTCATCCAGAATCTGTATGTGGGGTTTCTCCCCTCAAAAAAAAAAAAAAGGTTTTATGGAGTTCTAAGGCGTGTGCACACTTGGAATGAAAATAGCCAGCCAATGCAAGCTTACCCAGAAAGTTGTGCCAAGCTCTTTCAGCTCCCCACCCAAAGTGGCTTGTCCTTTACATTTCTTCTCTCTCACTCATTTCTTCTCTTCCTTCCTTCCCATTCTCAAATCAGTCCTCCTTAATCTTAATCCCCATACCAAAACCTCCCAATTATTATGAAAGGGTTACTTAGAATGCTCCTTTCTTAGAAACCAAGAAAAGCAATTACTGCCCATGTTCTTTATAAGAACACATCCAAGCTATAGCTGAGGAAAGTTAATATAAATTATGGCTACAAAGAGAACATTTATAACTCATTAAAATTGTATGCTCTGTTTAAAAGAACTTAGATGTTGAAATAAAATTAAGTGACTTTGCTTTATTCATTCAAAAATTTTATTGTTTCTACTATACGTCAGATATGATAAAGGAAATATTATGATAATTATGTAATAATATCAGTCACTCCCTACAAATATTTTATGGTTTCATGAAGAAGATAGTTAAGAAAAATGTCAATTATTGTATAGTGCAAGAAAGACTATGAAAATGTACATTTAGTGTGGTTGTTTGCTGCTGTGGCAGCTCAGCAAGGACAACAATGAGGCATATTCATAGGTATAAACCCTGCCAGACCTCAGCAGAGGGAACCACCATCATGACCAGCTCCATACTGGACAATGGAACCCTGAGAGTTCCAGATCAGGTGTTTTTATTGATACAGAACTCCTCAGGTGTTCTACTGATAGCACAAACACATCATTAGCAATTAAACATCCCCTCACAGAAATCCAACACCTGCAGACAATACAAAACACCAAGAACTAGGTAGCCTCTCATCCAGTAGTGCAGAAAATAGTTATTTTATTACCTAAGAATTCCACAACTATTTAGTTCGTGTGCTATGGGTAATTAAGGCACAATGCCGTGATTCGGGTGCCATCACCTATAGTCTTGAATAAAAAGTGATGGTTAATGACAAGGACTGGGGAGATAGCTCAGTCTGTAATGTGTCTGACTTGTACAAGCATGGGAACCTGAGTTGGATCTCCAGAACTCATGATTAAGTAAAAATCTGGGTGTGGTGATTCACACTTGTAATACCAACGATGTGGAAGCTCACTGGCTAGACAGGACAGTGAAAGACCCTAAAAATGTGGAAGGCACTTGAGAAATGACCCTTGACATTGTCCTCTGGCCTCTAACATGAACATGCACACACAAAAAGTTAATGAGAAGGCTATATATGTCTCTCTCTCTCTCTCTCTCTCTCTCTCTCTCCCTCTCTCTCTCTCTCCTTTCTCTTCTAGTCTCTCTCAGCCACCTCTCTCTATCTCACTCTCTTTCCCTCCTAGTTTAGCTACCCTTGAATTGTTCACTGTTTACCTTTTCCACCCAATTATAGGCTACATGAAGAATTGTTCTCTTGATCAAAGCAGGTCCATTATTCAGCATAGAGCCTCACCCATAGGAAGAATAGACTAAATGCTGGATGAATCAGTGGTAAAAGGAATGTTAAATACAAACACATGGTGCACAAATTAGCCAGGACACTGAAAGAAATGCAGTGCAAGTATATGTAGAATGAAGCAGGAACTGAAACTAGGGGACTGAGCAGGGACTTATTATCTAGTCTTTGTGCCTCCTTAGGGACTATGAACATCATTAAAAGCCATTAGATGATGTTGTCTGTGTGTGTGTGTGTGTGTGTGTGTGTGTGTGTGTGTGTGTGTGTATGTACATGTATGTATGGGTGCACATGTACTTGTGTGTGAATGCATATACAGAGGCCAAAGATCAACATCTGATGTTTTCCTCTACTGCTCTCAATCCTACTGTTTGAGACATGCTCTCACGCTGAACCTAGGGTTCACCAATTGGCTAGGATGAGTGGCTAACTGATTCCAGCGATGCACCTGTCTCCTCTCCAGCACTGTTTTATAGACATATGTGTACATGCTTAGCTTTTATGTGGGTGCTGGGGATCTAAACTAAGGCCCTCATGTTCATGGGGCAGGCATGTTACTGAGTGACCTATCTCCTCTCCCCAATAAATAGAGAAATGACAAAGTTAGGCTTGTCTCATTGGAAGACCATGTTGGTATTGGGGAGGGAGATGGCCCCCACCCCCCAACACACACATAGCCTCTTCTTTGGGCTGGCTCCATTCACTGCCCACAGCTTTCATCAGCAGATATTCCAAGTTGGCAGGCTGTCTGCAATGTTCAGAGAGACACTGTCAGGGCAGCCTCAGAGACATGGAGATAAAGATTTTAAGAAATACTGACAAACCAAAATTCAAGGAATTTGAACTTCATTGGATGTGGGTGGCCCTGTGATGAGTACAAGCTGCTGGGAGATATATGAAAGAAGGCTCAAGCAACAACAGCTTGGTTTTCTTATCTATAACCAGCACAGATGCCTTTGGGCCTCCCTATATTTCTCTGATCAACAGCAGACATTTGTGTGTCCCCCGTACAGAGGTGATTTGGATAACTCAGAGTTTTGCCGAGAATAATGCTTGTTTGAGGACAGTGAGTAGTTTGTTGGTTTGTTTGTTTTCTCCATGGCAACAAAAACATATTTTTCCACAGTACCTTTTCCACAGTACCATTTCTTTGACTCTCCAACAGCAAGTAGGCATCCTACAACTCAGTTCAATTTCTACGTTAACTGCCCAGAGCTCAATTCAGACACGAGAAATTTAAGAGCCTACTCCCACATAAATATCCTCACTTCAGATTTCAGTGCTTGAGCATTGGGTATCCAGTGTACTCACACTTCTAGCTTGCTTAACAACTCATGGAACTTAAGGAAATGCTATACTTACTATTATAGTTTATCCTTAAGGGTGCAAATGAACAGGCAGATGGAGAGATACACAGAAAGAGATCTACAAGGGTACTCATCTCAGAAGCCTTTATCATCATTGAATTGAGATGTCCTTCTAGCATGTGATTGTGTGTGCCAACTCAGAAGCTCTCCAAACACCTTTGTTTAGGGGATTTTTACAGAGGCCTCATTAAATACACATGATTATTAAATCAGTGACCACTAGTGATTAATTATAATTAATCAATTAAATAATTTTAATTACTTAAAATTAATTTAAAATCTCTACTTCTTCCCCCTTCCCTGACAGTTTAGGGTAAAGCTAAAAATTCCAAGCTGCTAATCAAGTCTGGGATTTTCTGGTGACCAAGCTCCATTTTGAAGCTGTTTAGGTCCTACCAAGATTCATTTGCCATTAGAACAAAAAACGGTCTTGGGGCTGGAGAGATGGCTCAGTAGTTAAGAATGCTTACTGATCTTACAGAATACTTGAGTTTAGTTCCTAGTACCCACATGGTAGCTCACAACATCTGTAACTCCGTGGATCCAGTGCCCCTTTCTGGTCTCTTCATGCTCCCAATGGAACATGGTGTACATATACTCACACAGGTGTGTGTGTGCGCATGTGTGTGCACAGAGAGAGAGAGAGAGAGAGAGAGAGAGAGAGAGAGAGAGAGAATCTTGAAAAAGACACTCTTATTGCCTCTATCACTCTGGAAATGTCGTGTGTTTTCTAGCTCTGTGCTAGAAATGGAGACCAAAAATCAAATATATATTTCTTGTTTAATTATGCAGGCCAGATGATCAATGTGAATCTGTGTAGTGGTTCTGAAAATTTAAGACTTAGAGCCTGGTGGCATCCCATGAGCTGCAGCTAATCCACTAGCTCAGTACTGGGGGTTGAGTACCTTTTCAGGTAACTGGAAATAGAAGACTCTTGAGATACTCTTTGGGAAAGGTGAGTTAACCCTCTTTAAAGGCTTATTTTCCCTCAAGTTTCCCATTGAGTTTTTCATTTTTGGTGACTTTTTTGTTTGTTTCTCAAAAGCTCAGCAAATTCAAAGGTTGCTCTGATGGGAAAAGAGAAGACTCTAGCAATGTTGGATTTTTCATATCTGGATCTACCTCTGTATAGACAGTGATTTTCAGTATTTATGCACTGTATTCAAGCCATGCCTTGACTTTGAGATTCTTCAAGCAGTGTGTAGAAAATTGGTAAATCACAATCCTCTTGATGATGAGAAGACCCTGAGGAGAGAAGCTACTGAGAATTTAGAACTTAAGCAAGTACGTTTTTTCCTGATGTATGGAGGTTCAAATTATCGTCAAAAGCCACTTTTCAAAGTTCATTACACATCAATATGATTATATAAGCAAAAGAGTAACCAATTCCCATTCCGAAGCTATTTAGAGTTCACCAAGATTTATCTCATTAGAACAAAAGATATACCCGAGACTGTAGAGGTGATACAGTGGTTAAGAATGCTTACTGCTCTTAAAGAAGACAGGGGTTCATATCCTACTATCCACATCACAACTCACAAACACCTGCAACTCCGGTTCCATGAGATCCAACACCTTTTCCTGCCTTCTTGAGGCACTTCACGCACGGGTGCAACATACATGCAAGCATAAGCATTTGATTTCTTCTGGGGTTTTTCCAAGTTTCTCCTCTTATTTTGCTCATATGCTTCCTTCTCAGCTCTCAAAGAAGAATCAACACAATCAATTACTTCGAATTAAGTTTTATTGCTCTTTTCTCTAAGAACATAAGCATTTCAGTAAGTGTCAACATCTTCATTCACAAACATAAATCTGTAATGTTAGAACTTGGGGGAAAGATAGAAGAAATGCTTCCTGGTATTCTTAGGTTCATCCTCACAGGCAAACGGTAATTCTACCCACCCACCTCATTCCTGCAAAGAATGTTTCTGGTACTTGTGACAGGAAGAGGTAAATATCATCAATTGTAGATCGAAACTCATTAAGGTGAAAGCAAACTGTTGTCCCATTCTTTAGCTCTACTGGATGGAATTTCTATTTACTGCTCGGTTAATGAGCAGACTTACCACATTGAGTTTAGAGATCATCAAAAGTCTCAAACTCTAAAAGAGAGAGAATTGTATGAATTATAAAAAAAAAAGAGGTGCCTATTAAATATTCTAACTGTGAACTGGGAATAAAATTAACAAAGCAGAAAATGCTTAAATTACTTGTCTATATTCAACCAATTTTCCATGTTAAACTATTGCATTGTAATGTTATAAAATCCACTGCATAATAAGTTTATGAAATATAAAATAAATCTCCCAGCTACTTCTGGTTTCCCAGAGTCAACACAATCAAAGTGTTATTTTCCTATTATTAGATTTTTAAGGTCTAATTTTTATTATATTTTGTATTAAATTTATCCTTTGATGATTTCATACAAATTTATAATGTATCCTGGTTACTCTACTCACCCTATATTTTCCAATCTCCCTCTTACTCCTGTAATTCTTCCTCTCTCTTGTAATTCCTTTTCTCATATTCATGTCTTTTTGTTTTATTTTGTGACCTACAGAATCTAACCAGGGATACCTGTGTGACCATAGGTATGTAGGTATAGAATGTTTTATGGGAGCCTAGTGGGCTCATCCGCAAGTGCACAACTAAAGACAGTAAATGACTGACCTCTCCCAGAATCCATCAGTAGCCAATAATTCAGCAAGGATGAGTAGGGACCCATGAGCCACTCCCTGACCCATGATTATCTGTTGACGGACCCAGTCTTGTGCAGGAAGATTTAGCTCCTGTGAGATCATGATTGCAATGGCTGTGTCACATTCAGAAGATAGTATTTGACACTCCTTCTATCTTCTGGCTTCTAGATTCTTTCTGCTGCAGTGTCTCCAAGCTTTAGACAGAGTACTCAGGCATTGCTTTTCTTTTTTATTGTATCTTTGTCAGGTTTGATAATACTGGCTTTGTAGAAGGAGTTTGAAGTATCATTTCTATTTCTATTTTGTGGAATAATTTGAGAAACACTGGTTGTAGCTCTACTTTAAATGTCAGATAAATTCTACTATGAATCCATTTGGAACTGGGCTTTTTGAGTCTGGAGGTTTTTTTCTTTATTACTATTTCAATCTCATTGCTTGTTATAGGTCTGTTTACATTGTTTACCTACTCTTGGTTAAATTTTCATAGGTCATATACTTCTGTGCATTTATACTTCTTTTAGATCTTGTTTTAACTTTGGTGGCTCATATGTATCTATAAATTCCTCCTTTTCTTTTAGGTTTATTTGGTATCTGTTGTGCCTTTTTTGTATATCTCTAATCTTATTAATTGGTTCTTCTCTTTTTCTATTGGTTAATTTGGCTAAGGGTTTGTCAATCTTGTTTATCTTTTCAGTCTTTTTTTTTAAAGTATCCATTTTATTAATTTTTGCCTTGGTTTTGATTGTTTATTCATACCTACTCTTCTTGAATTTGTTTTACTCCACATTTCTAAAATCATGAGTTGCAGCTTGACATTTATTTGGACCTTCTCTGATTTCTTTTCAGTTATCTACGTAATAATTATCTTTATTGAGAAAAATGACATGAAATGAAATTAGGACAGACTAGGAAATTTCAGACCATAAGGTCACCAGGATCAAAAAGCTGCAAAAATTTTTCTCTTCTAGTCAACTGTACGTATCTCTTGGGTCAGGATTGGTAAATGATCCAATTTGTGCAGATAGTATCATCTTAGAAAGATCTTCAGGTGTCTTGCTTCCATTTTATTTTAAACTTTTCCAAAGTGATGCTCTGAAGCAAATATCTTTAAAGATGGTTGCCTTGCTGTACTGTTAATAGAATCTTTAGTTTTTGTGCTGTACACCAGGAACCGCAAATGACTTTGGTCTGTGGAGACTTGGACATTCACTTGAAGCAGTATTATATGAGGGGTTAATGTGTGTGTATCTTCCAACTGGAAGAAAGAAGGGAGAGCATTCTGGAAGGTTCTAGGGATACAACAAGCGAGGATTTAGCAGGAAAGTTACTTAATTTATACTTTAGCTAGAACGTTTGGTGATTAATTTATATGAAGCCATAGATTCCGTTTAGTTTTAGCATAGAAAGAAAGTGAAAGGAGTGAAAGGCATTTTACAAGCACAGGAGGCAATGACAAACAAGGTGACAGATGATATGTCAAGGCTGAAACATGGACAGAGGTCAGCACATATCTGGCTATTAGTTTATCCTCAAATACCAATGCCAACCTTTTGTTTCTCTGGAGGGTCAGCACTGCAAGTTTAGAAACTGGGGGGAAAGATTGTCAAAAGGACTCCTGCTTACATCAGAAGATGCAGGATAATCAGTAACCACAGATGGCTGGGATGAACTGAAGCACCCCTTTGGAGAAAACGTTCTCGAATGTGTTTTCAGCAGACATGGTAGCTAGTTTTGGTGGCTCATTGATCTTGTTCAGCAGTTGATTGGCATCAAAATCACCATGGTACAGATGTCTCTGAGGAGTGCCAGCTTTGCTGTTGAAATAACTAGAAAAAGCATTTAAAGTCCTAATGGGAAGTGGCTCTCCCTTCCTTGAGGGTACAGCAGGGTGGCTTCCACAGCTGGAAGTCTTTAAACATTTCTTTCACTTCCTTGACTTTAAAAAAAAATCTCCAAATGTGTCTGAGGTGGTGAAGGCATCACTGGTGATGTCCTTTGGAAAGCCCTTTCAAGGAGGTGGATATAACAGGGGACACCATAGGAGATGATTGAATGGACACGGCAGGAGGTGGAAAAATATTTTTCTGAGAAAGATTTCCAAGAAGGCACGTGGATAATGAAGTGTTGGGTGCCACCAGTTTAGTAGAACACCAAACTGCAGTGGCTGGAGGGGAAGTTGAGGCTGCAGAGGATAAGGATTTATTCCAAACTTGGATAGGCTTGTACCAAATACAATTGGCTGGCCCAAACCCAAAGGTTGGCCACTTCTTGTGGCTCCTGGGGCCATGAAAGTAGGTGGACTGAAGACAACTGAAGTCCACACCCTAAGGGGGTGTGGCTTGCATACTACCTAGTCCTGGAAGGAGCCTCACTGGGACAGGGGCACTTGATTTGAAGATATCCAGAGGATTGGTCTATGGAATTGCAGGTGATTAGTATATTTTATGCCAGACAGTGAAATGCTGAACAAAATTCTTTGCTTGTGTTGTCCCTGAGACTGACCAGTTGCCACTATTCTTTTGAGTTTCATTATAGTATCTAAGCTCATTCTTATCTCCTTTTGCATCAGGTATGTAATCAATACCAACTAGCTTGGTCTTGTATTTTAGACATTACCTTTGAACCTGCTCAACAGATACTCATCTGTCTTTCAGAATCTTTCTTTTTTTCTTTCTTTGATGGCACTTTTGGTGCAGATCACAGTGGTCATGCTGACCAATGATTCTGTTCATTAGATATTGCAAGGAGAAAAGCAGCAATCCCAGCAGCAGTAGATTCTCAGAGGCAGTAGGCAGTCCTTGATGGACAGCTCTCAAATGAACAGAACTTGGTGACACACACAGGTTAGCTAGTTCCTCCATTATGAAACCATGGGTTGCCTGCTCCTGGATCCTCCAGGCTGTAATCTTTTCTGACTTTTTGATGCAGGCAGTTACAACAACACATCTCCCCTTTAGGACTGTTTTCATTGTAATCCATAGATTTTAATATACTGTTCTTTGTTTTTGTTTAATTATAGGAGGCATTTCATTTCCTTCTTGATTTTTTCAGTGAACCATTTATTATTCAGTGGTATGTTGTTCAATCTCCATAGGTTTTTGTATATTTTGGAGTTCCTTTTGTTATTATTTCAAGTTTATTTCATTGTAGTCAGAATACAAAGAGTTATTTCTATTTTTCTAAAGAAAATTCCATGGGCTGCTGAGAAGAATGTGCATCCCATCATGTTTGTGTGAAATATTCTGCAGCTATCCATTGGGTCTCTTTGATCTGTGATGCCATTTAGCTCTAATATTTGTCTGTTTATTTTGTCTGGTGACCTGTCCATTGGTGAAAATGGGGTACTGAAATCACTTTCTATTGCTGTGTAGGAGTAAACTCATGATTAATGCCCAATAATATCTGTTTTATAAAATTTGGTGCACCCATGTTTGATACATATATGCTTAGAATTAGAATTTTAATGTCTTGGTACACTATTCCCTTGATCAAATGAAGTAATCTTCTGATTAATTGTGACTTGAAGTCTACATAGTCAGTTATTAGCATAGCATTGGCTGCTTGTTTCTAGTCCCATCTTCTTAGAATACTTCTTCCATCCTTTCATTCTAAGGTAGTATCTATACAGAAGGTGACATGTTTCTTATAAGTAACAAAAGGATGTATTCTGTTTTCTATTTTAACCAGCCAGCTTGTGCCTTTTTATTGGGCAATTAAGGCCATTAATATTCAGAATTTTTATTGAGACGTATATTAACTGCTGTCATTTTGTTGATTTTTTCAGTTTTGGGTGTTTATTTTCTTGGTCTTAATTCTGCATAGCAGTTATCTTACTATCATTTACATTTTTCCTTGTAGCCCCTTGGGCATTCTAAGCTTTTTCTTCAGCACAAAGCATTTTCTCACATTCTGTAGGGAAGACTTGGTGATCATAAATTTTTTTATCCTGTTTTTGTCATAGAAACATTTTCTTTCTTCTTTAATTATGACAGATAGTCCTGCTGCATAAAGTAGTTTGGATTGACATCTGTGTTGTTTCAGAATTTGAAACATGCTGCTACAAGCTTTTTCCCTTTTAAAGTTTCCATTGAGAAATCAGCTGTTATTATAATGGGCCCACCTTTACACACAGCTTGGACCTTCTCTCTTGCAGTTCTTAACACCTTTTGTTCTGTATATTTAGCATATCTTTTCAGTTACAATATGGTATGGGGAGTTTCTTTTCTGGCTCTTCCTATTTACTGTTTTATGGAGCCTCTTCTAACTTGGAGAGGCATCTTTCCCCCTAGATTTTGGGGGAATTTTCTGATTTTATTGAAAATATTTTCCATGACTTTGATCTGGAATTATCCTCCTTCTAAACCAATTATTTACAGATTTGGTGTTTTCATGATGTTTCATAATCCTTGCATATTCCATTCTTGAGCTCTAAAAAAATAACCTGAAAGCTAAAATTGTCCAATTTCTCCACCTTGTCCTCAAGTCCTAATAGTCTGTCTTCTCTATGTTCGATTCTCTTGCTGATGTTTCGCACTGAGATATTTATTAGACTTATTGAAAACTTCATTTTCACCTTCATTTTAGTTTTCTTCAATATTTCTCTTTATTGAGTCTCATTTGCATATACTGAATTTTCCTTATTATTTCATTCATCTACTTATTTTTGTTTCCTTAGACTTCAGTCAGGTGTTTATTCCTGTCATCTTCAAGTTAATTCATGTGTTTGTTTCCTTTTTGAACTCTGTGAGCATGTTTATAACTGTTCCTTTGAATTATGTGTCTTTTGATTTCCATATTAGTTGTTCTTATTGGGGACAATTATTAGGAGGCTAGTAATTTGGGAGGGAGACATATTGTTTTATCTATCATCTATCTATCTATCTATCTATCTATCTATCTATCTATCTATCTATCTATCTGGTATTACTTGTGTTGTGAAAGGCACTGGGCATCTGGAGATAGGTTGTTGACTGTGTCTTTTGGTATGTTTTTAGCCCACTTTGCTGGAGTTCTGATGTTGGTCGATTAGTTGGGCAGCTTGGGTGACTCCTGAGAGGGCAGCGATGAGGGGATTGGACATTTTACTAGGTCTGGCAGTGGCTGAGCATCCACAGCAGGCTCTGGGGTGGGATGAGCAGAGTCTGAGGGAAGCAGAGCTTTTTACAAGGTCTAGCCACATGGAGTGGCTGGGTGCCTGCCAAAAGTCCTACCTTGGAATGCTTATGTTAATTTTCAAAGTTATTATTCAAAGTAAAGGTTCCATCCTGGCATTTCCACACATGTCACTACTCATCTCCGTCCCTTTCCCCACTCTCCTCTCCTGCTGCTTCCCACCCTTCCCAGTAGTCTCCATTCTCTTCAATGTCACATGTATTCCACTACTGTCACTTTTACCTTATTTCCCCCTTAAGATCTCCTCCTCCTCTCTCATGGTCTCTTTTCCACATTCCTTATAGCATGCACGTACACAAATTTCAGCCTAGATTTTGTTTATGAGAGAAAATATTTACCTTGCTGGTTCTGACTCATTTTGCTTAACATAATGATCCCCAGTTCCTGAAAATATCATGATTTCATTTTTCTTTACAGTTGAATAAATTTCATTGTGCATATGTATCACAATTGATGGACATCTAATTCAATTCCTGAGCAGTGAACACAGCATCATACCTGTGTAATAGGACATGGGGTTTTTTGGGTATAAAACCAACAGTGGTATGGCTGGGTAATGTGATAGCTCTAATTTAGGTTTTTAAAGGATGACATTGACTCTAATAGAGGATGCACTTTTTTCTCCATATCCTCACTAGCATTTGTTTGTCTGTTTTTTTTTCTCTTGATGATCGCTGTTATAATCAGGGTGAAATGGAATCTCAGAGCAATTTTAATTTACATTTTCCTCATGCCTAAGGATGTTGAACATATTTTCAAAGATGGTTTGGCCATTTATATTTCTTCTTTTGATAACGATTCATTCAGTTCACCAACCCAATTATTTATTGAACCATTCGAATTTTTGTAGTTCTTTATAAATTCCAAACACCAATCCTCTGTTTAGTGCATAATGGGCAAGCATTATTATTTCCACCCTTTAGGTTGTCTCTTAATTATTGTGATTATTTCTGCTGCTGTAACACTAACGTTATTCTCTTACAGATCTTACTACATATTTTTTCATAAATAAAAGTTTTAGTCTTTCTATGACAAAACACTTCCCATTGGACAGTACTGCTAAAAAAAGCACAAAGAACAATATATTTTATATCTTAATGAAGTTTATTTTATAGTATGCATCCTGTTAAAATTTGATTTTTACTTTAAAAATAATATTTCTATTATTTTTTTTTAGAAATCCATCCCATGTATTTTGATCACAGTCACCACTCGTCCCTAATTCCTTCCACATCTATCCCATCCACTTTTGCCTTTCTGCACATCCAACTTCAATTCTTCTTTAAAAAAAAAAATCCACAGAGTCCAATTTGTTCTGTCTAACTACTCTTGGAAGCAGAGCCTGCTCCGGGGTGTGGTTGACCTACCAGAGGGTCACACCATTAACAAATATTGCCTCTCCCTCTCATAGCAGCTACCAAAAGCCTGCATTTTTTTCTGGCTTGTGAGTGCTGTCATAATTGCTATTGAGTTCATATGTACAACTGCCCCTGCTGTGTCTGGAAAACACTGTTCCTTGGAAGTTAGTTACCACCTCTAGCTGTTACAATCTTCCTGTCCCTTTTTCAAGAAGATTCCTGAACGTTGGGGGAAATGATGTGATTGGTACATAACATTTTTAAAATAGACATATAAGCAGCACAATATTCTGCATCAGAATTTGTAAAATATTGGTTTTTTTTTTACAGGTGGTTGAGCTCTTTTCAAACCAGTTACCACAGGCACTTTTACAATCAATTAAAAGTGAGAAAATTGATAACAGAAATGTATATAATCTGTCCTCAGGCAGGTGAATTTATATTCTGTGCTAATGTTCCATTGATGGAGTCCATACTATTTCACATAATGTGTAGTTTTTAAATATTCTTCAATGTGCCTGGTGTGTCTTGTCAAAGATATGGCTATTTCAGACAGTATGTGCTAGACATGATACTTTTTTAGAAGGGAGGAAAAAAACACTCCCAGCTCTAACTCTTTTGTTTCCAATGAATGACAAATAAAATTTTAAGGAAGCATTAGAATGCAGATCATTGCAATTATCAGATAAGTTTGGGTGATTTTTTGAAGAGAAGAATCCAAGGAAACGTGACTGTTGAACTTCCTGAAATGTTTTTTTTTTGTTTTTCCACAAAACATTTTTAGTCTTTCTTAAAATCTTGACTCAAAGCTAAATGCTAAGCTCTGTAGCCCAGCTAGATCTCTTGCTGTGTAAATTGATTCTATGAACTAGATAGTTGTTAAGCTTCTACATTAGCCTGAAATGCTTTGCCCCAAAAGCAAATGGAACACTTAGAGATGAAATATTGAGCACTCACACAAATTCTTTATACTAGCAATAAGGCATGTCCTGGACAATGGTGCAAAACAGCTTGCTTGGGTACATGGTGGTTCTTGTTCAAAATAATTGGAATGAATTAGAATAATCTCCCCCTAAATAAGTGAATTTGCTTAAATGTTTACTACATGCAGATGATGAAATTAGGCCTGGGATGATACTGGCGCACATAGGGTTATTGTCTAGGTATAGGGTTTGCATGAACCTACACATCTTCTAGGTGTTCAACTGGAGTAAAATCAGGCAGGCAAGTAACTTTGCATTGTTACTTAGACCTTGTAATAGCTAGGCCACCTGATGAAGATGTTTCTCATTTTTAGGAAGGTTCTTTTCCCTTCAGTTAAATCGTTTCTGGAAATGCCTTCACAGACCTGCCCAGAAATGTGTCTGTTAGTTGATTACTGATCCTGTGTAGTTGCTAATCAAGATTAACCACCATAGTAACTGTTTTAGTTAGGGTTTCTATAGCGGGTGAAGAGATACCATGACCATGGCAACGCTTATAAAGGAAAACATTTCAATGGGTCTTGCTTACAGTTGCAGAGGTTTAGTCCATTGTCAGCATGATGGGAAGCATGGTGGCATGCAGGCAGACATGGTGCTGGAGGGGTAGCTGACAATTCTAAGTCTGGATTAGCAGGCAGCAGCCTGGCTTGAGCATCTGAAAACTCAAAGCCCTACCCCAGTGACACACTTCCTCCAACAAGTTACACCTACTCCAAAAAGGTCACACCTCCTAATAGTCCCATTCCCTATGAGCTTATGGGGGGCCATTTTTATTCAAACCAGTGACCAAGCAATTAACCTGAAGTCCTATAGCTGGTTTAGGGTGGAACTGTGATTAGAACTCAGATTCCTTGTTAGTCAGATTGGTGTCCCCTCCAAGGTATCAAGACACCACTACTAATTGTGTAATAGGGATTGAAGAGTTTACATGTGCTTGTACATGTTTAAAACATTTCACATTTTTGAGGCAGATCCTATTGTTGTTTTTATATTGTAATTAGAATAATAAAGCCTAGAGGGATCAGGCAATCTGCCTAAAGCCACACATCAGGTTAAGGATAGAGCTTGAGCCTTAACTCAGAAATGACTCTACAGACTTTTGTCTTAAGCATCATATTACAAGAAGGATGAGATATAGATTAATTTGTTGGTTAAAATGGATAGTCTATACTATATACACATACATAGACTACTCATCTAGACTATTCAAAGTTATAAACTATTCATATATTATAAATACATATAAATATTCTTAGTATAGAATATTCATGTATGAGATATGAGATAGAGTCTCACTTTGTAGCCCTGGCTGACCTGGAGCTCACTATGTAGATTAGGCTAGTTTCAAACTCAGAGATCTGCTTGTCTTTGCCTCCTGAATGCTGGGATTAAAGGTGTGTGCCACCATACCAAGTTATAAATATTTTAATTTATCTCTATCTTCTTTTAATTTCTTTTCTGTTTCTTTAAAAGCATTTATTTTATTTATATATATATGAGTGCTCTATCTACATGTACACCTATGTGCCAGAAGAGGGCGTCAAACCCCATTATAGATCTCTGTGAACCATGTGGTTGTGGGGAATTGAACTCAGGACCTCTGGAAAAGCAGTCAGTGGTCCTAACCGCTGAGCCATCTCTCCAGCCTTCTTTTCTGTTTTCTGTTGTGTTGTATTTATTTTGAGACAAGATCTTGCTCTGTAGCCCACCCAGGCTGGTCTTAAATTTTCTATATGGCTCAGACTGGTGGAGAACATGAGATATTCCTGTTTCTGCCTCTTGAGGATGACCTTGAACTTCTGATCCTTTTGCTTTTACCTCCTAGGTGCTGTGATTACAGGTGTATACTACCATGTTTGGTTTTATGGGGTTTTAGGGATGGAACACAGGCTTTGTGCATGGTAGACAGTCATTCTGTCATTATATTACATCTCCAGCATCTCTTCTTGATCACTCACTCACTCAAGTTAAAAAATAATTCATTCCCAACAGTTACCATTTTTTGAGAATTAAATTATCTGCTATTAGGTCCAGTTCAGAAAGTGTGTGTATATATCTTATTCAGTTATGGGGAGTTTGACCAGTGATTTTATTATTGGTTGTTTGGCAAATTTACTTTTCTTTGTAGGTTCATAATATGCCATAAGCTTATGACTTTTTGTAATAAAAGTATTCATATTATATTTCCTCAGTTATATTTGAGTAATTGATATGTTGTTTAGTATGATTTTTTTTCTTTCTGGGGTGCATTAAAAAGGTAGACCTTGTCTTTATGGTTATAAGCCTAGACTTTAATGGCTAAGGCATCCCTCACAAATAATATGGGAGTAATCAACCACATTTTTGTTTGAATCTAAGTCCAACTCTTAGATGGAACCCATACCTGATGCTTCTAAAGTGTCCAAGAATCTGACACTAGACAGGTCATGGACCTAAGGGAAAACTTAATACTATTATTCTACTAAGAGAACATAACAATAAAATGACTCCTAATGGTATATTGTTATATCCATAAATCAGTGAATCATTAAACCTCATCAGAGAAGCTTTTTCTTTCAGTAGATGGAAATTAATACAGAGATCCGCAGCTAGACAATGGTGCAGAGAATGAGAGGCTTTAGGGTTCTCAGTCCTAAATGGGTAGTCTTCATCAAAGTCCTTCCCTCAAAGCTTAGAGATCTAGTGGGAGAAGAGGCAGAAATATTATAAGCACCAGAAATGGTAGATGACTCCAAGAAAACAGTCTTCCAGATACAACAGGAGTGAAGTACTCACAAACTTACAGAGACTGTGGTAGCACACACAGGATAAAATTTTTTAAATAAAAAAAAAACCACCTACAAAATATATAAATAAAATGTAAAGCAAAAGGTAGGTCTTTTGTTTTTGAGCTCTGAAATGGTAACGGTTAAGTAACCAAATATGTGAAGGAGACAGGATGTGAGAGTATGTACATTGTACGTGGAGAAAATGGAATGAGGGCCGATGAGATGGCTCAGCGGGTAAAGGCACCTGCTGAAAAGCCTGATAACCTGACGCCCATCCCAGGGACCTGCACAGCAGGAGAGAACCAACTCCTGAAAGTTATTCTATGACTGTTACGTGCAACATTGCACACACCTACACATGTGTGCTCATGCGGGCTCACCCATGCACACCCACGCACGTGCACACACACTAATCGAAGTACAATAAAATAATTCAAAAGGAAAACTCGAGATGGCACAAAGCTTGACATATACCAGAGAACAATAACATCAGCAGTGACAGGAGCATGGGGAACTCAGGATGTAGAAGGTGGTAGAAGAGGAGGAGAGCAAGGGCAAGATCGTTCAGGTCCTGCAAAAGATAGTAAGATTTTTCTTCTCAGTTTGATGAACAACAGTTGTGAAGAAAATGATTATAATGCTCAGGTCAAGAGACATGCTATCTAGGTTCGTTTCTCACCCCAACAACTTAGTAAACATGTTATCTTGGACAAACAATTTATTCTTTTTTGTGCCTTGTCTTTATCATCTATAAAATGGGAATAAGCAAAATATTTCTTTTGTGAAGGTTCACTGAGTCAACAGACATTAAAGGCTCAGACATGTACTTGGCATTAGGTGTTCAATTCATGTCAGCAATTAAGCATAAAAGAAGTCTGATCCAATTTTAATTTGTAACAGACCATATTGCTTATACAATGAAGTGGGGGAAAGGAAGTACAGAGAGAAATAGGAGGCAGCTTTGACATTTATAACAACTAGAGATTGCTGGGACTTGGTCTCTTGATTCGAATCCTCTTGCGTTAGACCATGTTTTCTGTGCAATTGGGTAAGGTCATGTGACAGACAGCAAGAGATTTATGCAACATAGACAGAAATGAAACTTAACTGGAGGTAGAACATATGTACATCCACTGATAGAAATAACAAAGAAAAGAGAATGACCAGCTATTTGGTGCAGAGGTGCTGACATGAGATTACCCTTCAGAAGAACTTCCTTACGAGATGGGTCTCTGGGGTGGTTCAAATGAGAATGGCTCCCCATCCGCTCATATATCTGAATGCTTTATACCCAGTTGGTATAACAGTTTGGGAAAGATTAGGAGGTGTGGCCTTGTTGGAGGAGGTGTGTCACCAGGAGTGGGCTTGAAGTTTGCAAAAGCCCATGCCATTACAAGTTAGCTCTTTCTGTCTCATGCTTGTGGATCAAGATGATGTGAGCTCTCAGCTATTGATCCAGCACCATGCCTGCTGGTCTGCTGCCATTCTTCCTGACATAATGGTCATGGACTGTACTGTAAGCTACCATAAATTCTTTCTTCTATAAGTTGTCTTAGCCATGGTGTCTTATGATAGCAATAGAAAAGTAACTAAGACCCCTAAGTAGGGAGTAGGCCTTTAGATCTGGAAAGGAGCTACATTAGCAGAAATAGCTGCCATGTGTGGCATAAGTGGGTTAGGATCTGAGGAGAACAGCTTTCAAATCTCAAGAACAAAATGGGTTTCTGACTCTGATAAGTATCTACAGGGAGTGGATGGAAATTCCACACCATATAACTTAGCCTATGAGCCAAGGGACACGGAGGCAGGCACTAGGTAGGACCATAAACTTATCTTGCATTGTAATGGGGAGGGGCTGGCCTTTGTTTTCCGATTGAGACGGGAGTGCCCTATGAACATTATCTGGGTTCTGTTAGTTCTCTGTTCTAGGGAACAGACTATAGGGGTGTGGACTGCTTTCTGGGAGGGAAAGAAAGGCAGCTAGAAGATTTTTTATATAACATCCACTAGAGCAGGCAGTGAAGACAAGTGTCTCAGAGGTAGTAATCTTCCAGGCAAATAAGAAAAGTGTCTAGAATCAGTATGATTTATCAGGTTCACTTGAGTTCTTGATGGGTACACTGACTGAAATTGGTGGAAACAAATTTAGCTCTCTTAAACACTTCTAAGCATCTGCTGTGTGTGTGTCAGGACTACTGATGAACTTCCAAGGCAGAGTCAACTTTAAACATCAATAACTCAGTCTTGCTCATGATAAATCATGATAAATTCTTACTAGTTTAAGAGTTGCAATATTAAAAGTTGGGACTGGTGGTACATATCTGTAATCCCAGCACTTGGGAATCTGAGAAGTTGGAGCTACTCTGGGTTACATAGATAGTACCAAGCTATCCAGGGCTACTTAATGAGGCTTTGTCTCAAAAGACAAAACAGAACAGAAACAAGCAAAATAGTAGTTTGGAGTTTTATCTTTTTCGTGCTTTAGAGGAATGACAACTTTATGGGGCTATAGTCCAAATAACATGACATTCAACATTTAAAAATGCAGTTTATTTATTTTTAAAATATTTTATTAGTTCTTGAGAATTTTTGTGCAAGTGTTTTGATCATATTTACCCTCCCAACTCTTCCCAAATTGATACTCTCTTCCCTAATCCAACCAACTTTATGTCCATATTTTAAAAATGTAAACTCATGAAGACCAATTTGTGCCGCCCAAATATTCTTGGATGAGTGGCCTTCCATTGGCAGCCGTAAGAGATATGCAAAGGATCTGTAGGGTTAAAAAGAGAGAAGAAAAAAGCATAAATAAGTAAAATAAAAAGCAATGAGATAATTTTTAAAAACGGAAAGCTCTAACGTAGTATTATGGGACTAGGAGCCTCCAAGTATGCCACTGCAGGGAATGCAACCTACCCTTAAGAGTAGTTTGTTTCCCCGGTGATATTCCCTTGGAGGAAACTAAATCTTCATTTACACGTGATTACCAATGGGAGATTATTTCTGGGTTAGGGATGGGGCAAGTGTCTACTTCTCCTTTCATTTCTAGAATCCCATCTGGTGCAGAACTGTGTAAGCCCTGTGCATGCTGCCTCAGTCACGCTGTGATTTTATATGTGTATCAATACTGTTGATTTAGAAAACATTGTTTCCTTGGTGTCCTCCATCCCCTCTGGCTCTTGCACTCTTTCTCTCTCTTCTTCTCCAGGGTTCCCTGAATCCTCAAGGAGGCATTTAATGGAGACATCCCTTTTAGGGCTGAGTGTTCCAAGGTCTCAAACCCTCTGCATAATGTCTGGCTATGGGTCTTTGTATTTGTTCCCATCTGTTGCAGAAAGAAGTTTCTCTGATGGCTCTGCAAGGAGCTGATCTATGAGTATAGCAGAATGTCATTAGGAGTCATTCTACGACTAGTTGTTTTTGTTTTGTTTGTTTGTTGTTGGAACAGTAGTGTTAGGGGTTTGCCCTAGGTCCCTGGCATATTTAGTCTCAGGTTCCTGGCACTCAAGAAGTGTTGGTTACAGGTTCCACCTTGTGGAGTAGGCCTTAGGTTAAATCAAATATTGGTCAGTTACTCCCACAAGCTTTGTGCCGCCATTGCACTAGCATACCTTACAGGTAAGACACCATTATAGATCAAAGTATTTGTGGCTGGGTTTGTGTTTAATGCTTCTCCTTCAGTAGCATGCAGAGTACCTTCCTGTACCAAAGATCCTAGCAAGTAGGGAGTGAAGGCTCTGCATAAGAACCAGCTGAACTTCTCCATGATCAGTGAGTTGTTTTCTTCAGCAATGGGGCCTTTTGATCAGCTTGTGCAGAGCAACCTATAGTCTTGGCAACAGACTGGGCTGCTTGAGGATACTTGTGGGACACATTTGAGCAACAACCTTATTATGTATAACTCAATCCGGGGACTCGATACTTCATTTGTTGACAAGAGATGGCCAGTTGGGCTCTGTCTCCTTATTATTTGGCAACTTCATATATGCATATATTTTAGGAAGCTTGTACTATATTAGGTTTCCATACTACCCTTCAACCAGCTCTTAATTTTAACTGTTTCTCCCTGTATCCCTTTCCTCATCTACCTCTTCCTCACTTGATCCTGCTGTGCCAGCTCCCTATCTAGCTGGGTCTTGAGGTAGATTGTTTCCCAAGTTTCTGGAGTATCCACATATTGATTTACACAATGTCTCTACATGTTTCAATCCCATTGGCAATGGAGATAGATGTTTTCCCCTTGCTCCACATCCTCGCCAGCATGAGCTGTCACTTGAGTTATTGATCTTAGCCATTTTGACAGATGTAAGTCAGAATCGCAAAGTAGTTTTGATTTACTTTTCCCTAATGACTAAGGATATTAGACATTTGTTTGCTTATTTGCTTGCTTGCTTGTTTGTTTTTTGAGACAGGGTTTCTCTGTTGTAACTCTAGCTGTCCTGGAACTCACTCTAGAGACCAGGCTGGCCTCAAACTCATAGCAATCTGCCTGCCTCTGCCACCCGAGTGCTGGGATTAAGGGCATGTGCCACCACCACCCAGATCTGGACATTTCTTTAAGTGTTTCTTAGCCACTTGAGATTCCTCTTTTGAGAATACTCTGTTTAGATCTGTACCCTAGTTTTTAATTGGGTTGTTTTCTTGATATGTAATTTTTTCGAGTTCTTTATATATTTTGTATATTAACCCTCTATTGGATGTGTAATTGTAGAAATATTTTACCATTCTATAGCTGCTGCTTTGTACAAATGACAGTGTTCTTTGCCATGCAGAAGCTTTTCAGTCTCATGGGTTCCACTGATTGATTGTTAATGTGATAATGGTGTTCTGTTCAGAAAATCGTCTCCTTTGTCAATACATTCAGGGCTATTCCTTGCTTTCTCTTCTGTCAGATTTGGTGTATCATGTATTATGTTGAGGTCTTGGATCCATTTGAAGTTGATTTTTGTGCAAGATGGTAAGTATGGATCTACTTGGATTCTTCTACAAGTAGCTTTCCAGCTTGACCAGCACCATTTGTTGCAAATGCCTTTTCCAGTATGTATTTGTGACTTCTTTATCAAAAATCAAGTGTCCAATGCTGGGCTCATGCCTTTAATCTCAGAACTTACTTGGGAGGTGGAGGCAGGCGGATCTCTGTGAGTTCAAGATCAGCCTGGTCAAATGAGTTCCAGGGCAGCCAGAGTCACCACAGAGAAACCCTGTCTGGAAAAACAAAACAAAACAAAAAAACAGATGTCCATAGGTGTGAGGATTTACATCTGAGTCTTCAATTTGATTCCATTAAGTGAGGTGTCTGTTTTTGTGCCAGTACCATGCTGCTTTTATTACTATAGCTCTGTAGCACAATTTGAGGTTGGGGATGGTGATGTCTCCAGAAGTTCTTTTATTATTTAGGATTGTTTAACCTATCCTACTTTTGGTGTGTTTCTGTGTCTGTGTGTCTGAGTGTGTCTGTGTCTATGTTTCCATATGAAGCCAAAAATTGTCCTTTCAAGACCTATGAAAAATTGTGTTGGAATTTTGATTGGGATTGCATTGAATCAATAGATTGTTTGTGGTCGGATGACCATTTTTATTATATAAACCCTACCGATCCCTGAGCATGGGAGTGCTCCCTCTCCCACAACTTCCTTCTCGCTGAGCACATATCTTCTCTTCTCTAGCTCTAATGTACTCAGCTGGTTTAACCAATGTTGTAAAACAACCAACCAATTTGTAGAAAAACTCAGAACCACTGTTTGGTTCATGGACCACCTAAATTGCACATATGACTAATGCAATCCCAATTAATAAGTTGTGTTGTGGAACTCAGGTCAGAACTTGATAGAAATGCTCTGCCTGGATGTGATAATATCCAGCTCTAGTGAATGGAACCAGAAATCCTGTTTAGTCTGACGTATCCAAGGCCACTCAATTGAGGAGCCTGCTTAGGTAACCTTAATCTATAGGAACAAAGGTAACAGATGAAAAAGCAGCATCTCTTTGGTACCCAGCTTCCCTATATCTTAGAGTTTATTCTTCTTGGGAGCAGAAATCTTTTTAGGGGGGTCTTTTTAATTATATTTTTATTATTTAAAGTAATTTTTAATTTTAAATATATTTTTATCATATTCTTTCCCTCCCCACAGTAAATAAAAATAAACACTTTGGATTCCTTTCCCTGCCATTCATGTGGAACTATCCCAAGAAATTCTTGTATCAAAGCAAGTTTGTCACATGCATCTTGGCAACTAATGACAAGCAAGGGAATTTAATTTCTCTTGATTTTTTTTTTCTAGGGCAAAATTCAGTACTTTCCAGACCTCTGGAAATTCCCTAGATTGGCAGTTGTTATGTTAGGCTTTTTCAGTCCTCACGATATGTCCACATTTTTTTTTATCCTCCATAAGGTTGTTATTTTCTGTTCATATTGTTTAGAAGAACTTTTGGATCTTGAACTAACAGGAAATTTTATGTTTTTTTCCCCCCAACAAACTTAAACAAATCCTTTGGCACAATTTCTTCCCTTGTTGGATCCCCTACATGATGTTGCAAATATTTGGGTCACGTGGGGGAAATCTTTTAGTTATGAGCCATGGTTCATACCAAACCAATGCATTTTTTAAAAACTTCTGTAGGTTTCAACAGTCTCCTGAGTTTTCACAAGAGAGAAGAAGTATAAGATGCGGAGATAACAGCTGTGGTGGAGAGAAGAGGTAGAATGAGGTGTGCATGCACACACGCATGCTTGTGCAACAGGAGAAGCAAATGCCCAACGGATGCCAGTTCTTGCTATTGCTGTCCTGATTTTTCTCATTAGCTCATTAACCACATGTAATCAAAGTCTCCTTTCTCAAATACCTAGATCAGAGCTGAAAGTCTGTGGTGTCAGAAAGTGATATCAGACCCAAATTGGAGTTAATTATAGATTACCTCTAAAGCCCACCCCTTCCCTCTCTGTAAATAACTAACTAAGTGTCTGCCAATATAATAGGGAAATAGGCAAGCAAGAATGTTAAGTATTCTCCCTCACAGCTGAGGACATCTGGGTGCAACATCAAAATCCGACCACAGACTTGGAGTTTGACCTGAAAACAGAAAAATTCACAGCTTGGATTAGATGAATAATTGTATACTTGTTTCCAAATGGTCCTAAGCTTCACAAA
This sequence comes from Cricetomys ansorgei, assembly GCA_026225945.1. NCBI lineage: Eukaryota > Metazoa > Chordata > Mammalia > Rodentia > Nesomyidae > Cricetomys > Cricetomys ansorgei. The sequence goes on from JAMJFZ010000417.1 coordinate 1,957,201, forward strand.
CAACTGTTGCAAACAGTGTAGTCAGTGGATTCTATTTTATTTGCCCTTCCTAAAAGAGATTTTATGCAACAGTTTCTTAAAATAAAAAGTTGTTTCCACAAAAGAAAACCCGGAAACCACTCGTTTGTTAGTGTTCAACCTTCAGTGAAATCACAGTGAAGGGTGGAAAATAAAGCACTTTCTGGGCTTTTTCATTAAAATGAGCTGAAAAAAAATAGTTAAGTAATGAATATAAAATGAGGTACTTTCTTTTTAAGACATTCCTTTCCATTTTTAAAAATTATTCTTCTCTCTTGCTATACATTCAGTTTCCCCTCCCTCCACCACTTCCAATCCCCCCATCACTTCCCCTCTCCCCCAGTTCCATTCCCCTTCCATTTCCCTTTAGAAAAGAGCAGGCCTCTCAGGGATGTCAGCCAAACATAGCACAACAAAAAGAGACAATAAGAATAGGCCCAAACCCTCATATCAAGGCTGGATACGGCAACCCAGTAGGAAGAAAAGGGTCCCAAGAGCACACAAAAGAATCACAGACACCCCCACTCCCACTATTAGAAGTCTCATAAAAACACCAAGCTAACAAGCATAAACAGGGCCCATAGGGGCTCACAAAGACTGAAGCAGCAATCATGGAGTCTGCATAGGATTGTACTCCGTCCCTTCATTTTTATAACTGATTACTGTTACTTCACTCCGACTTAACAACCCTAGTTAAATAAATATCTTTTAAGGTAAAGTGAGAAAATAAGGAATTTACCTTTCCATGGTCAACCGTATTACTAGATTATACTGTGCTTTTTAAGTTCTTATTAATACTTGAATAATAATAAGAAATACAGTCTTTCCTATGGTGCAAACCAAACAGAGGTCAAAGGGGGGTTTTCACTTGTTCTAGTCCTCTGAACTGCACATAGTGGCTATGGAGGTTCTTTAAATATTTATAAGAATTAAATGACATTCTTGAGTTGGCAGTACTTACCTCTTCATCACATGAATATTCTTTGGCAGGAAAAGAAATGAAGCCTGTTAAAAATAGAATGGAGATATAAATTTTATTCTCAAAGTACCATTTACTTTTAAGAGCCTGGATTACACTGGGACTGGGCAAACCAAATTACAAAACTATATTTATCTTACTGCCTTCCTCTATTCATTTAAGGATTATTATGATTACCCTATGAGCAACAGTCACACATCTACCGTATCTCTCAGAGCTGCCCATCAGCTGTCACCATAATCTAAGTAAATACAATTATACCATTTCTTTCTTTGCAAACGATACCTAGATACATACTGGAAACATTTGGACAGAATTAAGGAACCTATAGAAACATGTTTCTATATCTGTGATATGAGGGCTTTCCTCACCAAACCAATGCATCTTCAAGAAGTCTGGAGGCTTCAGTGGATTCACTGGTAATTTTTAATTAAGGAGGAGAATGAGGATGTTACATAATCGTGTGTGTGTGTGTGTGTGTGTGTGTGTGTGTGTGTTCATATTCCCAGACATACATAGAGCTCCTAAAACTCTTATAATTTTATAAGTGATGAAGTCACCTTAAAACAAGGAGTATTTTTTTCTGACAGCATCTTATTGTGTAGCCGAGGTTGCTTTCAAACTCAAGGGGTGGGGTGTTTTGTGTTATAACATTTGATCTTGGTACCTGGATCCTGACATAAAAACTTCTAGACTCTGGAATTATAAGAATCTTTTGTATGCTAATAATATGACTGGTGACTAGAGTCCCCTAGTTCCAGGATGGGAACTGGTCACAAAAATGAAAACAAAAACAAAAGCAAAAACAAAAATAAAAGCAAAAAACTAAGAGATGATTAAAGGATTAGAAGTTTCAGACCCATCTTTCAACTTCAGGGGGAGAAAAAAAAAAGAGTACAAGTTTAAAGTAATCACCAATAACCGATGATTTAGTAAATCTTGCTTATGTAATGAGACATCTATAAAACTCTAGATAATAGAGTTCAGAGAATTTCAAAGTTGGCGAACACATTCAAGTTCTCAAGGGACGGAATCCCTAAAAAGGATATGATATGGAAGTCCTGTCCCCTTCCTACTGCTCTTTCCTTATCTGCCTCTAACTGATAGCTCCTTTGCAATAACCTTCAGTATAAACCAGTAAATATTAATATAAATATAAATATTTCCCCAAATTATCAGAGATGGGGTGGGGGAAGGGAGGCTCCCTCCCTAACTGATAGTTGTTCAGAAGTAAAAGTAGTAATGGAGACTTGTGATTGGTATATGAACGTGTAATGTAAAGAGTTAGAAAACTGTATGTTATAGCAAAAGTCCCCTCCCCCTCCCTACACATTTGATATCACAGTGTTTCACTTAAAAAATTTTTTGTTATCTTTTTTTTCTTTGAAAATTATATTGCCTTTTCTAGGGAGGGCTTTGGTTTTGGTTTTCCAGAAGTGTTTTAACTGTTTATTTGCCTTTTCCTTTTCTCTGAGACAGAGTTCCTCTGTGTAACAGCCCTGGCTGTCCTGGAACTTGCTTTGTAGACCAGGCTGCCCTGGAACTCACAGAGATCCACTTGCCTCTGCCTTCAAAGCGCTAGGAGTAAAGGTGTGAGTCACCACGCCTGGCTTGTTTTTCTCTTTTAGAGGAAAATGGATGTGTGGTGAGATGGTGAGGGTTGTGATGACGATAAGCTTGTGTAGTGAGGGCAACGGAGTTTTAGTTATAGGAAGCATCTTTTCCTATTGCTTTAGCTACAAGCATAGCCATAAATACTCACTGGATGTCCTCAGTTGCTATGATAGCCTTTCCCCTGGCCTGTCACTCTAGAGACAGGGCAGCAGACGGTTAAACTCAACTTGCAGAATAAGTTATTAACGACCTACCCAGCCAAGTGTCCTTCAAAGTACAATCCTTATTTTTTCTGCAGCACATCTGTCTAGAGCTCTGATTAAAAGGGCAGATTTCTACTCCAAATTTGCCAAACCGGAAATGCCCTTATGGAGTTGAGGAATTTGCGTTTCAACTAAATTCCAGTAAGTTTCCACTTACAGGAACATTTTTAAATTGATCTGTCAAAGTGTCAGTGGCAGCAGGGAGCTGTAATCCGGCAGTGTCACTGGTAGTCTGAGGCTCTGAGGCGTCCCCCACTTAGCTCAGAGAAAGTTAGGTTGTTATACTGAAGCAAAGAGAATGGACAGAGTTAGTGAGTTTATTGAGCAAATAAAAGAGACAGCACATGATTCAGATGTAGATGTGAACTGGGGAAAGAGAAAGAGAGGGAGAATAGCACATACCTATGACACTGATGTACGCTTCTTAAGAGAGTCACTCTTTTTAAAAAAAGTTTCTTTACTTCTCTTGTACTATACATCCCGCTACCAGCCTCCCCTCACTCCACTCCTCCGAACTCTCCTCGTGTCTTCCCTCTGTCCTAGATCTACCACCAGCCCCCCATCTGGGCTTCCCCACAGAAAAGAAGCAGGCCTCCCAGGGTTACCAATGGAACAGGACTGAACAAACTTGAACAAGGCTGAACACAAGTCCTATATCAAAGCTGGACAAGGCAACCCAGCAGGAGGAAAAGCGTCCCAAGGGCAAGTAAAAGGATTGGAAACATCCCACCCCAACTTTTAAGAGTTCTATGAGAACACCAAGTCAGTCAATTTTAAGATATGTGTAGGGAACCTAGCACAGACCCATGTAGGCTCTGTGTCCTCCACTTCAGTCTCTGTGAGTCCCCTAAAAGTCCTGGTCTGTTTACTCTGTGGGGTGTGTTCTTCTGGTGTCCTCAACCCCTCTGGTTTCTAAGGTTCTTAACAATAGCCACATGTGACTTTTATGGTTTTTGATGTTACATTGCTCAAAGCAGGTAACCTACAAATAGGTTTAAAGATGAAGGAACATTTAAAAAAAAATAAGTATGAGCCACTTTACTTATTTCTCTTAAAGAATTTCATTTTTGAAAATAAAATTGTAAGGTCATTGTTTTGAGATGCATTTGTCTGATCTGGGGTGAGAAAAGACTGCTGAGAAACTCAAAGGTCACATTATGGCCTCAAATAAGTATAACTCATTTATTTTTTAACATCCTTATTTGAGGTAGCTCTTGGGAAAGAGAATATTATCTCTGAGTCAATTCTGAGTTTTAACTGTTTGTGCTGAAGGTTTTGATTATCAGACAGGAGGAAATGCAAAGTTGATCATAGATTAAGGGTTTTCTCTCACCATCTCCCCTGTTTTCTGTTTTTTTGTCTTCCCATATAAGGTTAGGGTGTTACTCATATTCAACTGGCAATAGCACATGTTGCACTAAGGTGTATGACTTCAGCCTCTTAAACTTCTAATGTGGTCCTAAAGAACTAATTATATACTTTAAAAAGAAAGGATAGTAAGCCAATGTGTTGAGTCTTTAAAACAGAATTAATGCAAGCATACATAAGTTGACATAAAGCTAATACTTCCTTATTCTTTCAAACAAATTTTAAACAATGTATTGCCTCTGGCTGTGAACTGAACTGCATTGCCCCCAAACTTTACACAGTGAAGCTCTCTCCAAAAAGTGTCTTCAAAGTTAATTCGATGAAGTACTGAGTTGGGGCTTCCCTGATGGGATTAATACCTTTATAAGAAGAGACATCAGATTGTGTCTTCTTTTCACTTTTGATATCTTTCTCTTTTCCATGTGATTAGACAATGATGTGGCAGTCATCTAATTGCTGGACTCTGCTCTTGAATTTCTCCAGAATGTTGTGAACATAAGTTTATTTAACTTAATCCACCCAGCCTCGAGTGTTCTGTTATGGCAGGCTAGCTAAAATACAGAGAATCAGGCACATGTCTGATTCTCTCTGACTTCTGAGTGAATTTGTCAAAGTATGGTAACTGGTCATCTTCCACTAGTGTAGGTGTAGACGTATGCTTTTATTTATTAATTATTCTCATGGGTTCATGGCAGAGGACAGTTTATTCTTGCTAATTCAGTCTCCAGTCCTAGAAGGTTTCAGCTTCTATACAATCTAATCTTCAAGATGCAAGCCCAAACCAGAAGGGCTTCAGCCTCCATACAATCTAATCTGCAAACAAACCTAGAATGTTTCAACCTCTGAGACTTACTGCTGACTGAGCTCATTCTGACTAGCTGTCTTCTGAACTACTTCTTTTCACTCAGAGCTGTATTTTGAACTCCAAACTGTAAATGGTAAACTGTTTGCTTCTGACTCTCTGCTTTCTCTCTTAGCTTATTCTGTTTTGGCTCTGTTCTTCTCGGCTTCTTCTGAATTGAACTGTCTGAGCTGACTACATTCAAACTGCATGACTGAACTAACTCTCTGCCATCTCTCTGAGCTCTCTGCTTCTTGTCTGCTTTCAACTCTGCTTCTGTCTTGCTTCTCTCTCTGATCTCTGCTTCCACACTCTGCTTCTACTCTCTGAGCTCTTCTGTTTCTTGTTTGCTTCCACTTCTTTCTGCCTCTGCTTCCTCTTGTCTGCTTTCTCCTCTGCTTCTATTTGCTTCTGTCTTGGAGATTAAAGGCCTGTGCTACCACTGCCTTCTGAATTGGGTTTAAGGGTGTATGCGACTTGGGACTAACAGCATGTACTAACATTCTTTCTACCCTAGAGCAGTCATGCTGCCGGATCAGAGATCAAATGTCTATCACACAGGTCTTTCAATGTAATCCTTTGCTAGAGCAGCTTTGCTGCTGGATTAAAAGACTAAATGTTCCTCTACATGCCAGGTTTTCCATTTCCTGAACACCACATGCCCCTGATTATTTCCTAGTTATCAAGTGACTATTTATCATAACAAAATCAAATTTACCATATTTTATAGTTAGTTCATTTGTTATCCATTCATTTTTGGAGAAATTATAGAGGTCTTCCTTATCCTCTTCCAATGATCTAGATCCATAATGTGAGAAGTCAATCAAATGTACGTGTTTCCTACCTATATACAACTCTCAGCCTCATGTGAGGATGGTAAATCAAGAAACTTACAGATTAACATAAATCTTGGAGTAGAAAGAAGGAAATCAGGAAGTACTTTGTGGTACTAAGATTGTAGCTGATTCCTGAAGGATGTGGATGAATCACTCATGCAAAAGTCAGGAGAAAACACATCAGGTAGAAATACATGTGTATAAAATTTTCTAGAGGGAAAAAATACTTTGAACTAAAAGGTACAGTGAAGGAACCCTGTAATTCATCACCCAGGTCTGTCTTCAATGAATGGCTTTTTCTCAGCTCCTGAGAGTACTGGTACAGCTGGTCTTTCATCTCCTCCTTCAGTTGAAGAGGTCCATGTTGCACATGGATTATTGTAGGACAATAGGGCTCAACTAACTCATTTCAGAGGGGGCAAAACTGAGAAAGGACCATTTCTAACTAGAAGGTTTCCTGTATCAATCAGCTAAGTTAACTGTAGGATCATCTTATATTTGTTGTTGAGCTGCTATTGCAGCTTTATGTCTGCACATTCTTACTCCTTTCTCTTCCTTCCCCTTCCATTTTGTTACATTCCTTTCCCTTCATTAAATGGCTCTTTACTGAATACTCTAAATAGTCAACTCCATCTCAGAGTCTACCTCCTGAGAAAATCAAACTAAAGCATCTGGTATGCATAGATCAGAACAACTGAAGGGTAATTGTGAGCAAAACTTCAAGACAAGATGATGTCGGGCCTGGTATATGCATTACATTTGATTTTAATTTTAGTGAGATAGAAGCCACTGAAGGATGTTTGCATGAGTGAATGCTATACTATTTGATTCTAGTCATGAGAAAATACATGAAAATCTTAAATGGAGGGGCATGTGACAAAATAACTAATTAAAAATCCCTCAAAATTCTCAAGGTTATGAAAAATAAGGAAAGAGTGTGTTTGGGGGGGGTGTATTTATTTATTTATATACTTATTTCTTTTATTTTTATACAACCTGCTCAGTGTGTATGATAACAATTTGTATGTATTAAAGGCTGGCCATTTGGTATTGGATAACCAGATTGTGTGCTCTTGCTTGTGTCTCCTAGGAATGTCAGAAGCTACACCCATAAAGTTTCACCAACATGACTGCCTAAACGTGAGCTAAACAAGGGCAACAATGATAAGGCCAGCTTACCAGTTCAGTCGGTGCTGGATCGGGAACGAACACGCACACACTGTATCTTGGGTTCACAGGGGCTGAACTGCCCAAATGGTTTATTCTCAGTTTCTTATATCCTTCCTCACCAGAGACATACGTGCAGTTTCCAAAGCAATGATAACAAGGAGCACACCAGGTGTGCATACAAGCACTAGGTAAATGATCACGAGGGGAGAGGCATAGGTACAGTCACGTGGTTACAATCAATCAAGGTTAATTAATCACAAAACAGTCATCTTGCCTAATGAGACTAAGAAGGAAGGTCTCTTTAAGTAATCTTTGACTTCCCTGAAACAAGCTGTCTCTGGGCTTGTCTTTTTTATGACTTAGCCTTGCTCAACAGCTGTCCCAAATGAGATAGAGGCATTTAGCTGAAGGCACACAGCAGAATTTGAGCTCAAGGTCAGGGGGACTCTCCACACACCAACAATAGATGTGCTAAAGTGGATGGGGAGAAGAAAACCCATGAGGCCTCAACTCTACACAAAGAACTACAGGCAACTAAGGAACGCTGAAAGCAGGTGGGATTATTTTTATAGATTAAAAGAGATGAAATTAAACAGGAGTAACTGTCAAATGTGATGTGTGATCTTGGATAGGTTCCTAGAACAAGAAAAGGATAGAAAAAAATTATTGAAATTAGAACAGGTTTACTTAAGAGTATTGTACCAATGCAAATTTCCTGGTTTTGATAAGCGCACTATGGTTATGTAAGGTGCTAACAATTAGGAAAACCAGAGGGAGAAGGGCATAATTATACCATTTCGGCAAGCTTTCTATCAGATCAAGCTCAAAAGGGTTACACAAATATCACTGAGGCTGTTATATGGATAAGAGCTAGTAGAGAGTGCAAAGGTGAAGAAGATAGATGGGCTATTAGACTATCACAGCAAAATCAGTGGCAGATGGTGGTAATGTCTTAAGTCCAATAACTAACAGGGTGATTTGGTGGCAGAAAAGCAGTGAACCCTGTCAACTACACCTCCATATTTTTATGTGAGGCTTCTAGTCTGAAGAATTCATAAACTGAGCTATAATGCTCTTGTGGCTTGAGTTTGAATGCTCTCCACAGGCTTATGTATTTGATCCCAAACTAGCAGCATCCTTTTGGGAGGCTGTGGAACCTTTGGGATATATAATCTGGAAAGAGGAAGTAGATCACAGGGTTCTAGGCTGTTTCCTAACACACTTTTTGATCTTAGCCTGCATTCATGTGAAGAACTTTGGCCACATACTCCTTTTTTATGTTATAATTTGATTATAATGTTTCTCTTTTGCCTTTCTACCCTCCAAACCCTCAAATATGACCCTCTCCACTCTTCTTCAAACTCATGGATTTTTAAAAAACTAATTGTTATTGCAGGCGTATATGTATATATATGTATGTGTATATATATATGTGTGTATATGTGTGTGTGTGTATTTGTGTGTGTGTGTGTGTGTATGTGTGTGTATTCCTAAATATAACCTTTTGAGTCTGTAATGCTACTTGTATGCCTGTTTTCAGGGTTGACCATTTGTCACTGGACAAGCAATTTCCATGCTCTTCCTTAGGAAAGGCTATCTCTCCCATTCCAGGTTTTCCTCAGTTGCCTATAGTTCTTTGCGTAGTGTTGAGGTGAGGCCTCATGGGCATGTCCACTGGTATCGCCCTTGTTCAGCTCATGACTGGGCACCTATGCTACCGATACTTTATTGCTGTAGCTTCTGACATTTCTTGGAAACACAATCTCACAGCAAACTCCCTGGTCCTCTAGCTGTTACAATCTTTCTACCCCCTCTTCTGCAATGCTCCCTGATCCTTAGATGAGGGAGTGTTTTGTAAATGTATCCATTGAGCCTGGGTTCTTAAAACTCTGCATTTTGATTGGTTGTGGTTTTCTGTCATGGTTTCTGTCTTTTGCAAAGAGAATTTTCTTTGATAAAGGGTAAAGAGTGTACTTATCTGGGGGGTATAACCACAGCTGTCTAGACTGTTGTTAGGGATTATCCTGGTTTAGCAAAGTGGCAGTTGTAGGTTCTCCTCCAATATCCATGATTTCACTAGCATTAAGTGGTTAGCTAGGTTTCCAGTACATTACATGGTCTCCCTCTTGTTGAGCAGTCTTAACTCCAATTAGAGAGCTGGTGGTTACCTCCAAGGTATTCGTGCCATTACTACATCCTTAGGCTTATTGTGTTGTTGAGGTCTTGTGACAAGAGCTTCAGATTCAGACTCCATCTTAGTTGGTTTAAATTTAAGTTTCCATTTCCTGGCTTAAGTTTAAGTTTCCCCTACCAAAGAAACAGGGCCCACTCCCAAGGAGACAAAATTTATGTTCCTGCTGACCAAGGGAACAAGAAACATAACCTGTTCTTTACCCCCTCACCTGGCAAGGTAACAAGGAACATAACATATTCCTGGGCCCTCACTAGCCAATAAAAATAAAGGACAGTTGCTGCTTCATTGTTTTGTCCACCAAACTTGGCTAATCTGGGAAACCACCTGCTTTGTGGTTTTTCCCTTTATAAGCTGCACGACGTTCATGGACCCTAGCTCTCGCCCCTACATAATTGCTTCTGATACACCAGTATGTGTCTCTTTTCTTTCCTTTAGCTGAATAAATCTTGCTTTCAAATGTATTCGGTGTGTGAGAGTTACTGTCTGGTCAGGGACTCCAACATTGTCAAGCTGATTGCTGATGTAGTTCCTGGGTGTCATGGCTGGGTAGGAGTGTTGGTTGTCTCTCTCCCTAGTCTTTAGGGACTCTGGACACATACTCTTGCTGTCAGAGCTCCTCCATCCTGCCTTTTCTGCCTGGATGGACCTGTGAAACCATGTGAGCCAAAATAAATCTTTCTTTCATTAAGTTGCTTCTTTCAGGTGTCTTGTCACAGTGGTGAGTGGAGCAATGCATATAGAAATTGGGGTTATTGTTGTGGCAAAACTGGCCATGTGATTCCTAAGCCAATATGAATGTCAGAGGGTGTCTGCTAAAACACAAAATTCAAATGAGAACCAGATCATTGTAACATAATATTCCAGTTGAAAAAAAAATCACTTGACATACTAGGTCCCAGGAAGATCTCAAACTACATAAGAAAACAGCCAAAAGGTGAAAACACCAAAAAGGGATATGGGGTTACAATTACATAACAGTTTTAATGTTTCTGTCATAAAAAAAAAACATGCTTTAGTGACTGACCAACAATGAGAATTTATGAACATAAACAAACCACAAAGGAAAACCCTGAAAAGTTTTATCAAGCAGACAGAAAACCTTAGCAAAAATATAGAAAATATAAAGAAGAACAAAAAAGGAAGAAACAGTATAAAAGTGTGAAGAAGAACTAAATGGATATTTTAGAGGTGAAGATCTAACAACTGAACTAAAACTCTCAATACAAGGGCTCCACCAGAGAATAGACATGAGTACATAGCACAGATGAAACAATTAGCAAATGTGGCGGTAGAAAAAGAGACAATGTTTAATTGGAGCAAAAAGAGAAAATTGGAAAAAAAAAAAAAAACCCAGAGCATCTGAGGTGTGTGCAACTTTCATGTCATTGAGTCTTAAAAGTAGGACAAGTAATTAAATAAATAAAGGTTTAAAAAATCCCCCAAAGTTAGAAAAAAATAAAAAGAATGCACCTAATCCCCTAAGATTCATGAAGATGATCAAATGCCAAACGGGATGAATGCATAGAAATCTATGTTCAGACATATCATAGTCACATGTCTTTAATTAAAAAAACAAATTAAAAGTCTGAAAAGCAACCAGAGGCAAATCACACATTTCCCATGGGAGGCAATCAGTTTGAATAACTATATACTTTTCATAAAACACAATAGAGATCAGAAGAAAGCACCATACCATATTTTAAGTGCTGAAAGAAAAGGTCAACTAGAATTTTACGTCTTGTAAAAATATTCACAGGAACAAAAAGAAATACATTCTAAGATGGCAGGAAACTGGGAAGGGTTTTGCCAGAAAAATCTAACCCAAAATAATTGCCAAAGGAAGTTATAGGATTTTTTTTCTTTTACTGAGATTTCTAAATGGTACTTTAAATTTGAATAAAATTATAGCGATCACTAATGTGGCTTTCAGTGTATCTAGAGGAAATATTTAATGGGGGAAGAGTAAAGGGTTATAAAAATAATACTTCGGTATTTCACTCAAACTGGTAGAAAGTTAACACTAGTACACAAATACGTTATTTACATGTACTATAAAACCTACAACAACCAGTAAAAGCACCACATAAAAGCACTGTAGATAAATAAAACGGAACTAAAAAAGAACCCAAAAAACAAAAACTAAAATGACAGACAGACTTAAGCTTTATTTTTCTTCTCTTGTACAATACATTCTGATGTAAGCCTCTCTTCCCTCCACCCCTCCCACCTCCCACTATCTCTCCTCTTGCTCAGAACCACAGCCTCCCTTCCCCTAAGAAAAGAACGTGCCTCCAAGGGTTACTAATTTAACAGGGCATAACAAGATGGAACAAGGCTGAGCATAAGCTCCTATATCAAGCTGAACAAGTGAGTCCAGCAGGAGGAAAGGGTTCCAGAGGCAGGTAAAAGAGTCAGAAACATACATCCCAACTTCTAGGAGTTCTACAAGAACTCCAAGCTAGACAATCTTAAGATCTATGTATGGGACCTAGCACAGACCCATGCAGGTTCCATGTCTGCCACTTCAGTCTCTGTGAGACCCTAAGAGTTCTGGTCAGTTGTCTCTCTGGAGCATGCTCTCCTGGTGCCCTCAACCCTTCTGGTCCTCATAATCTCTTCTCCCCCTCTTCCAGAGGGGGTCCCCAAGCTCCACCTAAAGTCTGGCCACAGGCCTCTGCATCTGGTCCCATCAGCGGCTGAAGGAAGCCTCTCTGATGACAATTCAGCTAGGCACTGATCTATGAGCATAGCAGACTATCGGTAGGAATCGTCTCTGAGGTATCCAGTCCCTGGTTCCTGACCAGCCCTGCAGTGTCAGGCATGGGATCCATCCCTTGGGATAGAGTTCTGCTTCTCCACTGCCCCAGCAGATTCTGCAAGCAGGATAGGTTATAGGTCAAAGGTTTTGTAGTTGGGTTGGTATCCCAGTCCCACTACTGGAAGTCTTGCCTGGTTCTAGAAAATGGCCTGTTTAGGCTTGCTATCCTCCATTGCTAGGAGTTCTTGCTAGGGTCACCCTCATAGATTCCATGGAGTTTCCGCTGCAATAGGTCTACAGACCACCTCCTAAATATCTTCCAATTCTGGTCAGTTCTTTCTATATTCTCTCTCTCCATCCCTCTCCTCCCACCTGATCCCTTCTGTTCCCATTCTTGCTCTCCTTCAGACTACCTGCAAAGTCTGTTCTATTTCCCCTTCCCAGAGAGATCCATGTGTCTCCACTGGGGCCTTCCTTGTTGAATAGTCTTCTGGGCCTGTGGATAGTGATATAATTGTCCTTTGCTTAAGAGCTAACATCCACTTGAGTACATACTATGTTTGTCTTTCTGGGTTTGAGTTACCTCAATCAGGATAATTTTTTTCTAGTTCCATCCATTTGCCTGCAAATTTCAGGATGCCATTTTCTTAATAGCTGAGTAATAGTCCATTGTGTAAATGTACCACAATTTCTTTATCCATTTTTCAGATGAGGGACATTGACATTGTTTCCAATTTCTGGCTATTATGAATAAAGCCACTATTAACTCCTTGAGGTAGAGTCGAGTGGATAGACTTAAGTGTTAGCATACTAATAATCATAACAAACACAAGCCTGAATGTGCCAATTATAAGAAAATGTTTGCTTAGAAGATAAAAAACATGATCTTGTAAACTCAACACAAAAAATGAAAGCATACTATCCAAATAGCAAACAAAAGGGGTAAGATTAGCTATTGTTATATTAGATAAAGTAGACTTAGGAACAAAAGAAGTTACCAGAGGAGACACAGAGGGACATCATATAAGGATAAGAGGGTTAACCTGCTTCTTCATCCTAATTGTGTAGACCCAAAACATAAGAGCTGCAGGATATAAGGTGCAAACATTGCAAGAAGAAATATACAAACCCATGATTATAGTCAGTTTCAAAGGAGCAAGCAAACAAAATCCTAGAACTGACCTTAAATTTAAATATTGATGCTTCCACTCTAATACTGGGAGCAAGGCAAGATGAGTATTCTTTCCTCAACTTTTCAAAAGTTTGAACCACTACAATACGATAAGAAAGGGAATCAAACTGCAAACTCCTCTTAGTTTAAAATGAAATGACACCATGCGTAGGAGGAAGTAAAGCCTCCCTAAGAACCGGCTGCCAGGATTTAAAACAGGGGCAGTTGGTTGCACAGATGTGAAAGCTGATACCTAGGAACAGATGACGTCACGAGAGCCAACCAGCAAAGCACATTTCACCACGATCGTGCTCAAGAGATGAATGGGAGCGGGATGGAGGTGATGAAGGGTCATAGGGGGTATAAAGTGTGTCCTTTGTGCTGAACAAAGAGAGTTTGCTTGTCCACGCATCTCCTGGAGTCTGGTCTTTTGATTCCATGTCGGCTCATCCCCCGGGCATCAGTGGGGCGGACAGGGCCACAGGTTCCAGGCAGTAGCTAGGAGTGCCCCTCACGGTGCCCTTAAAAGCTACAATCCTAACTCCTAGAATTATTAGATGACGATAACAACCCTGCACGTTGTCAGGCTGTGATACAAAATCATTTTCTAGATATCAACAATGAATACGTGAAAACTAAATTGAAAATAAAGTGTCACTGTGTTAAAACAAAGTCCCTCTGTGTTGCATGTAAAACAACAGAACAGGGTTTGTGCTGAAAACTATAAAATGCAGAAAAATTCACAAATAGCTCAATAAAACTCAATAGAGAAGTCAGAAATAGTCCCCTACAAGTATATCCCAGTTATTGTATTTGTTTTGTTTTGTTTTTTTATTGAAAGGAAGTTGTAAAAGCAGTTTAACAACAAAAACAGAAAGATATTTTCAACCAATGATGCTGCAGAAAACACTGCATCTTGGCCTAAGGCCCATGTTTTACATAAAAATGAAAAAGTACTTCTGAGAATTGTAAAAGGACTACAATGTAAAATGTAACTGTAACCTCATTCCTACATAATAAGAAAGAAACTGCAAGATTTAAATCTAGTCAATAAAGGCTTAGATCAGATGATAAAAGTAAGATTAAGACAAAGAAAATTCGATAAATTAGTTCTCATTGAAATTAAAATAGTCTGCTCCGTAAGAGAAATTATTAAAAGAATTAAGCAAAAAGCTACATACAGAAAGAGAAATTTTTAGAAATTGCATTTCTGACAATAAATTAGTATCTAGAATATATATTTAAGCTCCCCCCCCCCAACTCAATAATCAAAACCCAATTGGAAAGGCAAGAAAATATATTTCACCAAATTGGATATATGGGTGACAATTAAATACACACAAAGAAATTCAAGGGCTGAAAAGATGGCTTAGTCAATAAAGTCCTTGCAATGAATAGGAAGACCTGAGGTTGTTCCCCAGCATCCACATCTAAGTCAGGAATGGTGACACACGCTTATAGTCCCAGAGCTGGGGAATTGGAGGCATAAGACTCCCTGGGGCGTGCTGGTCAGACAGTCTTCAGGAAAGGATGTTGTCTCAAAAATATAGTAGAAAATGGTTGAGGAAGACATCCAACATCTACTTCTTGCTTCCATATGCACAATATGTACCTACATGCATGCATACATATTCACATGAACACAGAAAGAGAGGGAGAGGGAGAGAGAACATTACTACCTGTCTTAGTGTTCTACTGCTGTGAAGAGACTTTGTAACCATGGCAACTCTTATAAAGAAAAACATTTAATTGTGTCTTGCTTATAGTTTCAGAGGTTTAGTCCTTATCATTATGATGGGAAGCATGGCGGCATGCCGGCAGACATACTGTTGGAGAGTAGCTAAGAGTTCTACATCAGTATCTGCAGGCAGCAGGAAGACTCTGGGCCTGGCTTGCGCATTTAAAACATCAAAGCTAAACCCAGTGCACACTTCCTCCAACAAGGCTACACCTACCCCAATAAGGCACTACTTCCCAAGTAATACCATCCCCTGATGACTAAGAATTCAAATAGGCTCAATGGGGGCCATTCTTATTCAAACCACCATAGTACCCATTAAAAAATTCAATTAAGACCATAATGAGATGTTCTTACATATCTATTAATAGAGCTACAATAGCAGAAATTCTAAACTCTAAAGAAAAAAAGACTAGATCCTCTATACTTGGCTGGCAAGAATATGAAACAGTATAGCCACTGTGGAAAATAGTCTAGCAATTTCTTAGTTAAACGTAAACTTGCTACGTAATTCAGCAAACAACATAATTTTATGCACAGAGATTATACTATTATTACATTCCTGTTTTTAATAACACACTACAAGATACGTCTCCAAGGAGAAATGGAATGAAGATTACATGAGCTTTCCCTGCATTATATTTGCAAGTTCTTAGAAATCTGCAATTACCTTAATCTAAAAAGTAAAAACTATTCAAAAATATCAGGAATCATCTTACTTTATAAGGTATAGGAAAAAAATCAAATGATTGTAGTGTGTTGCAATGCCTTTCTAAGTTTATTCTATATATTAGCTTTTTGTTTCTTTTTAAAAATTATTATTTATTTATTTGTATGTGTGTACCTATGTGAACTTATGTACACCACACATGTTCAAATGCTCTTGAAGGCCATAAGAGGGCATCAGATCTCCTGGAACTGGAGTTACACGTGGTTAAGGGCCTGATGTCGTTGCTGGAGACTAAACTCTTCTGCAAAATCAGGCAGTATTCTTTACTGTTAAGCCATCTTTTTAGCCTCTCTGTATTGGTCTCATTGGCCAAAATCATAGACATAATAATAATAGAAAATAATAACATAGGTCAATGGATTCATAAATTCTGATATTCATTTGGAACCATAACTAGTGGAGTGTTAGTGAATGTTAAACAATGGTATTTGTTAGGTGAATAGGTCATGATTTGAGATGTTTACCTCTTTCCACAATGTAAATACTTGTACTGTGGTCAATTTCAATTTACCAACATGACCTCCGATTGGTATGTGACATATCTGAAACTTCAGTAATCACCTCTAGTGAAATGATATTAATTGGCTGCAACATGCTAGTGAAAGTTGGATGAAGGGTGTTTGTATGTTTTCTGTAAACTTGAAAAAATAAGACTTTATTTCTATTTTATATAGAATCAGATTTTATTTTATTTTTAAATATGTGTATGAGTGAGTGTTTTTGTGTGGTTAAGCACATGAGTTTGGGTGCCTGAGAAACTCAGAAGAAGGCATGAGATTCCCCTGGAGCTGGAGTTACAGGTGATTGTGGGCCACATGATGTGGGTTCTGGGAACTGAACTCAGGTCCTTGCAAGAACAGCGTGTGTTGTTCTTGCCAAGCCATCTCTCCAGCCCCTTTGCACTCAATCAAAATGCTAAATGTTGGCCCAAACTCCATCTCTCACATAACCCCAAGATGGTGATGGGTCACGAAAGTGCAGCCAGACATGTTAAGCTCCAGTCTCACACACAAAGGCCCAGAAAACCCTCCACAGTGCCCTCTCCTCTCCTCGATAAAGTCCGCATCTCCCCTCCTTTGTTCTCTTCCTAGCCAATTGAAGACAGCCACCCAAACCCTTCTCAAACTGTACATCCCCTTCTTCCACCCCCCCTTTGCTAGGACCCTTTAAAAGCCACCATTTTTTTCCCATGGGCCATGTCTGTCTCTATTCTATCCGGAGGCAATTCTTTGTTCCTCTAGAGCAAATATCCTTTGTCCTCTGCCTCCTACCCCTTGTCCCTTATCCCTTGCCCCTTGTCCTTTGACCCTCTAGGGCAAATACATCTCCTTTTGCTGAGAATCTGGTGTCTGGGTGTGTAATGTGCTAACTCCAGTCCTTTCACTAATATTTAGTTACTCTTAGTATTTATCCCTTTTCCCTAAAACTTAAGCTTCACCACAAAAATAAATCTGTGATACCAGCTCCTGCTGATGATATTTAGATTAAAACAATAAAGTATTCATATGGCAGATCCCCTTAGATACAACAATTGTAAAGAATCTAAATAAAGATGTTTCCTTTGCTTTTTATCAGATGCTCAAAAACTGTGTGAAATGAGGAACATCAAAGTGAAGTTCATTATCAGAACTATTGAAATCCACTCATGCATTGACTGAGTACCATTCAGTGTCAGAGAACTATTATATTGAGGGCTAATTTCAGGAGAGGGATTTTCTATACCCTTCTCATTAACACCAGGAAGCTTTTGCTTAGACAAAAGATTTTTTTTAATGTACTGGCCAATTAGAGTCTCTACTGTTATAATGAGTTAAAATCAGATTTATCTAAAATTCTAAAGGTAAAACAATGATGCCCCAGCATGGAATTTTATTTCTGAAAAGGACTTTACCGGTCTGTTCTCCTACCATTTAATTAGCTAGCTGATGCTCCCACTGGATATAATTGTATTGCATTAGCCCTCCCTAGAGAGGCCATTGTAGAATATCTGTGATGGTAGCAGCTGAATGCCAGATAAAAGGCAGGACCTAGAGCATTTGGTCCCTGTGTCTTATTGTCAGCTCCTAGTGATCATTGATTCAGTTGACAGCAGTTATTTGGAGCCCTCATCCTCCCTCCGCAGCTTAAAGAACAATGATCTGGGAGAACTTATATTCCAAGCCTGGCTTCACCATTTTCCAGTCATCTGGTAGAGCCATGTTAGAAATGCCCTCAGACCTGCATTCTCTGCTGTAAAAGCAGCAGATTCTCAGTTTTTACTCTTGCTCACACCCCAGGATTGTTGCAAGGGGAATGTAAGAAAATATTCATGAGAACTTACTTGCATCACCTGAAGTGTGCTTTATTCGTGCAATTATAAATATCTCTCAATGGAGTTAGCTATCAGTGTCACATCCACTGAAAAACATTGTCTGGTCCCTCTGTATAAAACATTCTATCTGTTTTCAATTCCTAATGCTAGAATACAAGTTCTAGGAGGTAGAAAAATAATGTAACATCACTTATTGCTGATTTATTATGTACTAAAACTTGCCTGACAGAACATAGTTATCAATTCAAGTTTATCAGATGAATGAATGAATAGATAAAATGGTGTTATTTAATTTTGCTGAATGTTTATAATTCATTCACAATACACATACTATCATTTCAGTCTCTTAAACGCAAATGTAGCCAGTTTAGGTAACTGACTAGATTTGGTATATTAACAAACATCTTAATCTTATTACCACCAATGGCTTCTCTAAAGAAGAAATGGAGAAAAGAGCAGCTTAAGATTGATATTAATGTTTTCAATGACCATTGAATCTTTTCTGTCTTGTTAGGCATCCAAACATTGACTCTCCTATGAAGTACACTGGCAGAATCCACTGCAGTCTACTTTCCTTCAGATGAAGACAACTTTTCTGGACAATATCTCTTATAATCCCTTCTCATCTCTTGCTTTGAGGAAGTTGCCCACAGCCTGCTTTCTTACAATGTCCTTTTGTGTTATCAGGTAGCTGTTTGGTATGGGGTCTTTTCAAGAATCCTTTCTATGACAAGGATGGGGTTCTACTTACCAGAAGGTGGCAGTGTGGTTTGACCCAAATTGATCCTTCTTTCTATGTCATGCCCTCATAGGCTAGTCTATTGGCATCAATTCTCACATGCATCTCTGAACTCCTGAGGACACTCCAACATCCATCAGTTGTCTGCTGTTGCATGCAAACCTGACAGGTCAACACACTCCTGAACTTAATAGGTTAAAACAGCAACTGCTATACTTGCTCAAATTTCTGGTGTGGAGGAACCATTTGGAATGTGCTAAAATGGGTGAGTTTCTGATACTCCTGCCAAAGGTATGTCCTACAGCTATAGCTATATTTGGTGGATTGACTGTAATTGAACAAGATGAGCTTGCTTGCACTTCTGAAGGTGATATTAGATGCCAAATGAGCCAAATATCTCCAAGTGATTCCTAATCCTTCAGTAGCCTAGCTCAGTCTGCTTCCTATGGCATAGGATTCCAAGAAGGAAAGCGCTGCTTGCTCTAGGGAAGGCTAAGGGAATGCAATTATAACAAGAAAGAACATTCAGCTATCTAATTAAGTAGTAGCAGAGCGGGTCTGTACAATCCCTTGGAGAAATATAGTTCTGTGTTGGGGCAGCATCGTTTTATCTTTAGAATTTTAAACCTCTGCTTCTGTAATCCTTTCTTATTACTCAGATCTGAAAGACCATCCAGTTAATCCCAGAGTCAGTATGGGAAGAGTCTGTATGGGGTCATTACTATAACAAGATGGCACTCATAGTGATTTCAGGATTAATACGGGTCTTGCTAGAAACAAAGTACAGAAATCATCAAATGCCACAAATTAGACTCCTCCTCACATTTCTATAGAACAAATCTGTAAACATTTCTAAGCATGCTACTGCTAAATAACTCTAGATTTCTTGGTACATTATGAAGATTGTTGATAAGGTACACAAATGACAGGTTATTCTATTCTCCATCTTACCACATCTTGTTGGGGGTTGGGGTTGAGATATGTTTTATGGAAGGCATCACTTCATTTTTGACATATTAACAAAAAAAATTCTCAGTCAATCTGAGCTTACTGTTAGTTCATCTTAATCTACATCCTCTCACCTATCCTGTTTTTTTCTGATTTGGAAATATATTTGATTTCTTTCTATGTAAGGAATCCATATATACAATGCATTTATCCTACATTTCCTAATCCTATTCCTGAAATGATCCAGAGAATCAGAGTGCTTTACATCTAAGTTTGGAGCTATGCTATCAAAAAAAATTGTCTACATTATTTTAAGCAGAATTTGCTGTTCTATTTTCTCTCAAAATGGACTGAAGGATGTTGCCCACTGCTTCACCTGCACCACCATCCCCACGTTATCCACAGGATGTAATTCCCTGGTGCTCAGTGCCAATTGCTTCTAGTGAGCACTGAGAAAATCTTCTCCCACAGCCTTTTTGTTCAGGATTCTAAAAAAGCACGACAAGAATGAAGGGGCAAAGCTAGATGTCAGATCAGTCTCTCTGGGGATCATTCCTCTTTGGGAAAGAACTCACAGAGTTGATTTGAACAACTATGCACACAAGAAAAAATACCTTCACAAGAGATGAAGAAATTAGGGGAAAGAATAAACAATGGCAGTAAAAAGTTATTTAAACACAGTAGGAAGAACAGTTTAAAATAACTATGTTATTCCTGTTCCACCCCCAGGTACCATAGCACATGTAAAGACTGATTCCCTGGGAGAAAGAAAGGAAAGTTTCATACAAGGTTTTGCCCTGGACTAGGACCCCCAGGCCTGCTTCAGTAAATCACAAAAGAAGCAAGACTCTCATGTCTTAATAAACTTAAGATTCAGGTTATAACCCATCAAGTCTCTTTTTCTGGCCACAGTAGTATAAATCTGGAAGTCAGCAGCAGAGGAACATGAGAAAATTAGGAACTAAATGTAAAGAAAACCCCAGCAGATTAATGAAGAAATTATTTCAAAACAACAGGGACTGGAAACATAAAACCCACCCAAAGCTATGATATATAGGAAAGGCAATTCTTAAAAAGAGATGAATAGTGGTAAATACTCCTCATGCACAAGACAATCACAAATTAACAACGTAACAGTCTACATTAAGAAACTGAAGATACAATAAATGACACTCAAAGTTAATTGGAGCACAGAAATTATAAAATCAAAGAAGAAATAGAAACTTGGAAGACAATAGGAAACAACAATGAAACCGAGGTGGCTTTCTGAAAAAGTATATAAAAGCAATACCTTTATTGATATTAAGACTAAAAAGTTAACAAGCAAGGATACGGGTGAGGACGCTCTTACAAATCATCAGGGGAAATGCAAGGTGGTTAAGCCACAATGGAAAAACTTATAGAGATGCCTCAAAAAGCTAAAAATAAAAATGTTGATATGGTCTTGCTATAGCTTTCCTAGGCCAAAAAGGAACTAACTCAGCAGAACAGAAAGTTACCTGCACACTGATGTTTCTTAACAATTAACAATATTAACGATAGCTAGATAGGTGGTGGTAGCACACGCCTTTAATCTCAGCACTGGGGAGGCAGAGGTAGGTGGATCTCTGTGAGTTCAAGGCCAGACTGGACTACAGTGTGAGTTCCAGGACAGCCAGAGTTACAGCTAGGTTCTATAACTGTGAGAAGATAATCACAAATTTTAAAGAACAGTCAAGAGCATACAAGAAAAATTTCAGACAAAAAGCAATAAGGTAGAGAGTCACAAAACCACTGGTCATAGGGCTTGTTTGCAAAACAGAAAGTTCTTAAAATAAGAAGTGGTGACATTCTTGAAGCTCTGCTCCATAAGTTATCATTGCTGAGTAATGACCCTGAGCAACATGGTGCTGCTTTCAAAAGTGGCTGCAAAACAATAAGAAATCTTAGGCACAGAAAAGTGTAAGAGAGGATATTAATTCTAAAAAAATTGAATTAAAATACAAATTTATAGACATCAGACATAAAAGTAAATTAATCACCAATCACTAGGATCTTCTGCCAGTTATAATATACACTATATTGGTAAATTTCATGTATTGTTTAAGCTTATTTAGAGTGAGGACTCGTACTATGTTTTCAGACTCAAGAATGTGGGGAATCCAGGAAGGGTTTATTGTCCATGTCATGCCATGCTCAGCAGATCTTTCATGTCTGCTCAACTACATGGAAACCAAACAGTAAGAATACAGCCTCTCCAAAATAGGTTGTGGAAAAGTACCCAAAGAAAGAGAATCCTGCTAGATAGAGTTACATAGCAAGCAAGATGGTGCATGCAAATAGCATTGGCTTTAGCAATGTATTCTATATTTCAAATGTCCTCCAAATTCCTTGTTCTGGTCAAGCTGGTCCCCAACTCTGTGACAGAGAGAAAGAAAAACAGCAAACATCTAAGAGTATTCAATTTATTGACGCCTTGAGAATAGCTAGGAGAAAACGATTTCTGACAGCTATTACTGTTGTTTACTAAGAGGTGAGGGAGTAACTGGATGGAGAAAAGGGAGGGGAGACTATAATCAGGATATATTGTATAGGAGAAGATAGATTCTATTTTCAATTCTTTAAAAGAAAGAATGCCTTTGGTAGGAAGATCATATATGGAGATAGCATCTGCTCTACCTTGAAATTTCTCAATCTGGAACTCCAGCATGGATACTTTAGTAGTACTTTTCCAGTCATTTCTTCTAAATGTTCAAAACACTTACTTGACTTGATGACATTACTTTTTGCTTGCTTTCCCAATCAGACAAGTCTAATAATTTCTGCTGGATGTTGTAAGCTCTGGATTTGATATGGATCTGTTATCTGCTGCTTTTGTCTATTTGCTGTCTGCTACTTAATCTGTTACTTTTGCTTGTTAAAAATATTTAATAAACACAATAATTTGAAACTGAAAATACAGCTACCATGTGGTACAACTGCTAAGGATATTGCACCTTTGAAAATGCAGGCCTACTCTACATCAATATTAATGTTTTCGTTCTTTCAACACTGGCACTGATACCCCTGTTTTTATGGAGTGCTCTGCTTCTTTCCATCACTGGAACTATAATAAATGTCTCTGGACAGGGTGAATAAATAAATCTCTCCCTTCTGTTACATTTTAGGCAGAGGTGTCTAGTAGACATTTCTGCTATAAAGCATTTTTATTTCTGCGAATTCATAGAGAAATGACTCTTGGATTTAAAATATTGTCCCTATGAATAGCATGCTAGTGTGTCTCAGATAAAGGGCTCACAGTAAGGAAAACAACAAATCATTGAATACAATAAAATTAAAAGCTGACCTTAGCTTACATGTTTAAATTTATCTCCTCTTTCTTACCTTCCATAAGGACTTGAAGAACATAAGCCAGGAACTGCATTAAGTACTGACAGTCCTTAGAATGACGCAGGAGACAGTTTCTGTCGATATAAAAAGAAAAAAATATCAAGATGAGCATAGAGATGCAAGAAAAGGGCTTTGCCATGATTTGAAGTTCAACCTAGGCTATATACTGCATTCTAAAATAGAAGTTAGCCAGAGCTCCGAAGTGAAATCTAGTTTCCATCAAACAAACAAACACCACTAGACAAAACCAAGAAAGCAAACATCAAAGAGAAACCAATGCTTTAGGGGAGCGAATGCATTTTCGAAGAAAGTTTGCAATTCTAAGATGGGATTGTGCTTTTCCTTAAAACTTTGGGAGAAAAAAACAAGTGTGTGAGTTTTCCAGAACTCATGTGTTGAAATACCTGGTGTGACTATATTCAGAGTAAGGAAATAATTAAGCTTGAATGAAATCATCATAAGGGTGGGTCTCTAATCCTATAGGGTTAGCATCCTTATAAGAGGAAAACGCAAAAAACTTGCTCTCTTCTTTTGTGTCATGTAACGATACAGCGAGAAAGTAATGATTTGCCTGCCAAAAAGAGCACTATTCTTGGGGAAAACTGGCTGACTTCTTAGTTTTGGGACTTCTTAGGCTTTACAACTACAAGAAAATAAATTTATGTTGTTTAAGTTGCACACTCTTCAGTATTTTGTTATGGCAGTCCAATCTATCACACTCTATTGTGGACACAATCAAAATTATACTTAATTACAGAGATAGAGTGCCCATTTATAATCAATGGTAGAATAAAAGGTAAGGTAGCAGAGAAGGTCAGACATTGGTCAATGGAATAGCAGAGAATGAAGAAGTAGACTTGATTACATATCTTATAAAGGAAGCATTCAAAATTGTTTAGTTGACATAAAGATTGGCAATTCAGAAATATAATTTATGGGTGAACTTCACAGAATTCATTAAAATAAATTGTGAATAGATTAAAAAATTGCACAAGTATGTGTAATTGAAAAGGTTTTAGGTTTTTAGACGGGAGATAACGTTACAACTTGGAAGCATTTAAAGAAATCACAAAGATAATCAAATGTGGAGACATTAAAAACATAATTTTGACAAACAAAACACACATCATGGAATGTATTGGGGAGCATTTTGAAGTAAGCATTTCCAGAAATGTCACTACTAAAACAAGACAAAGAAAGTATCCAAAATATCCAAAATAAATAAAGAACTGTACAAACTAGAGATCAACAGAACAAATAATCCAGTTAAAAGTGGGGTACAGATCTAAACAAATAATTCTCAAAAGAGGAAACTCAAATGGCTGAGAAACACTTGAAATAGATGTTCAACATCCTTAGCCATCAGGGGAATGCAAATCACAACTACTTTAAGGTTTCATCTTCTACCTGTCAGACTGGCTACGATCAATAACACACGTGATACCTCATGGTAGCAAAGATATGGGGCTAGGAGAACACTTCTTCATTCCTGATGGGAGTGCAAACTTGTACAACCACTATGAAAATCATTATAGCAGTTCCTCAGAAAAATGAGAATCGATTTAACTCAAGATCCAGCTATCCTACTCTTGGGCATCTACCCAAAGGATGCTTCATCCTACCACAAAGCACTTGTTCAACCACATTCATTGTTACTCTCTTCATGATAGCTAGAGATTGGAATCAGCCTAGATATCTCTCAACAGAAGAAGGGATAAAGAAAATAAATGTGATTCATATATACAATGGAGCATTACTCAGCTGTTAAAAAAAAAAGACATCATGAAACTTTCAGGCAAGTGGGTGGAATTAGAAAAAAAAATCATCTTGAGTGAGGTACCCTAGACCCAGAAATAAATATGGTATATATTTGCTTATATGTAGATATTAGCTGTTAAATCCATGATAACCAAACTACAATCCATGAACCACAGAGGCTATGTATAGGGTAATAGACCAAGAAATGGAAATAGAATAGATAGTTATGGATGGGTGGGGGAGGGGTGGAAAAGGAAGATAAAGTGGGGAGGGGGAGAGGAGGAAGCTGTGGGATAGAATACTTGGGGGAGATAGCTAAAATTAAGAGCCATTTGGGGGTTAGTGTGGAACCATAATACAATAGAAACTTCCTAAAATATATGCATGTATAAAGGTGATATAAATGAAATAAAAAATGGAAGAGACAGAACCCACACTGTCTATGTCTTGACATCAAATGAAACTTCCAGTATCAGGATAGGCTTACTTGTAATTGAGTTGTTGGCCAAAGGGGTCCCATGGGAATCCCCAAACAACCCAGGCTGTTGCTAAGACTATAGGCTTCTCTCAACAAACTGACAGCAAGTCTCCATTGATGAAGACAACACCTACAGGACTCATTGAACACAGAGATGTTCAATGTTGAGCTGGTGCCTACATAGAGCCTTCACCTCTACACTCCAGTGTCTTTGGCAGAGAAAGGTACTCTGCAGGCTACAAAAAGAGAAACATAAACACCAAGACAGCCACAAAGCCTTCTATCTACAATGGTGTATTGCCTTAAGATACGCTAGGGCAGTGGTGGCACAAAGCTTGTGGGAGTAACCAACCAATAACTGATTTGGCTTAAGGCCCACACCACAAGATGAAACTTGACAGACTTGTTTGACCAAGAGACTGAGACTAGGTATCTCAGGGACCTAAGGTAAAACCAAATACTACTGGTCTAAAAAAAATGTAGTGATAAAATTATTCCTAATGATATTTTGCTATACTCACATATCAGTGCTTTGCTCAGCCATCATCAGAGAAGCTTCCCACTGCAGCAGATGGGAACAAATGCAGAGACCCACAGCCAGACATTATGCAGAGAATGAGAGACCCTGAACTCTCAACCTTAAATAAGATGTCTCCATCAAATCCCTCTCTCGAGAGCTCAGGGAGCTCCTCAGAAGTGGAGGCAGAGTATAAGAGCCAGAGGAGATAAAGGACTCCAAAAAAAAAGAACAGAAACAAAAAAAACCAAGGCTCTCTAAATCAACATGAACAGCGTTCATATAAACTCACAAAGTCTGAAGCAGCATGCATGGGTCTGCATTCAGTCGTCTCCACTTTTATTATGGCTTCCAGTTTAGTGTTTTATGGGATTTCTGAGTGTTGGAATGAGTGGGTCTCTGAAGGCCTCCTCTTGGGCCCTTTTCCTTTTGTTAATTTTCCTCGTCCAACTTTGGTGCGATAGGTTTTGTTCTATCTTGTTATATTTTATTTTGTTATATGTAAAAAAAATAATGAATGAATGGATGGATGGATTGATGAATGAATGAATGAAAATCTAGGGTACAGTTAACAACTAAACTCATTTGTACCTGTTGGGAGAGGAAAAGTCAGTTTTCTCCAGTGAAATGACACTAGGTATATCAACCACTCCAGGACATGCCTCACGTTTAGAAGTAGTTGACAAACACATAATGGATTCCACAGTTCTTTTGTGTGCTTTTAATTGGTTACCGTTTGGTCTTTGTTTGATTGTTTGTTTTGGGGAGGGTATTGTTTTATTTTTTCTTGGTTTGGGGGGGGTTGTTGTATCGAGTTTTTGTTTTTTGAGAAATAACTTAAACTTGGGTGATTAGGGAGCGGGAAAGGATCCGAAAGGGCTAAGGGGAGGAGAAGAATATGATCAAATATTTAAATTTAAAATTGTTTTAAATAATAAAAAAGAGAAAAAATTGCAAAAAGTAGCCAAAATATACAACATCCATTGATCAATAGATAAATGGGAAAAAAAGAAATTTTACTTCTTTGGTAAATATATAAGATGAATTACTCAATTCTAATTTGTAATTTAAGACCTGCAAAAAAAAATCAAGTAGGAGATACCATTGGATACTAAATAATACTGGGTTCTATGTATTAAATGTATAAAACGTACTACTACAGTTGACATCAAGTGCAATTTATTAGAGGACAGGGCAGAATGTGACAGCTCTGGAACATCCTTGATGCTGGTGGACATTGTTTGGATATACTGTTTTTAGAAAGCAGTTTGACCAGAGAGCTTTTCAGCTTCCTATAAAACTGCTAATAGCTACTAAGAATTTATCCTAAGGAAATAATTCAGAAAGAGGGCAAATGTCATACCTATGAAGATTGTTTTGACCTAATTTTCCTAATGCTGAAAACTAAAGAGCTATTCATTGGTAGGCTCAAAGAAACTACAGCATACCCAATTGGGGAACAATCAGACACTAAGAATTGTAATATTGAAAAACAGACATTTTCATGATATATCTATAGATGGTAGGTGAATGACTCCCATTTACACACACACACACACACACACACACACACACACACATATATATATATATTCATTGCAACTATGTGAAAATGTACAGCTGTGAACAAAGACTGAAAGACAGTCTACAGAGTTGAAAATAAATGTTGATTGAGGATGATGAGATTTAGGCGTTTTATCCCCATTGTTTTTTACTAAATTTCCTGCAAAGCTTTCATCCTGTCTATAAGTGGACAAAGAAAATACAGCATAATTAGCCTTGTTGGTATAATATTGTAAAGTATTCTAGCCTTTGAAAAGAAGAAACTATGACAAAATGGCAGCAAGGAAAAGAGTGGCAGCCAGAAATGTTTTGATTGACCCAGAGGATAACCAGGGGACTGTGAGTGCTTAGACTGTACAGGGAAACATTTGGATGTGTGGTCCAGATCTGTACCCATAGAAAACAGAAACAAAGCATTTAGATTGCTCCTTGCTAAATATATATAATATATGCTCCCACCCTGCAATTTTTCCCCTTCGAGTTCAGAATGCTTTGAAGTATGGGTTGAATAAAATGGCACGATGATTGGCATGTTTCTTTCTCCTGTGAAAAACAAGATAGTCTCAAATAAAAGTAGCTTTATGGCTCTAAAGAAACAACAGTTCAAGGATGAAAGAGATTGTGTTTTTACCCTGGAGTCTAGGCATCTGGGTTTGGAAGACTGCAATTCTAGGTGATCTGCTTAGTCTCCTGGAAGTAGGGGGGCAGAGGCAGTGAGGAGCGGCCACAGCAGGTACTCTGCTACAGAGCTAAGGATGGATGTGGAGGAGAGAGGAGAGAGTGAAGATCTGCAGTTAGCCTACCTGTTTCCCTGGCCTGTGTATTCCAGAATACCTCTTGGAGGCTGGGATAATGAGATGAGGGAGGGTAAGGAAGGCTGGAGGAGAAGGTCTACATGATCCGTTGGAGATGGGGATCAGAGAGGAAGGAGAAACTGCAGGTGTTCTGCTACAGAGTGCAGGATGAGACTGGGGGGGTTGAACTTGAAGGAATTGGGGCAGAAGTCTGCAGCTGGCCTGCCTGCTTCCTTTACAGGAGTGGCCTGTGGCTTCTCAGGAAATGCCTGCTGGAGTTGGGGCTGGGGAAGGAAGTTTGAATGGGGAAGATCTGTATGGTTCGCTGGAGATGAGGGCATTTGGGGCAGGCAGTCTGCAGCAGGTGGTCTGCTGCAGAGCAGAGGATGAGACTGGGGGATTGGATTTGGAGAAACGGAGAGAGAGGTGACGATCTGCAATTAGCCTACCTGCTCCCCTGCTCCAAGTGGCCTGCAGGTTCAAGAAAACAAAGCTCTCTAAATCAACATGACCTGATCAACACACTTAAGAACTGAGAGACACTTAAGAGGCTGAGGCAACATGCCTGCACACTCTGCACCAGTTGGGGTTCTAGAGCTGAAAGGAGAAGTGGACACCCTAACGCCCCCATCCCTAACCCAGAAGCGATCTCCAGTTGATAACTACTTAGAAATGAAAATTGAGTTTCCTCCAAGGGAATTTCACTGGAGAAATGCGCAGAAGTAGATGACCAACAGAAAATGAACTCAGAGGCATCACTGGAGGTTCCTCGTTTCATAATATCATGTCAGAGGTATTCCTTTTTTTTAAAAAAAAATCTCTTACAAGTAGTAAGATTATTTTATTTATGTATTTTTTTCTCTTTACCCTAAAGATTTTCTGAGCTTATCTTATGGCTTCCACATCAGTGTTTTATAGTACTCCTGAGTTTGTGAATGAGTGGGTCTGTTTCTTGTGCCTTCTCTTGGGCTCTTTTCCTTCTGTTTGTTTTGTTTTCTGATATGTTAATTTTTGTTTTGTCATATCATAGTATATTATAATCTCATAGAAGCCTGTTTGCTTTCCAATGAGAGACAGAAAGGGGATAGATCCAGCAGGGAGTTGAGGTGGGGAAGAACTGAGAATAATAGAGGAAGAGGAAACCATAATCAGGATATATTATGTAAGGAAAAAATCCATTTTCAATAATAGAAAAAACACATACACAAAGAATCAAAGTGAGCAAATTTCATCTTGCGTAGTCTGTCACATTAAACTCCTTGAGTTTCACCATTTCAGAAAGAAAAATATCCCCAAATATAGTCATCAAAACAGCTTTCCTGCGTTTTGGTCTTAAAAGAAGTGAGGTTGTAATTTTAAGAGACTGCGGATGTTTTAGTAATGATCTCAACATTTTGTCAAATGTTACAGCTTCTTTCAGCTGTGTACATCATCTAAGGAAGAGCGGGCATTAGCCAGAATATAACAATATTGTAATATTTTGTCTTATTTCACTTAGTGGAAATAGACTGGACATGGTCCCTGCAATATCTGCAATTTTAACAGACATTACAGGAAACCTGGGGGTGTACTGGGCAGCATTTTTAAATTTTAAGGGGACAGAAATAATCCATTTTCTGGGAAGCAGTCACAAACATACAATGGGCTAGTCTTCTTAATGATGTGTTAATGAAGTGGCTGCAAAGACCTACTGCTGCTGGCCAGACTAAGTGGGCAGTCGATTCTAGTTCCCTTGCCTTGTTTTTATGCTTTCTTTTGCCTCCTCCTGTTTCTGGGGATGGAACTAGTACTTCCTACACCCTCGGCAAATGTTCTACCTTTGAGTGACTCTGGTAGCAGGCCCTCCACCAGTTATCAAAGACAATGAATGCCCCTGCTTGCTGTGTGCCTAGTAATGTCTCCTCTGCTTCCCTTTAGGCTCTCCCTCCACAACTGACAATGGGGACAAACATCCACTCTGCTGTAGGGATCAGTCAACCTAAGTTGGGTTCTAGTTTCTTATATGATATTAAGGCTGATTGAGTGAGTGATTGGTTTAAATAAGGTCTGTTGTATAGCCCGGGCTGGCCTTGATCTCATGATCCTCCTGCCTTTGCTTCCACAGCGCTAGAATTACAGTTGTGTACCATCAAGTCTGGCTAGTTTATTTATTATCCACCTCTAAAAACACAATCCATTTGTTTTGTCGAGTTTAAGTGTTTTTGATACTTACACTTAGAAATATTTGGTGAATTTCAGTAATTTTTACAAGGTAAATTATAATATTAAGGGGTAAAGTTAAAGTCATTAAGAATAGCAAAACATAAAAAAAAACCCATTCTCCCAACTTTTAGATTTCTTTTAGGAATAATTTATTGTCAATCCTGAACCTACATCTGCTTCGAGAACAAATAAACCCCCTCAAAAGGCAATGTTCTTTTGAGCAATTGAAAGCAGATAGAACAGTTAGAGTTATATGTCGCTGGAGTGATCAAATTAATTTTAACGCTCACTATACTTTCACATATAGAAATAAGAATGATAGTCGTAAGGACACCGTCCCTTGCACCGTCCCTCACCCACTACCCCCAGGCTATTATCCATGTGATAGTTCTTGAAAAGCAGGCGCTATCAATTATTGGTTCAGAATGTTCGAGCTTAGACTTGTTCTCAAATCTCTAGTGCACATTTATCAAGCCTGAAACTCGAGCTACATGGTAACAGGCATGTGTGACACCACCTGCTTTATTTGAAACACAGGCATACATGTATACGCTTGCAATGCCTGCCTTTCCCCATTTAATTAGACTGTAAAACCCATCCATATTTTAGCTCTATAAAGAGAATTCAATTTTTTGAGACAATCAATTCAACACAACACATGAGAACTAATGTGCTGACACAAGGGGCCCCTACAAGTTCCATTTCCAAATAAACGAGATATCAGTAAATCTTTCCTTCTAGATCACTCACAGAGACTAGAAGTGACAAAATATAATGAAGTGACTTTCCCCAGATTTATTACAGAGTTTATTCCAATTAGTTGACCTGACTTGTGGTTTTCTTTAAAAACAGGAGGGGATGTTTTTGTTTGTTTTTTCTATTTTTTAAATTGAAAATAGACTTTTTTTTTAATATAATATATTCTGATGGTAGTTTCTCTTCCCATAACTCCTTCTGGATTCCTCTATCTCATCTCCCATCCAAACCCACACCCTGGTTTTCTCCCTCCTTGGAAGAAAAACGGGCATTTAAAAAATAATAATAAAATAAGATAAGATGACTGGAATCAAATAAAGTCAGTAAAATAAAATAAAAATAAGAACTAGAATAGGGCAAAGCAAACAAACAAATGGAAGAAAATAAGCCAAGAGAAAGATACAAGAAACACATGGGGGCAGTGCCACACGTTCGCACGAAATGCTGTTACAGCATCGGCTTATTTATTGGGTTTTTGTTTACTTATTTATTTTTACCTCACGGGTCTTTTATATATATATATATATATATATATATATATATATATATATATATATTATGGTTTCTGGATTTGTGCAGTTTTATTAAAAAGAAAACATGTGGGCTTTAATAGTAAAAAAAACTACAGATGTTTTGATTGTTGTGATTGATTTGTTGGGGGTAGGATTCCCTTTTGTCTACTAATTGTCTCAAACCCTGCATGAGGCTGATATATGAGAACCTTCCATCTGATTTACTTTGGGGATATTACCCAGGAGGAGAAAGTGTGATTTTTCAGGATAACTTTTTGATTGCTGCATTAGTGAATGTTCAGTTACCAAGATACCAATGAAGATCAACTTGTAAGTAGGAATGATTATGGTTTTAGTCCACGGTTCTTTGGTTCCATTGCCTTTGGGCCTGAGGTTGAGCAGCACATGCTGGTGGGCACCCAGACTGGAGGAAGCTCCTTACCCCATGGCCACTGAGAAATACAGAAAAGATACTTATGTCCCATAATCCCCTTCTAAGTGCATATTCCTAGTGACCTGAAACAACCCAGCCTGTGGCACTATAAGCAGATGGTGGAGACTTTAGAGCTGCTTATAGTGCCACAGGCTGGGTCCCAAACATTTGGAGGTCACTAATCAAAACTATCAATTTTGCTCACTGGTTGTTTTGATAACATTTTATGCTTCATAGTGTAAGGCTCTCCCCTCTACTATTTACACAGAGTTACCAGATGCTCACATTTTGTCTCATCTATTTTTCTGTCTGTATTTCTCTTTCTGATTTTTCCTCTCTCACTCTCCAGTCTCTCCATCCCATATGCATTATTTTTTCCATATTAGTCAGAGCTCTCTAGACTCTAAAGTCTAGAGGAACATAACCAACACGATTTAAAACAAATTTTTTTGCTTACAACAACAGGGACTATATAGTCCAGAAATGGCTGTGTGCACACTAGAATAGAGAACTCACTCATGAAAAAAAGTGGGGGAGGGCTTGCTTCCATATACACTGCCTTCCTCTTGCAACTTCTTCCACTTGGGCTCCCAGCCTGTTGGATGGTGTCACCTCATGCAAGTCATGTCTTTCCTCTTCAGTTACTGTCCCACATGTCAATAATTTCTGGAAATGGAGCCTCAGAGGTACACTTGGCTAGTCCTAGACACCATTTCATCTAGACAAATGACAATCTCTTGATTGCATTCTCAAATGAGAATATGTTGGCAACATCGAATCACCTTAACAAATACTTTGGTGTGTATTTCCTAATCACAGTACAACAATCTGAAATCAGAGAATCAATGCTAATATAATGTTATTACTTAATCCACATTCCTCATTCAAATATCACAGTTGTTCCAATAATGACCTTCGGTGCTACTTTGGTTTGTTTTGGAATCCTGATTCTATTTTATATCACACATTGCTTTTGATCATTTTGTCCTGTTAGTTACCTTTGACCTCAGCAAGTTCTGCTCTGTTGTCTCTATGTCACATACCAGAGTACATGCCAGTTGTTTTGTAGGGTATCCAAGACGGATTTGTTTGGTGCTCCCCATCTTGAAAACATTGGTCAGAATGCCTGCCAGTAATGTTGGAATAGGGAGGCACATGATAATTTTGATCCCAATTTTGATGATGCTAGACTTTGACTACTTAGTTAAGTTCCTATCTTCCAGGTTTGTCAACGTCAGCATCACCATTTTTCTCCTTGGAATAAGTCTATAATTTTGAAAACATATTTTGAAGCTGTGTAAGTGGCCTATTCCTCATCAAAATTTCAACAAATTGGGATTTCTAAATGGCCCTTAAAATTGGAGTCCAATTTTGAGTATTGAGAATGGCTATTTCATTTTAAAATATGCTTTTATTTTTTAACAGACACATGGTGATTGTACATAATTATGGGTACAGTGTGACATTCCAATGCATGTATACAATGTGCAATGATCAAATCAGTGTTATTGGTATATCTATTACCTCAGGCATATAATTATTGAGTGATGAAAACATTCAAAATCTTCTCTCTTTGCTAATTTAAACTATTCAATTAACTATTATCATCTACAATTATATTACTGTGCTTTAGATAATTATGCTATTTTACTATACAACTGCATGCCTGTACTCACTAACTGTCTTTGATTCATTCTTCCTTTCTCTGTATATTTTGCACAATCTGGTACTATTATGCTTTTCCTTACTGCTTTATGTTGAACTTTGTAGCATATACAACACAAGGTATTTGTCTTTCTGTTCCATATATGTTGTTGTGATGTAAATAATTTCATTCCCTTTTATGAGGAAGTAATATTCCACTGATTATATGTACATTGTTTATACATACCACAAGTTTTTATTGATTCATTCATCAGGGCACAAAACCTGGTCTCATAAACTGGCTATTGTGGAGAGTGCTATAGTAAACATGAGAACAAAGGTGTCTTTCCAACATCATGTAGATATGGTGGCCAGTAATCCTAACACTGGAGAGGCTGAAATGGGAGTATCTTGAGTCTAAGCCCAGCCTCAGCTACAAACTGAGTTCCAAGATAACCTGGGCTATATATTGAGATCTCCCTTAAAAATAAATTCAACTAACTAAAAAAAATCATTTTAATCTCTGGAACATATATATTCAGTGGTGGGGTTGCTTTTGAAGACCCTCTATACTGCTTTCCATAACAGCCACAGTAATTTAGTCTCATCTCCAGTGTATGTAGAGCTTCCCTTTCTCTGTGTAGAGTGGCTTTTTCCATATCACATCAGTAACTGAATACTTCTTACAGGTTGTTTCAGTCTTACCTTTTGTTTCTCTATAAGTCAACCTTTCAGTCTACCTGCTCCTCTGCTTTTATTCATTACTTCTGTTTTCTTGTTATAGAGGAATCTGTGCCCTTTGCCTAATTTGTACCTATCTCCAGTCTTGCTTCCTATTCACAACATTTAGCATGTGCCAGGCATAATACTTTGTGAAAACTTAAAGTCCAACATTCGGCCCATATCTCTTTTCTCTAGAGTTTTCAATATTAGAAAGAAGTTGAGAAAACCATTAAGTAAATATGTATATAGTCTTCCCCATAACCAACAAGTATAAATTGCATATTGACATTATTTCTTCCTCTAGATCTGTGTTATGCCATTTTACTCTAGGTATGTCTGCATTATTAGGATGAGTCCTCAATAGAAGCTAAGGAGAATCCATTTATCTCTATCTTTAAAATGACAAATTTCTGAATCCCCCCACTTTTAAGTGATCATGCTGAAGAAAAGTAGCAGTAATTTCATATCTTCTTATGTCTAGTCAATATTGTAGTTCTTTAAAAATATACCCACAATGATCCAATACTTCTCCCTTTAAGGGGAAGAGCTTATTACATTGTATTATTTCTAATAAACAAAATAAGCTAATATTATGTGACTTCAGAGTCCAAATCTTTCTTCATATTTCTGTCTTATCTTGTTCATTCTGAAGATAGCTGTCTTGTGATGGTGGAACCCTTAAGTGTCTAATAAAGAGGGCTTAAACCATAAACAGTTATCATAAGGTCCAACAGCTTAGTTGCTCAAAGGTTTGCCTAGTGTGATGGCTATTCTTGGTTGTCAAGTTGACTACATCTAGAATTAACCAAATTCCCCCAAATGGAGTGGCATACCTATGAAGCATTTTTGCTTAATTTGAAGTTGGAAATCTACTTCTAATCTAGACCTTTGAGGTAAGAAGATATGAACATGTAAAACCCACCTCGAATTTGAGTCGCACCTTCTGCTAGAAGCCTATATATAAGGACATGGAAGAGGGAAGTTTTTCGTCTTTGCCTACTTGCTCTAACCTTACTAGCAAGTTCATCCATTCCCGGGTGTTAGAGCCTATTTCTTCTGGATTCTGGAACATACTGAAGACCAGCTGAGACGTCCAGCTTCGTGAACTGAACAACTACTGGATTCTTGGAACTTCAGTTCATAGACAGCCATTGTTGGATTAACTGGGCCACAGCCTTTAAGTCTTTTTACACACACACACACACACACACACACACACACACACATCTATATCTGTATCTATATCTATGTATGTAAGAAAGAATACACACACACACACACACATCTATATCTGTATCTATATCTATATATGTAAGAAAGAATACACACACACACATATCTATATCTGTATCTATATCTATATATGTAAGAAAGAATACACACACACACACACACACACATATATATATATATAGAGAGAGAGAGAGAGAGATTCATTCTATAAGTTCTGTTACTCTAGAGAACTCTGCTTAATCCACCTAGTTTGCAAAAGGCCATAGATTGAATTCTCCATGCCATGTGTAGAAACACAGGAAAAGGATCTTATGTTAAGGGAATGAGGCCTCCAGTCAATGGCCATGTGAGTTAACTTGTAAACACATCTTTTAGCTCTAATCAAGCAAGTAGATAAGAGTAGTCCTTGATACCATCTTGATTTCAACCATCTGAAAGATTCTGAGTTATAGCGTCCAAATCTTTGACCCACAAAACCACATGACACTGTTTGTGGTTTTAAGCCACTATGTGGCAGCAATAGACAACTAATACCATATTTGAATTAGTCCAGTGTCCCAAAAGTGTCACATTTAGCTATTGTTTTAAAACCAAGGAACACTGTACCTTTGCACATATGGCAGTCAATTCTCTTTGGTATCTTTTAGAGTAGAATTGGTCGCCCATTTACATGTTTTTGTAACACTGATTTATTGAAGCGCCCAGGACAGCCTCTTCATTCTGTCTGTTGGATTTGTCTGACCAATTCCTCTTGGGCTCATTTAACTTATTCTTTCCCTACCACTTATATTGTGTAGATTGGAGAGTCAAATTAAATATATTTGATAAAAGATCTTTCTTAAGAGTTCATAAGTAATGGCAGAATGTTATAGTAGAGGCCTATAACCCCAATACTCTGGAAGATGAAGCAGGAGTTTGAGATCAAGCTGTGTTGCATACACTATGTTTAAAAAAAAGTAGGTAATTTTGTATACTTTATGTTGCATCACATAAGGGTGATGATGTCAAGTTCTCTCCCTGTTGTTTATACTGAGTTTGATCATTTAGTTAAGATGACTAGCATCAAGTTCTTCCATTATAAAGTTAGCATTTTATTTTTGCAATGGGTGGGAAATATGTACCTGTTGCTTTGTCATTGTATGAACAGCCTGTCTCATACAAAATGTTTACCTGAATTTTTAAGTGTCTGTTGATATTCTTTGTCTGAATTGATTATACTTGGGAGACATGAAATGGTGTTTTTTTCCTAATGACATCATTTCTTCTATACTTATTAGGTGTATTCATGTCTACAGAAGAGTTGTCTTCCCTCTTTCCTTTCCCTCTTCTCTTCCTGCCTCCCTCTCTTTAGAATTCTTATGTGCTTAGACACTTTTCTTGCCTTGAAGAAAAAGTTCACAGGATCATACCCCTAGACAAAGAACTATAGGCAACCATTGACTGGAGCAGAAAGAGAATTAGCCTTTTCCCAAGGATGAGCCCTTTTATTGGTTGCCCAATGCAGAGAAAACCATATACAGACAAACAAGAAAAACAGACTATATATATATATATATATATATATATATATATATATATATATATATATATATACACACACACACACACACACACACACACACACACGCACACACACACAGATATAAGTATGTAATAAATATAATCCAAGAAAAGAAGCCATTCAACTTCTTGGAAGTTAGGGACATAAGGATTCAAGAGAGGGAAACTGGGAGGGGCTAGAGGTAAGAAAGGGGGAGAGTGATGTAATTCAATTTCAATTTAAAATATATATTAAACAAAAATATTTTTTTAAAAAAGAAAAGAAGGTATTATTTAGACTGAACAACTAAGATTAAATAGTATGACCCCCCCCAAAAAAAAAAACACTTAGAAAGCCTTAATCACTATACAGAATTTAATTAGTATAAAATCTTCAAATAAAAGTCATTTCTTCGGAAAAATAAAAGTAAAATGCAATCTCTTTCTCATTTGTGCTCAAATTGTCAAATTGCTTTATTCTACAACATAGAGAAACCAAACAAATTTATTGACTATAAACTTACTGATAAAATGGAAACTTTTTTAAAGAATGTGGAGTATCAAAGTCAGAGAATCACAATGAAACTGCTTGAAATCAGAGGTAGATGAGAGCTGAACAGGAAGACAGAGTCCCAAGAACCAGTCCTATCTTGCTACCCTTCTCCCTAGCTATTCCTCCTATTAGTCTCTTTAAATGTTGATCCGTTTGTAAATACACGCTTGTATGTAAATATTCATAAGGTTATAGTTATTTTAGAGACAATCATTTGTATTATGCATATGTATCTCTTGTATATACACATATTTACATATTTACAGGGCTGTTTAATGATTTTTATTTCACAGCAGTGCAAAAGAAAAACTATGCTTTGAACTTGAACTTTTTCCAGGGTTAGTGATATGCTATTATATAATCTCATGATGCTCAGTGCATAGGCTAACACAAATATATTTTTTGTTAGGCTAGGAACGGACTTTTTAAAAAAAATTTAAATTTTTTCTCAATTTGCAATCTCTTTGTGCCCAAAACCTTTTTGCTGGGTGTCATGACACTGTGTGTCATGGTTTTGGCTACCATTGCTATGATGAACATCATGACCCAAAGCATCTTGGGAATGGTGGGAGTTTGTTTAGTTTATACTTCCAAGTAATAGTCCATTACTGGCGGAAGTGAGGCAGGAACTCAAAACCAGAACCTGGAGGCAGGAGTTGATACAGAAGCCGTGTAAAGTGCTGCTTACTGACTTGCTCCTAATAGTTTGCTCAGTCTTCTTTCTTATAGACCCCAGAACCACTAGCACATTGGTAGCACCACCCACAATGTGGTACCACCCTCCCCCATCAGTCACCAATAAAATGTCTTAACAGCCAGATCTTATGGAAGCATTTTCTCAATTGAAGTTTCTTCTTTTCAGATGACTCTAGCTTGTGTCAAGTTGACATTAAAACTATCCAGCACAATTGACCCATTGACAGCTTGACACAGAACACATCATTTATTAAGGCATAACTTTTCCTTTCTTCTTATCCCCTCGATCTCGTATTAATATTATAATGTAAAACATAATAAAATGTTAAGAGTTCCATAATCTTTAAAAATTCAAACACTTTAAAAGTTTCCCCATCATCCTGAAGCAGCTAGCTTGATATAACAATGAAATGGCGTTCTGAAGACACAGTTACAGTGTCAATTAGGTGACAGTAGCATTGGAGGGAGGGCTAGGGAAGGACTCTTCAGAAAGCAGTATATGCTTTAAATCAACATCCAAAATATGGTGCAGTTTCTTCCATACCCAGGATTCATATGTTCAGGAATTGAGGGGTGGTTCCACTCACTACCACCCTTAGTGACCCAATAGGGAAGTTTTTGTTTCCTGGTCCTGTAACTTTAAATTCTGCAGCTCTAGAGGTTTTGGTTCCAGATGAAAGAGTATTCTTTCCAGGAGGCACAACAAATATTTCATTGAACTAGAAGCTCAGATCTCTCTCTGACCATTTTGGGCTTCTGATGCCCTTAAGCCAACAGGCTAAGAAAGGAATAACAATGTTAGGAGAGTAATTGATTCAAATTACTAAGGAGAAATTGGATTGTTTCTTCACTCTGGAGGTAGGGAAGATTATGCCTGGAGATCCTTTAGGGTGAGTCTATGTGCTACCATGTCCTGTGATTAAAGTCAATGGGAAATTACATTGGTCTAACCCAGGCAGGATGACAAAGGGCATAGACCCTCTAGGATTGAGGGTGTGGGTCATTCCTCTGAGAAAGAACCAAAACCAGATGAGGTGCTTACTGAGGTTGGGGGAAATACAGAATGAGTAATAGAGGAAAGTAGTTATAAATACCGATTTTAGGCTAAGTAGGATCATGGAGAGGAGAAAGAAAGTAGTCATAAGGAGGTGCACTACTCCACTAAAGATGATAATGACCTTGCTAACTCATTCAAGCCAAAGTCTGGGGAATATGTGTGGGAATCGATTTTAAGGGTGTTTATTTATGTAGGGCCACTGAATGGAAATTCTAGGCTTAATATGGAAGCTCACACAGTTTTTTTTTTAAAAAAGGTGTCTAAAGTTTATTTGACTGATTGGCTGAAACATCTGTCCAAAGATGATCTACTGAAAAGGAGTTGGAGATGCCTGATATACATTGGCTTAGTGTTGATGACGGGATTTTAAGGCTCAGTGAAATTGCAATTCTAGCGTGGGTACGCTGTGTAAAACCTAATCCTCCATAATGGAAAAGCCCAGAAAGCATGCCCTTCGCTAATCCCATTAGACACAAAATGGAGAGAGTAGCACCAGCATACGGATATATAAAGATAAAAGCAAGGTCCTCAATTATTTGCTGTTAATAAATCATACATTTATTTAAAACGATTATTTGATTTATAAAAGATTTTTACCATTTATTAAAGAAAAAGGCATATTTACATAATAATGAGAACGATTTGCTTACTTATTTGGAAAGAACTGATTTTTGGTTGACTGCTTAATGCTGCAAAAGTAGAATGTCTTTAATATCTTTTATAGTTGATTGACACTTTGATTTTATGATGGTCAATGCTGAGGATGTTGCTTTGCATAAATTCATAGTACAAAGTGGCAGAAGCCCACTAAGAAATTTTTGGAAATTCTGTCTTTATCCCACAGCAAATTTAATTAAGGCATTTTTACAAAACCCAAGTCAGGACCTCAAACACTTCAAAAAAATCAAACATTTTAACAAATATAATCCAAAGATGTACTAATTTGATCCTTACATTCTGAGAAATGATAATAAGAGAATATGAAGTCTTTGTTTTCAAGAATTAAATAACTATGCTCCTATAAGAGCAAAAGGCTTTCTGTGCACAGAAAAGAACATGGCAATTTATAGAATATGAGTATGAGTTGGAGTGTTGCATGCAGTGTTTGTTGGCGTTGTGTGATGTGACTGTATGAACAATGCAAAATCTGTATGCTGTATTTCCAGGGCCAAGGCAGCAGTGAAATCCTACAGTCCAACACGGATGAGTGCTGCTGGCAATACCTTGGTTAATTACAGATTTGATTTGATTTTCAAAACGCTGGTTATTGCATGTTCAGAAACCTTTCATTATTCCCAGATATTTCACAGTTTCCACGTTCAGTCACCCCAGTCAAGATGGTGTTGTGGCCCACAGTTTAAGGAGCTAGGGGGTAGGCTAAGCCCCTAGGATGTTCACTAGTCTAGGCATATTAAATGCATTTTCAGCTTAAAATACTTTAAAACTACACTAGGATTATGGGACTGTAGCCCCACTGTAAGAAAAGGAACACACACACACACACACACACACACACAAGTGTATAGATCATTATTTTCCACTTTTTCAGTATGCAAAATGTAGAAAACCACCTAGACTCTTTTGTGTCTCAATCATTAACTTATATCAATAATAACTCAATATCCATTCATCCAATTGCTCTCACTCTTTATGATTGAATAGTACTTGACTGTGCCCAGTTCATTTCCATCTTAACATACATGACATCATTTTAAACTGCTAATTATTATGAACAACCCATGACTAAAAGACCTATACACAAATCATTTTATTTTGTGGATTTCTGTGTTCAGTATTGCTTAGCAAAAGAATAAATACATTTTAAGTTTTGTTCAGCATTGCCAAATTCACTCGCAAAAGGATTGTGCCATTTACACTGCCCACCAGCAGTACATGAGAGCATATGTTTCTGCCCAGTCTTGCCAATGGAGTGTTTAGTGGAACATTTCATATTTGTCAGTTTGATAAGTATAAAATACCTCTGAGTGATGGTAACTTGCATTTCTAGTATGAGTGATTTTTAGACAGATTCCCATATGTTTAAGGGCCATTTTGCTTTCTTAAATCGTTTTTCACATTTCCCTAGTGGGCTTTGGTATTTTTCCTCTCAAGTTTTGATGGCACTTTATATATAACTCCCTATTTGAGATTGAAATAATTTTTTTTTGTTTTACTTTGTCAGTTTTTCCAACTTTATCATATTTTAGGCAAAAAAATTCCAACTTGATCAAGGAGATAATTGTCAAATGCAAATTGAGTATATTTAAAGTGTATAACGGGATATTTTTCAATTTACATACACATTGTGAAATGATTGACACAAGAAGATAATTAGCCCAGCCATCATTTCATATTGTTTTTTTTTCCTTTTACCAAGAATATATTTACCTCCTCAGTAATTTTCATCTGCATGGTTCAGGACTGGTAAATATCATGTTATTGTTCACTAAATATCTAGACCTTTTTTATATTGCATAGCTAAAGTTTTCTACTTTTTGACCACCGTATCCCCATTGTCCCTGCCCTCCTGCCCCTGGAAACCACCATGCTAAATTTTCAAGAAAATTTTATTTTTGTTTTTATATAAATTTATTTGATTTTTCTTTTCATTTTTTACTGATTTTAAGCCTCAGTTAGATTTTCTATACTCTCATTTTAAAAAGCATTTTCCAGATTTTTTTGTGGTTGTTGCTATTGTTAGTGTGTGTGTGTGTGTGTGTGTGTGTGTGTATGTGTGTGTGTGTGTGTTTAAAGACGAGGTCTCACCATGTAGTCCTGGCTAGACTGGAAGTCACCATGTAGATCAAAACTGGCCTCACACACTCATAGAGGTTTGCTTGCCTCTGCTTCCTTAGTGCTGTGATTAAAGGCCACAATTCCTGGCTCATGCCTTCTTTTAGCACTTCCATGATCACACATATATTTTCATTTTAAAATATTTTTTAAACTTTTCTTCTCAAAATGTCTAACTAAACAATCTTCCCTGTCTTAAGCCGAGTTTCCCAGAAGCACACCCTAACCCTAAGACTTCATAGGCATGTGGCTCATTTAAAAAGTATTTCAGCTTCTTTGTATTTCCATTAAGTGCCTATTAACACAGAGGTCCATAATTACTCAACATGCAGAGAATAAGAACCTTCACAGTACTCAGTTCTAAATGGAACATCTGTATTATCTTCCAGGCTCAGGGACCATTGCAAAAAAAAAAAAAAGAGGGGCAGAAATATTCCAAGAGCCGAGGTAGTAGATATCAACAGCCAAACAATATTTGCAGGACGTGTCAGGACCATTGCACAGTGAACTCACAGCAGCTGTGACTGCATGCACAAGCTATGCATAGGATCAAGCCCTCCAAAATCCAGTGTGGATGGGGAGGGGCTCCTGAAGTCGCACCCCCAGCTGAAGAGCTGTTGGCAGTCAGTGGCTACTGGAGGAAGCGTAATCAGTTGTCTTCAGAGATGTGGCCCCTGAGAAGTTACCCACGCTCCAGCAGATACTCTTACATCATCAAAGTGAGTAGATTTCAAAAAGGAGCTCATGAAGTTGAGAGTAAAAAGTGGTAAGAAGAATAGGGGAGGGATTACAGATGTGGAAATGCGGTGCGGCGAATTGGATGAAAGCGCATTATATGCATATGTGGAAATCTCAAACAGTAGAGACTTGAAAAATAAATCTTAAAAAATGTTTAAAGAGAGACTACGGAGTAGGAAACCAAGATGGAGATCGAGAAAAGGTCAAACCAGAGTGCAATCTCAGGTTAAAATCTGATAAAGGAAGGATGCAGCCCTTGAGTGAATGCCAGCATGTACGTCGTGCTTCTTCTTCCACAGTGGCTGAACTGTAGGCTAGGAAGCTGAGCTTGCACGCTGCCACATCCATCAGTCTCTGGTGAAATGCTGTCTCAGGACAAAGAGCAGTCATAATAAGAGTGGCATTGGCAAGTGGGAGGCAGATTCACACCCAAACCAGGAGGTGGCTATGCAAAAAACAGGAAAAGAGTTGAAGGAAGCTGAGTACCGACAAAACTCTCAACACTCTCGTTGGAGCTGGCAAAGAACATAGAAAGCAGAAGGCAGTGGGAGGGGCATGACTGGTGGTGGGAGGGAAGGAAAGAAAAGGAACTCAACGACAGAATCACTGTGTATCTTCTTGTTTCCAGAGTTCAGAGAGCAAACCCTTGCTAAAGTTTTCCTGCTTACCTCATAGCGAAGTTCTGGGGGGCAGATGTCTGCCTAAACTCAATTGCTCTTGACCTTGTGATTTTCTTGTCCATTTTCTGAAAGGACAGAAAAACCTCCCGGCCACTTTCCTTCTGAAACTCTGAAAGCAGGCAGTGGACCCTGGCCAGGGTCTCTGATACTAGGAGGCCCATTAAGCACGTTGTTAGATCTCAAAGTTGACTGGATCCTTAAGGTCTCCCACTCCACCGTCACAGGTGACAAGTACTTTCTTACATTAAAGCACTTCCGGTACCTTTTTCTCTTATGTCCTCTCATTTTAGTCCTGTTTAGTGGTTAATGGACTTAGGCCTTGAAATCACATTTTTTAAAAAACAAAACGTGGTCATGTTTTTCTTAGATGCATGACTTAAAAGGAGTTTTGAAATATCCTCAGTGCTGATTTATTCATATGTAAAAGAGAAAGGACACTTACATTGCAGAGTAAGCGCAGTGATGAAATTCAATATAGGAAGCCTTTGACATGGGTGCTTGGCGCACATTATTATTATCATCCATCATTTTTTTTTCACCTGAATGTTCCTCACACAGCCGATTTTTCCAGCCATTTCCTCAGAAACCCTCCCTCCGCTGTGACTAACCTTCCTTATGTCCTCAACCATTTCATAGGACTCCATCTGCATGCTCTTTCCAGAACAACCCCTTCCTGCAATGTCTG
Organism: Cricetomys ansorgei; assembly: GCA_026225945.1. Classification (NCBI taxonomy): domain Eukaryota; kingdom Metazoa; phylum Chordata; class Mammalia; order Rodentia; family Nesomyidae; genus Cricetomys; species Cricetomys ansorgei. The sequence continues at coordinate 2,001,602 of JAMJFZ010000417.1, forward strand.
TGAATGAGACTGCTTTTTTTTTTCTTTTTTCACACCAGTGTATCATGAGCTGTAGTTTGATCGGGTTTCCTGGCTCTTCATTACAACTTTCTCCATCCTGGAGCAAGAAATACTCCGCCGTTAAGGTTTGTGCTAGCTGTATATACTCCATTTAATCCCTCTTCAATTTGTTCTTTGGAGTTCCTAGCTCTTCCTCTCCCCCCCCCCATCAAAACTTAGGATAGAAGTTCATTATTTCTCTTTATGTACTGCTTTCATGTCACCTAGATAATGTTTATATTTAAACAAATTTTCAAAAACAACAACAAATCATTAGCGCCAGACTCTATACCTATAATTTCCTCAGTAATTCATTGTCATACTATGATGTTGTTCAAAATTTCTCTGCCTTTGAACCTCTGTTTTATTTATTTTATCTTTCCAGACTTTCCTCTCCATTCATTCTCATACAGAGAGACTCCAAAGCCCCTTTATTCTCTATCAGATTGGTTTTGATTTGGTTCCTCTCCATGCAAACTTGACCCACCCCCACTACACACAAGCATGAAACCCACCCCCACTACATGCAACCACTAGACTTAAAAGCTAAAACTGAGTCCATTGTCCTCCTGCCATGTCTATTCTACAGTGTGCAACCTTTCATAAATTCCATCATCTGCCTCCGTTGTTTCTACCTTGGCTACTGGATACTGCTGAAGAAAATCACAAGTTGTGGAAGTTTATTTTTAGTTATGTTTGAAATTGTTTTATGTGTTGTTGGGTGAGTGCTATCCTAGGTCTTGGCGTTTTGTATTGTCTTCAAGTGTTGGATTTCTGTGGGGGGTGTTTGATTGCTTATGATCTGCACATAGTATCAGTAGAACACCTAAGGAGTTCTGAACCAATAAAACACCTGAGTGCAGATGCTCAGGGTTCCACTGTTGATTGAGTATGGCTCTGACTAGGACAGTGGTTCCCTCTACTGAGATCTAGCAGGGTTTACAGTTATGAAATATGCCTCCTTGTCTTCCTGGCTGAGCCCACGCAGGCAGTTGTCTTACTGCTACAATCACATTCTTAAATTGATTAGGGCCACCATATATTATGATCTCCATCTCCCCTACCCCTCTGTATTTGAACCCTCTTTTATGGAAATATTTTTTCATACCTTCTCATACAATATATTCTGATCTTGGTTCTCTTGCCCCATCTCCTCCTAGATCCTCCCTACCTCACCACTCACCTAGCCCAACACCCCTTCTTTCTTTCTTTCTTTACAAAACAGACAAACAAAACAATTTTAAAAAACAAAGGAAAGACATGAGAAACACATGCACAAAATCCATAAGATCACAAAATCAGAAACCATGATATATACAAGTAAAAGGCCAGTAAGACAAAAAAAAGTGCCCAAACAAGGTAATGTGAGACAAAAAGTCTACAAAAATGCTACAAAAATGTAGGTTCATATGTGCATCTGTCCTATTATGTCTAGAAGACACTGTTTCCTTGAAGTAATTTATCACCTCTGTGTCTTTCTTCCTTCTCTTCCCCATAGCTCCCTGAGCCCTGAGGGGTTTGATAGAGACAGCTCATTTAGGACTGAGTGTTCCAAAAAGTCCCACTCTCTGTACTTGTCGAGTTTCTGCCTTCTTCTGACCCTCAGCATCCCCTGTTAACTTGTTAACTTGGTCAGCTTTCATTCCTCAGAACATTCAGTGTTATCCAATAACCTCCAACTCTGTATCTTACTCATTCTATCTTCTCAGTATAGATAACTTCCTTCCTATTTCACCCAGAACATGAAGGCATTTGGCTACTTAACTTCAATATGTATTGAAACATACCTGTGAATTATTTTTTATCTGCACCTATTTCTATTTCCAAGATTGGCTCTTTATGCTAAAGGAATCGGCAGTAGGCTGTGGAGGCCATATGTCTCCCGCTCAAATTGACCTTATGACTTCCCTTATATCCCACAGATTCAGAGTTTTAGTTTCATATTGCTTACTCTTTCTAGTCAGTTTTTCTCCTTTTGAGGTTCTTTTCTGTAGCCTCTAAATCTTCTAACAGCACACTATATTCTACTCTTGTTCTAGCCCTATTTTTCCTTATCTTTCCATATTCAAGATACAAAAAAAAAAATGCCTAGACTTATGGCTCCTTGCCTGCCATTTTATGTCCATACTTGAACTCACCCCAGCCAGATTTCATAATTCACATAGGCTGTCTTTTCCAAGGTTGCCAGTGCCTTAATTGATTGCCAAGTCTATTGGTATTTTTTTAGACTTACTCATGAATCGTCTGTACAGAAAATGTACTGAATATTTTTCCTCCTTTTGTTTCTCCTGTAGCACACTCCTCTTTACCTGCTTTCTTCATTATCTGCCCTACAACTTATCATATTATTTCCACATGCCCTTTGCAAAGACTTGGTTGTGTCCCAGAGCTCAGTTCTGAGAGTGGCACTTTTGGAAAGTTTCAGACCTTTTGGAGGTGGAAACCTGCAAAGGATTAAAGGACATCGTCAACCCTCTACCTTTCTTTGTCTCGTGGCACATGTTATGAATAGTTAGCGCCATGGTATTGTCACCTGGTGTCCCTCAGCAGAAGCCCAGAGCAATGTGGACACCTGGTCTTGAACGAGAACCTCCAGAAATATGACCTAAATTGGGACTTCTACTTTTCCACTTATAAGCCCTTTTCACCTGAGAATATTTTGTGACCTAAGTGTATAGATATATAAAATATGTACACAATTCCAACATTTACTGTTTAAAAAAATCACAATTTTGTTTTAAAACAGTTTGTTAGTGTACACATAAGCTACCAAGTATTAAAGAAGAAAATTTTGTGTACTATTACGATGTTCTTTATTTTTACATGTCAAATTAAGTTGTGGTTGAACATTTGATACTGCAAGAGGCAGGGCTTCTTCAGCATTTTCCAGAGCTGTCAGATACCTTGAGCTTATAATTAGCAATGCTGAGAATGCTGCTTCAAAAAATACAGATGGGCTGGAAAGATGGCTTACTGGTTAAGAGTACTTGCTGCTCTTGTAGTCGACCTGGGTTTAGTTCCAAGTACTCTTGTGGTGGCTCACAACTGTCTGCAACTCCAGTCCCAAGGGATCTAATGCCCTCATCTGACCTCTGTGTGCTCCTGGCAGACAGTGATGCACTGATATTCATGCAAGCAAAACATTAAAACACAGACAATGAAAATAAAATAATAATTCTTAATTAAAAAAACATAGCACAGAATGCCAGAAATATGCTCAGAGCCGTTTCAGAAATGCTAGGAAATTTTTTTCCTAATCTCAAGCCAAAATTCATTTAATGATTTTCTTTATGAAGGTACAGTCAGCAACTCAAATAGCTGTTTTAAAAATCAAATATTATAAACAATACAAACACTAGGATATACTAATTTGATCCTTACATATTGAAGAATGGGGGTAGGAAAAACTGTTTTTCTTGTCCATAATTAAACCATTATGTTTCCACAACGGCAGAAAACTTTGTGTGTACAGTAAAAACATTGCAATTTTTAACACACAATAGTCTCATCTCTGAGCCAAGGTGCTTGATGTAATAACATGCCCTGTGCAGAGTGCATTTGTGTGTTCAGAGGCAATATGAAGTCACATAAAGCATCATGAATGATTCCTGACAGAATCACCCCTGACTCATTTCATTTCCTGGGCATATTCTCAAACGATTCCAAGTCAAAATACCACAGAGATACTTGCATATTGTGTTTATTGCTGCACTATCCATAAGAGTTAACATAGAACCACTCTAGATACTCATCGGTGAATGAATAGGTACATAAAATGTGGTATATGTATATAATGTAATTTTGTTCAGCTGTAAAGAAAAATGAAGGAATGATATTTGAAGGAAAATGGATGGAACTGAAATCATTATGCTAAACAAAACCAAGCCAGGCTCAGAATACAAATACAATGTTTCTCAGAATACAGATACAATGTTTCTTTTCACTCATCTGTAGACTCTAGGCTCAAATCACGCCCCCCACTTGTGTGTGTGTGTGTGTGTGTGTGTAGGCCATAAAAGTAGATAGGGGAATCATGAAAAAGGAGATTTTATGGGATGGGGAAGAAGGGAGCAATAATACTGAAATGCATCTGACAGGAAAACAGAAATGGAGGCTATTTGGGAAATGAAAGAGGACAAGGAAGAGGAGAGGTGCAAGAGGGGGAGAAGTCAGGGAAGGACGAACAAGAACAAATTATAATGACCTACACATATGAAAATGCCATAATGAAACCCACTATTTTGTGTGTTGACTTAAAAACCAAAACAAGAGCTGGAGAGGGAGCTCAACATTTAAGAGCACTTGCTATTCTTGCAAAGGACCTGAGCTTGATTTCTAGCATCCACATTAAGCAGAACACAATTGCCTGTAATTCCAGCTTTTGAGGATCTGACGCCCTCTTCTGGCCTCTGTTTGCATCTACATCATGCACATATACACACAGGCATATACACATAAATAGAAATAAAATAAAACTTACACACACACACACACACACACACACACACTGTGCTATATTTACACAAGTTGGATAGAATTGAGAGCCCTCAATAAGCTTATACATCTATGACTAATTGGTTTTTGACAAGGTTGTCTAGACAATTCAATGGGAAAATAATAGTGTTTTAAAGACATGGTGAAACTAGATAACCCAATGCATTGAAAAAAAAAGACATTTTATTCCTAGCTTAAAGTATATACAAAAAGCTATATATAAGTGAAGGGAAGGCCTAAACATAAGAGCCTAATGCACAAAACTCTTCAGAGAAAATCAGGGTTAAAGCCTCAAGAATTTAGATTTTAAAAATAAATTCTTAGTTCTGACATCAAAAGCATGAACAATAAAAGACAAGTAAGCCTTCTTCGAATTAAAAAATATTTTAAATATTCATTTTATTTTAATTATGTGTAGGAATCTGTGTCTACATCTGGATATGTATGCACATGAGTGTGAGTGCCATCAGAGGCCAGAAGAGAGTGTTGAATCCCCTAAAGCTAGAGTTACAGGCAGTTGTGAGCCATCTGACATGGGCTCAGGGAAATAAACTTTGATACTCTGCAAGGGCAGAAAGCAGTCTTAACTGCTGGACCATCTTTCCAGTCTCCCAAATTAAAAGCTTTTATTCACCAAAAGATGCTATCAAGCGAATAAAAGGACAGCCCTCAGAGTAGGAAAAAATATTTGCAAATCGTTTATCTGGTAAGGGTCTAGTGTTCAGAGTTGTAACATAAAGAACTCTTAGGACTTGACAACAGGACGAATAACTCAATTAAAGTGGGCTAAGGACTTCAAAAAGTATTTCTCCAATGGATATTTCTCCATACAAATGTCCAAAAAGAACATGAAAATACACTCACTATCACTAATCCCTAGGGAAATGAAGAACAAAACAATTATGAGCCATCACCTCACACTTATTATGACAGCTATAAGAAAAAAAATGAATGGAAATCAAGAAAAGCTAGAGAGGAGATGCAGCCCTGAACATTGCTGGTGGGAGTGAATATGAAAAACATTGACAGTTCCTTTTGACATTGTATAAAATTACCATATGATCCCACAGTGTTGCTCCTACAGTACACAAAAAAAACCATACATCCTCATAGCAGCATGCTTCACAATATCAAATCAGTGGACATGGTTGGCCATCAATAGATATAACTGATAAACAAGCAGTAGGGTACATGTGCAGTGGTTATTGTTTGACCGCTGAAAGAAATAATGTATGATACAAGGTCTGATGTAGATGAGCTTTGAAAACACTCTCCAAAAGCAATGCATTTAGATGCATGTGGTCACAGATCGTTTGGTTTAATTTTCATGGAATATTCAGAAGAAATAAAATTATATAGAGAGGATACAGATGATGTTTGTCAAAGAACCAGGAAGGAAAGTCTACAAAGAAACTGCTCAGTGGGCACAGAGTTTTATTTCAGAATGGTGAAAATATTTTGGGGCAGGATCAAGATAACCGTTATTCAACCTAGTGAATATACTGAATGCAACCAAATTATTCATTTCAAAATGGCTAATTTCTTTATCAAAAAATCAGGCGTCCATACGTGTTTCAGTTTTAGCATTGCTCTTCAATTCAGTTACATTGATCAATGTGTCTGTTTTTGTGCCAAAGCCATGTGGTTTTTATTATGATAGCTCTGTAGTGCAGCTTGAAATCAGGGATAGTGCTAGCTCTCAGAAGTTCTTTCATTTTTAAGGATTATTTTAACTATCCTGGGTGTTTTGTTTTTTCATATAAAGTTGAATATTGTCCTTTCAAGGTCTGTGAAGAATTGTGCTGGGATTTTGATAGGGATTGCATTGAATCTGTATGTTGATTTTCAATCCTACCAATCCCGGACCATGGTATATCTTTCCATCTTCTGAGACCTTCTTCAATTTTCCTCTTCATGGACTTAAAGCTTTTGTCATACAAGTCTTTCACTTGCTTGGTTTGTGAAGGGTGTTGTTTCCCTGATTTCTTTCTCTGTTCATTTGTCATTTGTTTATAGGAGGGCTACTGATTTTTTTTTTAGTTAATCTTGTAGCCATCCACTTCACTAAAGTTGTTTATCAGTTATAGGAGTTCTCTGGTTGAATTTTTAAGGTCACTTACATATACTATCATACCATCTGCAAGTAAGAATACTTTGACTTCTTTTCCAATTTGTATCTCCTTGATCTCCTTCAGTGGTCTTACACAGTAGAAAAAAGAACTCATCTTTAACAAATGATGCTGGTCTAATTGGATGTCTGCATGTAGAAGAACGCAAATAGATCCATATTTATCACCCTGCACAAAACTCAAGTCCCACTGGATCAAAGACCTCAACATAAAACCAGATACACTGAATCTGATAGAAAAGAGAGTGAGGAATAGCCTTGAAGCATTAGCATAGGAGACAGCTTCCAAAACAGAAAAGCAATAGCTCAGGCACCAAGAGCAATAATTAATAAATGGGACCTCATGAATCTGAAAAGCTTCTGTTAGGCGAAGGACATTGTCAATAAGACAAAATGGCAGCCTACAGAATGGGAAAACCTTTTCACCAACTCCACTTCTGCTCAAGGGCTAACATCTAAAATATATAAAGAACTTAAGAAACTAGACATCAACAAAACAATAACCCAATTAAAAATAGGGTACAAATCTAAACAGAGAATTCTCAAAAGAGTAATCTCAAACGACTAAGAAACACTTTAAAAATGTTCAACAGCCTTAGCCATCAGGGAAATGCAAATTAAAAACTACTTTGAGATTCAATCCTACACCTGTCAGAATGACTAAGATCAATAACACAAGTGATGATTTCTGATGGCGAGGATGTGGAGCCAGGGGAACGCTCCTCCATTGCTGGTGGGAGTGCAAACTTGTACAGCCACTATGGAAATCAATATGTGGGTTCCTCAGAAATTTTTGAATATCTCTACCTCAAGACACAGGTATATCACTCTTGGGTATATATTCAAAGGACACTGCATCCTACCACAAGGACACTTGCTCAGCCGTGTTCATAGCAGCTTTATTTATAATAGCCAGAAACTGGAAACAACCTAGATGCTCCTCAACTGAAGAACAGACAAAGAAAATGTGTCACATTTACACAATGGCGTATTACTCAGTATTTAATAAAAAATGATGTCATGAAATTTGCAGGCAAATGGATGGAACTAGAAGTAAATCGTCCTGAGTGAGGTAACCCAGAAACAGAAAGACAAACGTGGTATGTACTCACTTTTAAGTGGATACTAGCTGTTAATACAGGATAATCATGCTACAACCCACAGACCCAGAGAGACTATACAACAAAGAGGGCCCTCATGGGAACACATGGATCTCCCTAGGAAGGGGAAATAGAATAGATTTTTCAGGTGGCCTCTGGGGAAGGTGGGATTGGGAGCAATTAGGATCATGTTGGGGAAGGAGCAATAGAGACAGAGACAACTAGAATAGGGGGTATTTTGGGAGAGGGGTTATCTGGAAACCTAGGGCAGTGGAAACTCCCTGGAATCTATGAGATGACCCTAGCAATGGGACTGTCCTAAAGCTAAGAGAGTGTTGAAGCATGCTTTGAAACCCAGAATTCTCACTCTGAGAGCAGATGGTGTTCAGCTGCTCCTCCCTCTTTGCTCTGACAAGTCACAGCTACGCTGCCTGCACCACCTCTTCAAAGGCACCAACCTTCTCAAAGGTGTGTGACCTGGCTAATGTTTACCTGCCTCTGCAACCCCAGGCCTGAGCACCCTTCTCCCTATGTGACTTTATAAGGTCTCTCCCTCTGGTCCCTGTGAGACTACTGTCTCTGCGAAAGAGGCGCCCCCAGAACTTTGGCATTGGCCAATGACAATAAGACTCTCTAGGTCTAGATTGTGAGCTCCCGACATGCAAATAAGGCTGTCATACCTGCTGTACCCTAACCAATGGGCCTTACCTGATGTCTCTGGGTGACAAGAACCCTTACCCTTTTTCCCCTATAAATGTGACCACCATTCCCTCTATAAACTGAGTTACATACACTGATACCTGCCTTCCAGGAATTCTGTGCTTCCTAATGGCTCTGGGAGCCTCCGATTGAAGCTCTGTCTTGGACCCAGGGACCCGCCCCTGTGCTTTCCTTTCCAAAGCTTAGGTACTGGCCAACGGGATCAGACACTAAGAAATCCACCACCTAGTGAGAACTCCTAGTAATGGAAGATAGTGAGCCTGAACAGGCCATCTTCTCTAACCAGGCAAGGCTTCCAGTTGTGGGACTGGGACAACAACCCAGCCACAAAACTTGGGCCTACAATCTGTCCTGCCTGTAAGATGTGCTGGGGCGATGGAGGCACAGAGCCTGTGGGAGTGGCTTGAGGCCCACTCCACGAGAGGGAGCCCATACTTAACAGTGCAGGGAGGGCCAGGAACCAGGGACTGGATATCCCACAGCCCTAGGGTAGAACCAAACACAAATGGGAAAAAAATCAATGACACGATTTCTAGTAATATTCTGCTGTACTCATAGATCGGTGACCAATCACCATCTTAGAGGTTTCCTCTGGCAGCTGATGGGAGCAGATGCAGAGGCCCACAGTCTAGCATTAGTTGGAGCTGGGGGAACCCCATGGAAGCGGGAAGGAGGGATTGTGGGAACCAGAGGGGTTGAGGACACCAGGAGAACAAGACCCATGGAGTCAACTGAGCAGGGCTCATAGGGGCTCACAGAGACTGAAGTGGAAGATATGGAGCCTGCAGGGTCTGTGACTGGTCTTCTACATATATGTTTTCCTCTTGGTGTTCTTGTAGAACTCCTAAAAGTTGGAGTGGGGGTGGGTAGTCTCTGACCCCTTTACATGCCCTTGGGACCCTTTTTCCTCCTGCTGGGTTGCCTCCGCCAGCCTTGATGTGGGAGTTCGTGCTCAGCCTTGTTCCATCTTGTTGTTCCCTGTTCAATGGGTAGCCCTGGGAGGCCTGCTCTTTTTCTTTTAGGGGAAGCAGAGGGGTTGGATGTAGGGGAGAGGGAGGTGGGGGAAAACTGGGAGGAGTGGAGGGATGGAAGGCTGTGGTCTGGATATATTGTATCAGAGAAGAAAAAAATTTTTAAGTAAAAAAAAATGGCTAACTTCAAATTTTACCTTAATAAACTTACAAATTTGTTTCACTTATATTTCTAAGGCTTTGTTAAGAGCATAACTAACCACACACTCATCCTAGAAATCTGGAAATGATTCAGAGTATCATCTTGTTGCTGTTGGGAATACCTTATTGAGTATGGAGACCACTTGATCTTGTATCAACTGTTTTATTTCCCCCTTTATTCTTTCCACACCATTTATCAGCATTATCTTAAATTAGGCCATATACTCTTTTTTTTTCAATTTTGTCCTAGATACGCATTCTGTCTTCAAACTTCAACTCAAGTCTCTTTCTCACAGCAACAGGAAATATCTAAGGTGGCCGCTGTCAAATCACACGAGCTTAGCACATCATCACGAGATCCTTTTAATCCAGCAGATGTGTACATGTAATAAGCTCCTATGTGACGCCGATGCTGCTAACACAGCACCATCTGTCTTTGGCTTCATTGATCAATGACTTTCCAGTTTCAAATTCTCTTATCCTTACCCTATATCCCAGAATATGTCTATTGCACATTTCTCCAGCTTCTCCCTCCAGCCTACCCTCATCATAATCTTATGAATGTCAGCACATTTTCTTTGATAAAGATGTGTTCCTTTTACACCTAAGAAACTAACATCAAATTGCTTAAGGAAAATGGAAATTTGTTAGAAGTTTATCGCAGACATCAGAAGACCAGGCATAGAAGTAAACAAGATTCAGGACAGATCCAAGATCTAGCCAGAAGTGATTAGACAGCAGATTACCATTTAATCATTTTCTCCAGAAGGCAGTTTCAGAATGAATAAACTGTATCTGCTTTTCATCATTGAATTTACTAGTATTCGAAATACATGAAGGAAGAGATCGGTGTCACATTTTAGTTTCAAGACAATTATGTGTCTTTCACAATCTCACTGAAACAACACACAGGAAGAAAATGCACACAGAAGGAAATCAGGCCACAGTTACCAGGTTACGATGACAACATACTTAGAAACCTCCAAATCTCCACCAGTGCTTCTTTCTTTGTGCCCTTCTGTGCTTTGTACAAACTTCCATATTATCAAGACTTCCAGAAATATTTCCACATGTATCTGTCTACTGGAGGAAACTAGGAGTTTCTTAGCAGTAGAAGCCCACCTTTCTTTCTTTTCTATTTTTAGAACTTAGCATAGCATGTGGCATTAAGCAAATATTCAATGAATGTTCATCAATGGATGAATAAATGAACAAAGAAATGAAATCAAATGGATCCAAAAGATAGCTTAATTACTGGCTGAAAGAAGCAAACAAACCCCGAAGAGAGGTGAAGGGGAGGAAGTAGCTGCAGTAGCTTGTTCAAAGCTAAGGCTACATGAAAAACTGCTCCAAAGCATGAGAAATTAAAGTCACCTTGAGTAAACTTGCTGGTTTTCACCAGAGCCAGAGGTTTTTAGGAAGAGGAAAGCACAAGTGTGTGTGTGTGTGAGAGAGAGAGAGAGAGTGAGAGAGAGAGAGAGAGAGAGAGAGAGAGAGAGAGAGAGAGGGAGATGCATATGTGTGGATGTTCCTGATGGAGACCAGACTCATTGACACTAGGTGTTCTCTAATGCTCTCCACCCTTTGTCACTGAGATAGAGGTTCATATCTCTGCTCGGCTGGCTGCCTGGACAGTAAACTCGAGGATCCACCTGTCTCTGTCTGCTCAGCATTGAGATTGCAGACACACACCACCAAGTCTGGATTTTCATGTGGGTTCTGGCACTCTAAATTCAGGTCCTCGTGTTTGCACTGCAAGTGCTTTACTCACTGAGCCGTCTTCTCAGTCCCAAATAGATGCTTTTAAGAGTTTAAGTGACGTATAGCCAACATACAACACAAACTTCCCGTGTTTAAAGTGCTAAATTTGCTGTTTCGGTAAGCATAGTGAAGATAATTAACATATCCATCAGTCTGAAGTAAAATATGTGTGACAAAATAACACAGACACTGCAATAATATTTACTCAGTATAACGATTTTGAGATCCACCCATGTTGTGCCTACATCGATAGTTCACTCCATTTTTATCACTTTGTAATATTCTAGTATGCAAATGCACCATGGTACATTTATCAGTCCATGAATGTTTGACTTATTTTTAATTTAAAATAATAAGTTTTTTGAGATAAGATCTCACCATGTATCTTCCACTTGCCTCAGGGTTATAATCCTCCTGCCTCAGCCTTTGGAGTGCTGGGACTATAGAAATGTGTCATAAATAAGAAGGTGAATGTGGTGACATGTGCATGTTGTGACTGGGAGATTGCAAGTTCGAAGCTACATAGTCACACTGTCTCAAAAAACAATAAAGAGACAGCAGCAGTGTCAAATAAGGCTGTGAGATGCATTTACATGATAATCTGTGAATGTACATAGTTTTCCTCTAAGATAGATAACTAGGTGTGGGATGGCTAAGTTGTATGACGGGTGTATTTTTAACTTTTAAGAACAACTTATAGATTCTACTTCTGGAACAACAGTGTGAAGGACATAGATCTGCTCAGCAGTATAACTGGCAAAAACAGCTGTTTAAAACAGCCATTTAAAACCTCGTGAAATTGTTCTAAGGCCATACAGCAAATGAAGACACTTACTGGGAAAATATATTCAACTTGATAAAACTTCTAATAAGGGCCTATAATATCTGAAGCAAGACTGGTATCCTCTTTAATTCTCTTTTCAAACCAACAGGATTGAAGTTACATGGAGTAGTCCATATAGATACAGCACAAACCATAGAATTTCTTTCTGCTACCAGTGGAGAGTTATCTCCTCAGTAAAGATAAGTCTCAGTATTTCTTATTCGATCTCTGACTCACAATTGCTAAGGATAAAACGCAGGTGCATGTGGCCAAAAGGCTACAGATCCCATGTCCTATACGTTCCCAACTATGTGAGGAAGGCTGTAATTAGGGTCTAAATATTATTGCTACAACTCCTAGACAAATTTAACCTGGTGACGTACATGAGGCATGGAGACTTAGAGCTGTTGTCCCATGCCTAACTACCAAACATCCAAGGGCAGTGTCATCCCAGCATACCAATATTCATTACCCAAAGCCAAGACATTTTTTCCCACAGGAGGAGAAGTAAGTTGTTGGACACAGAGTCCCAAACTGCTAACTTGAAGGACTGACTTCAATCCCAGGGTAGTTGTAAAGAAGCTCAATCCCAAGGATGCATTAAAAAAATGGAACCACGTGATGAAAGGAAGTAATGAAGAGGAGATTCAAAGGTTCATTGGAAATATGGACAAATCTCTAAGTTGGCTAAGATGCTGGGGAGAAAGTGCTGAGAAGAAGTCTCGTGTAATCAGAACAAGTCTTAAGTACTAGACTCAGCAATGATCCTCTCAAAGGAAGGAAAGCACACTTGCTGAGATTAGTGTAGGAAGCAATTTGTAGCTAAGCATTGTTGAAAATGATAAAGGGATCAGTTGGCAACTGGTGGAGCTTAGAATCAGAGCGTAGTCACAGAAAGAGAAAATCAAAGAGATTTCTATGAAACCGACTGTCAACCTGGCCTGCACCCTCTGGGGCATGCGACATCAGAGTTTCATGTGGTGGGCACACATTTCAACAAAATAATATGATTGTCATACAATAAGCAAACAATCAAATAAACACGACAAATCTTTGGAAGAGTTGTTTTGGTACCCAGAGTTGAGAAAATGTTTTCTAAGATGTATGGATTCCAACAGAAAATTACAGAAAATGAAAGAAACAAGAGACAAGACACATCAAAAAGTTAAGCACCAAAAACTGCCCGAGAGCGTTATGAGTTGTTGGATTTAGCAGGCAAATTCTCCCAAAGAAATATGTTCAAAGTAAAAAGAAAACTGCCATTAGTGAATTGAAGGACTCCTGGGCCTGGTAGAGCAGGACTGTAATTTTAGGTAGTCGGCAGCTAGGCTGGGTGTTTCCAGGTTTCTGCTCTCTTATTTGAAGAATAAGTCTCATAGAGTACAAAGTAGCAGAGAAGCATTGTGGAAAGCAAAGCTACAGAACTAGTCAGTGTACACAGCCAGGATGACAATAATCAAGGACCCTGACTGTTGCTCAGTGCTTCCTTTTATGGAGTTCAAGAGGAGCATGTGTTAAGTTATGAGGGACTATATTGAAAGTATCTATGTTTTGATTGGTGAATTAGGTCATATCACTTTTCCACTGTGCATTATGTGCCTTCCTTCCCATAATGTGCATGATTTTAATCACATGTACATCCAATTTTTCTTATGCATAAGATGATATAATGGGAATTGCTCCTAAAAAGTTCATTTGAAGAGAGTTCGTCTTAGTGTGTGTGTTAGTCCCTGGATTCAATACCGGTAGTATGAAGGAGAGATATGAAAATAGGAGGCAATTCATGCCAGATCAGTCATCTATCTTCCACCAGGATACATAGGGAATGTATTTGAACAGAAACCGTCTAAATTTTAGTATTGTTGGGAAAGGAGAAACGTACTACATTGTTAAGAGAGAGGTCTATGTATAGCTCGAAGTATGCAGGAGCTGAGGTTGCTAGATGCATTGTTTGGAGAGGTATATGTGTGTATAGTGCATGCAGATAAAGGAATCATGCTGTCAAATGGATTATTAACATGAGGGTTTGCATAGAACTCCAAATCAAGTGGAGTCTCAGGTTACTAACTATTCCCTATGCTTGCCTGCCTTACAGGTACTCAGAATGCTGACAAAGAAGGATAGCAAATTCAAGTTCTGCCTGGGATACATAGGGAGTCTCAAGCTAGCCTGGGCAACTTAGTAAACTCTGCCTCAAAATATAAAGTGAAAAGAGGGCTGGGAATGTAGTTCAGGGGAAAAGCACTTGCCAAGCATACTAGGTCCTGTGTTTAATCCCAGTGTTGTAGAGGGGAAATATGAAAATAAAAAGCAGACTGTGGGGTTGAAGAGGAAAGAGCCTAAAGGGAAGGAAGGTTGGGGAGAGAAGAGCAAGAGAAAGTAATGGAGAGGGAAGAAAGACAAAACATGTTTCTCTCATGTTCAGAATACAGATTTAATGATATGTGTATACATGGCATGAATATAGATGGAAGATTTCTGGGAGAAGGAAAAAACCAGTGCGGAGGTGAGGTAGAGGCATAGGCGAACAAATATGAGTAAGTTACAGTGATATATATGTCTGTGGAAATCTATTAATGACACTCACTATTTTATAAGGTGACTAAGAAAATTAAGATAAACAAAAGTACAATAGAAAAGGCATTCAGTAAACTTCAACTCCAAGCCAAGATAAAAAAAAAATTCCACAAACTAGGAACAGAAGAGAAGTTCTTCAACTGTAGAAGATATCTATGAAGAGCTCAATGAGATATAATTATGCGTTGTATAATAGCAATTATTAAAATCGGAAGAGAGACAGCACAGTGCCACACATCTGTAATCTCAGCACACAGGAAGCTGGGACAGGAGGATTGCCACAAGTTTGAGGCTACCTTGGGCTCCATAAAAAGACCCTGTATCAAAAAAAACCAAAACAATATTACAAAAGCTAAAAACAAACTCTGATTGGTGAGAATGTGGAAGATGGTGTCGTATTCAATTTCTAATTGCTGTAAAGAGACACCATGACCACAGTAACTCTATAAAGGAAAACATTTAACCAGGCCTTGCTTACAGTTTCCAAGGTTCAGTCCCTTATCAGCATGGCAGGAAGTGTGGTAGCACACAGGCATGTATGGTGCTGGAGACACCGAGAGTTCTATATCAGTATCCACAGGGAGCAGGAAGAAGAGACACCCGGCTTGGCTTGAGATTTCGAAATGTCAAAGCCCACTCCCCGTGACACACTTCCTCCAAGAAGTTCACAGATGAAACAACAAGGCTACGCCACCTTGCTAATCCCACTCAAGTAGTACAACTCCCTAATGACCACTTATTTAAATATATTAGTCTATGGGGGCCATGCCTATTCAAACCAACACAGACAGGATCCACACTGCCAATGGGAATGAAAAAGGGTTCTCAGACAGTTAAGTGTATCTTTCTAGTTCTTGCATGCTTTTGGATTGAATGGTTTTGTTTCATTTGAAAAATTACTGGCTGTGTTGTTAGGCTATGAGAGTCGATGGAGAGTCACTTGATAATACTCCATGTGTAGTACAGCCACACTGCCGTGTCTTTTCAGTTCTACCCTTCAATATCATCGCTCTTCTTGGCATCTCTTGTAGCATTTACAAATATTATGAACCCTAGACTGAGTTCTTGTTAATTTTGCTTTAAGCTAAGATTGGCAAGCTACAGCTCATGAGGCAAATTCATTATCACTGTTTGGGTAATTAAAGGTTACTAGAACTTATGTATGTGTTGGTTATCATTATTTTCTATGCATTGAGTAGCATGGCAGAGCTCATATGATCTATAAAGTGTACAGGAAAATCGAGGGATGGCATCAGGTATCACTGTAGCTCAGGATAGCCTTGACCTCATCCTTCTGGCTCTACCTTGCAGTGCTGAGATTACAGATGTGAGCTGCAATGTCTGGCTCATAAATTGTGTTTGAGCTTGCCCTTTCCAGAAAGTTTGCTGATTCCTATTTTAGATAGCCAACTATCTATTAAAGGCATTTAAATAATACTTAACCATTTTAAAATAGTCATTCATGTAGTTATCAGCTCAGGTGTTTTTCATTAAATTTGGTAGTATCATTCCCCTCCTTCTTGGAGGAATCTTTACAATTTTTAAAAGTGCTGGTGATTATTCCATCTCTTCTTTGTCCAAAATAGCTCACTGGGAAGCATGAAAAGCCTCTTAACTCTTAGGCTCAGAATAGTCCTGGTGTTACTTCTACGTACATGAAGCAAAACATGACTGAGTATAAAAAAATACAGGCTAGGAAGGGTGACAAATTGGCATTGATGACTTAATCTGTCATGGGTAAGAAAGTGAAATTTTCCTGCTAATAGTCAAGACAGTATCATGGCTTAGTCAGCATCCTGAATCTAGGTGGTTACTGATTTTCTGGGCTGTGAGTATAGATATTTTTTTTTATTCTGGAGAACTCATGAGTGGCCAAACCCTCCAGGCTAGATTACATACCCACTCCTCAAGAATTCATTGAGTGATATCTATATGTTAAAAATAGATTGTTACTAGGACACAAAAACCATGAGAAACATAGTCACTGCCCTGATGGAACATATACAAAATTTAGATACAAATAGGCAAAGCAATGCTTTAATTTGTAATAATACTATGAAAGAAATAGTGTGCTGATATGAACAATAAATGAGCTTCAAAAGATAAAGTATCTGAGAGAAGCACAGTATCAGGATAGATATTTTAAGCACAATCAGATCTCCTCCAGAGAGGCTGATGAAGGGATAAGCTACATACAGCAAGTTGCTATTTGCAATTTTTTAAGATATTGCTATGGTCTGAATATTTCTTCTATCATTCATACAATGGTACCTTACTCCCTAGTAAATTATTAAAAGGTGTGGAATTTGGGAGATTAAACACTTTATGGGGCCTAAGAGAGCTTGATTGACCTGTTTCACAGAAGGCTCTGATATTCAGGATCCTACTAGACTGCAAATCTGCTAGTGTCTTGATTTAGGGATTTCCTGCCTCCAAATTTGTAAGCAACACAATTCTGTTATTCATAAACTACCTAGTTTACAGTATATTGTTACAATATCCTGAGGGGTTCAAGATGTGTGCCATATTCAGCACAGGAAGTTGGCTGTTTGAGCGGAATGCCTGGTTTCACTTTAAGAGAAAACGTTACTTTTATATTGGATGCATTAGAGTCACTGATCCTATAAGAACAGAAGGCCCCACTTCTCCAAGATGTGAGCTCTAAAGGAGACCAACCAAATGACTTAATTCTTCTAGAGAACCATGTTTCTTGTCTATGCATAAGGGTGAACTAATTTCCAGTGATTAAAAACTGAGTTCCATACATCCTAGGAAATGAAAGCTCCTCTCAATTGCCACCAAGGATAAGGATGAAGAAAATCAGGTGCCAAGGATTGTGGGTAGGGGCAAATATGGAGTGGATTGGACTTGAAAAGTAGTGGGGGTAAGTGAGAAAGATCCTGAACTGAGAGAAAGTCTACAGACAGAGGCAAGGCCGGGGAGATTGTAGATAGAACTAGAAGGATGATATCCCCAGGCTCATTTTAGAGGATCTACTTTCATAGGCTTTGTGGGGGAAAGCTGTTGTATAGACAATTCCCTGAGCTGTTGAGACATGTAATACCTAAATTGTGTGCCTGGCATAGGTTAATAAAATAACCTAGGAAATAATAACATAGGGAAATAACAAGGAAATAAAAGAATTATTCATCTATCAGCAAGTACACATTACTTGAAACTCGAAAGGAGTCGCCTGGATCTCATGCCTCTTGATTCGTTCTCTGCTTTGTGTCACGAAGCAGGGCACTTTC
The DNA here is from genome assembly GCA_026225945.1 of Cricetomys ansorgei. Classification (NCBI taxonomy): domain Eukaryota; kingdom Metazoa; phylum Chordata; class Mammalia; order Rodentia; family Nesomyidae; genus Cricetomys; species Cricetomys ansorgei. Next base: position 2,019,667 of record JAMJFZ010000417.1, read on the forward strand.
CACGGAAGTCATGTGTGGAGATTTTGTTGTTTACCTTCCAAGGTTCTAAGATACATTTTTAAATCACTTTGTTTGGGTCAATGAGATGGCTCAGTGAGTAACTTACTGCCAAGCCTTGCAACCCAAGTTTGACCCCTAAGATCCACAAGGTAAAAGGCGAGAACCAGCAAATTGTCCTCTGACCTCCACATGTGCATGTGACCACACGCACACCAGATTTCTTTAGGAGTGGTTTTAAATCACCCTGTTTGCAAGCCTCATTGAGACTTTCTTTCTTCATTTGTAAAATGAGTGGCACAGTAAAGGTTCAGATGGAGAGTTATGCTGCCCCAGCTTTGAGAAAGCAGAGCAGAGAGGACATTAAACCTGATATTCACTATTCCAACCAGCTCACCCCACATCAAATGGTAGTATGTTGTATATCCTGAGTTGTATAGCATCTAATGCCATCAGAGTTAATGTAGCTAAAACTAGATGTTTTATAAAGAATGATATTGTGCTTTCTTCCCTTTAAATGCAGGCATAATTTTAAAAATTCCAAGCAAATGAAGTATTCATTTTTTTTTAACCTGTGCCCAACTTCCTTAGTTCAGGCTACCCTAATTGCTTAGCTCAGCCAAATAGTTTCCTCTGTTTTCTGTGCTCCAAGACTTTGTCTGTGGACCAAGTTGGACACTTCCCTTTTCCAGCTGTATCCTTGCTGCAGTGCCTTATCCCACTTGCTCATTATTTCAGCTGCATTCTCAGTGTTCTCTCATTTCTCCTCCGATGTGCCCACCCACATCTCCACCTACAGTGTCTATAATGTGCTTTCTATCTGCTGTAGCTTAATAAAAGGGAAATTATGCTAATTTTATTCAAACTTTAAAAAGTAAAACCTGCACCAGTATTATTCTGCCCCTCTTTCATTTATTCATTTCAAAAGAAAAGGTGTCTAATCATCTCAGGAAACTACTTGTACAATGTTGCCCACTTTCCTATTTTCCTTTTCAATTAAGTAGATTTTTCCCAATCAAGTTTAGATAGAGTAAGAAAGCCAGCCTTCTGAGAAGATCAGTTTTTTGATGGAATTAGAGGCCTGGTCCAGGACAATTCCGATGTCAGTTCATGATCTTGGTGCCAGAGAAGAACTGCTGTTTTTGGACATAATCCTTTGATACTTAGGACATTAGAGCCAAAACAGTAGCACATCAAGTGAAGCCTTTGACAGGTTAGAGAACTCTGCCTGTGGTTGATATCACTGTCTAGAAGAGGAATTTTTACAAGAGACAGAACCCAATTTTGTTGAAGTAAAACTTGGATAAGGATACAGACATGGAAGATCGAATGGCCAAAGCCCAGGTCTCTCACTAAAGGAGAAATCTATTTCATAGAAAAACAACTGGCAAGCCCTGTTTGAGAAAGGGCTTGAAAGGAAGACAGAACCAGTGACTGGAAACTCAAAGAACAGACTCATAGAAGGCATGGTTCCAATTGGGAGCACTGACATAAAATCCATTGTCTTATCCAATCTCATTCTTCCATTCTTCCTGGTTGCACAAAATTCTCCAGAACTTGCACTATTCTGTGTGACTATGTTTTTTGCAGACACCTGTTAAGGAGACTGTGCATCATGTGAAGATCAAACTAGAAGCACACGTGAGGTTCAAGAATGAGCTCTACAGTTGGTGCCTTTATTTTTGTTGTTGTTGTTGTTTTATTTTGTTTTTTCTACCTTGCTTAGGAGTTGAGTGGCATCATCATCAAAAGGACCATTAAAGGTCTTGATGTGTGGAGAGCATTATGTTGCAAGCTGTACGGATGAGTCAGGTTAACGTATCGACATGATGACACGACAAACAGGCAATTATGTTCCCATCTGAGAAAAGGGCAGTCATATTAACTACTGAACACATCTTAGAATGGAAAACATATGCATGCCTAATTGAAATTTCCCTGTATCCATTAATTATGTAAACATTTTAATATTCTGTTCCACCCATCACTTTCATCTTTCTAGACATTTATATCTGAGATTAGCTTTCATTTCTTAGATGAAAACATAAAGGCTGAGGAATTTGCACAAGAGAAAGCCATTAGCTACTGATGAAGCAGGGTTGGACTTTGAGGGCTTTTCTCCAACAGATCTCCTCTTTGTATAAATCTTTGCAGTTAGTACTGGGTAGAAAACAAATACAAAGCTTGGATTTAAATGAACTGAGCCTTATAAGACAGAAAAAGGTTTAAAGAGAGGAAGAAAAGGACAGAAGGGAGGAGGAAATGTGTTTTAAAAAACTCTAGTGTGCCCTTAGAGTCATTGTACTGAAAGAGTAGACCGTGGGGTGAACATAGAAAGCACACCTGGAAAGTTCTGATCTATTGACCTGTCTCAGACCCTGCTAACCTTGCATCTGATTCTACCAAGTGTGATTGTATCATTAGATACATGTTTTATAAATAAAAGAACCAAGCTTTCAGTGGACAAAGGGCACTTTCCACAACCCCTGATCTTCTGAGTTCAATCTCTGGGACCCACAGGGTGGAAAGAAAGAACTGACTCCTGCAAATTGTATCTCAATAGCACAAACACACACACACACACACACACACACACACACACACACACACACACACACAAAGCCATAGGCTAGAAGCACACCTGAGGCTTTAAAAAAAAGTCCCAAATAACAAGTGGAATGAAAGTAAGCCAACTACTTTTCTTCATTTTAACGTGAAATATAATGATCTGATGGTGGCATATTGCCTGTAATGTAGGACATTACAGTGTAATGTGTCTTCCTTGTGGTTCCACAAAATTCAGCCCCACTGTAGCTTCTCCCTAGGTAATAAACGAATGGCTCATGGGATGATACATAAAAAAGATTCATAAGGGTTCAGAAATAACAGAACCTACTCTTGTAATCCTGACACTAAGAGCTAAAGTTATTTTGCTATCTTGGTTGCTCGTTTGGAAAACAAAATTATAGGAGATAGAGCGATGACTTAACAGGTAAGAGCACTGGCTACTCTTCAGGAGCATCCAGATTTGATTCCTAGCACCCACACAGTGGCTCATGACAAGTGTAACTCCAGTTCCAAATAGCCTGACACCTTCTTCTGACTTCCACTGAATCTAGGCATACAAGTGGTGCAGTACACAGACAGACATACATGCAGGCAAAGCACCCATACATGTGAAATAAAACAATGTTAAGGATACTGTAGAAATCCCATCACTGAACCTTTTCTTGTATCTCCCTCGTTATTTCAGGATTCTTTCTATCTCTGAATCCCCATATAAAATTCTCACGATGTTTTTTGATTCTCATTAACTACTTACATATGTGTAAGATATGCTTTCTTGTGTGTATTTGAAACATATGGTTATGGATTAGAAGTCTGTTTCCCGTCTTCAGCTGAAGTTGAAGTCATAACTTCCAGTAGCTCAGAATGTGAATGTAGTTGAAAATACGATTATTGCAAATGTAATGAGTTGAGATGAAAGGTATAGTGAAGTAGGGTGGGCCATTATGACTGGTTTGTTTATAAAAAAAGAATATGTGGAAAAAGACACACACAAAAAAGGAATGCCACGGGAAGACAAAGGTCAAGATGTACAAACCAAGAAACGTCAAAGATTCTAAGTGAACCACAGTGGTGTAAGAGAGAGTCACCGGGTGAATTCTCTCACAGCTCTCAGTGAGGCTCAACCCTGACGACATCCTTTTTAAAGAATTTTGCCTTACAGTATATTTCAATCACATTTTCTCCTTTCTCCAACTCTTCCTAGAACTTCTCTACTTCCCTTCCCACCCAATGTCACATCTTGAACTCAGCTCTTTAGCTTCAAAAGCTGTAAAATGTCAGTTGTTTAAAACACACACACACACACACACACACACACACACACACACACACACACACACACCGTTTAGTTTTTTAAATCATACAAAAACACACGAAACAGATTTGGCCCAAGATTGTGGACCTCTGAGCATATGTGTTTGCACGCTGTTTTTTTTTTTTTTTTTACTACATGTTATGTTTTTTATTTTTTTTCATGTCATTTTAGCTACCTAGTAGCTGCTTTATTGTAGAAAGAACACTTGATTTTTTATCATTTTACTGATTGAAAATTAATTTATTTTCAATTCTTTTAAAACATGCAATCCCTATTATATTCCTCAAAGGCTGCTATGCAAGATTCCTATGTACAATATGATACTAAATACATATTTAACTATAATGAATATATATAAATATATCTTAACATTTTAAATATATATGTTATCATTAAGCATATATTATTTTTTGTTTTAGTTTTTTTGAGACAGGGTTTCTCTGTTGTAACTCTAGCTGTTCTGGAACTCTGTAGATCAGGCTGGCCTCGAACTCACAGAGATCTGCCTGCCTCTGCCTCCCGAGTTCTGGAATTGAAGGTGTAGACCACTACCACCCAGCCAGCATATATTATTTTTAAAATTGTATCTTCATATTACAAATGCAATTCTTTCACTTTTACATTATGTATACTATTTCAGTTGCACACATAAATGACAATTAATTAGTCAGATACTATAACAAAAGAAACCATCCATCCAGTTCTCAACAAAGGATGTAGGAATATCAGCCAGGCACTGAACACTGTTTTAAATGCTGTGTAGCCAGCAGAGAAAAACATATTTTTCTTCAAGGATCTTCCATCCTAATGAGAAGACACAATAGACAAACAAATGTGTGTTGTATCAGGTGGTCATAGAGATAGCAGTGTTCGCCCCTCAGCCTGATATGCTCCTCGCACACCTCCAGTCAGCTGCTTTGTGTGTTGCCTGTAGCCTCTGCATTAATTTCACCCCCACTGAGAACTATTCTCCTGATCTGTATACAACAACTTTGTTTCTTAAGAGTTCTTTTCCTTTATTATGTTTCCACAATCAGTGTGACCGTCCGATACAATATGTATTTGTTGAACAGTTTATATAAACAATTACAGAAATGATGTTACCAAAGCCCTAGAACTCAGTTCCAAAGTGTCAAGGGTTTAACACAGAAATGAAAAGCTTGGCTCAATTCTTGCTGGTTACTGGTTTTGTCATTCAGAGTTCTCCTACTGGATGTATAGTTGAAAACTAATAGAGCTAACTACTTGAACAGGGTATAACTAGATATATACCTTTTTATCTCTGAGATGGAGAGGAGAGAGATGTTAAGGAATTGGTTCATTCCAATTAGTTAATTGAATTAATGCAAAATCTGAAGAGTAGGCTTGTGGCAAGCTAGACACCCAGGGAAGGATGGCAGTCTGAGTCCAAAGCGGCCCTGCTAGGAGAATTCTCTGTGCATGAGGGAAGCTACTTTTTGATTTATTCAAATCTTCAATGTATCAGGCCCACTCAAATGTGGAAGGTATCTGCTTCACTCTGACTTTAAAAGACACTTTCACAGAAATATCACAAGTGACATTTGAGGGAGGGAAGACGGCAGGTTAGAGATATCCAGCACTTCATTATGATGCACATGCCAAAACCAAATTGTCAGGAGAGTAGCTATTTCACAAGTATGTGCACACTTGTGCATATGCACCTACACACACATGAACATGCATACATAGGAACATGTGTACACACATACACACACACACACACATATACTCCTGCTTTTGTTATGTGGGTTCTGGGATTTGAACTCATGGACTCCTTTTTGTACTGCAAGGACTTTACTGACTGAGCTGTCTATGCCTTTAAGATGTAAAATTTCCACCTTATTTATTTATTTATTTACTTACTTACTTACTTACTCAAGACAGGGTTTCTCTGTTGTAACTCTCGCTGTCCTGGAATTCACTCTGTAGACCAGACTGACTTCAAATTCACAGAGATCTGCCTGCCTCTGCCTCCCAAGTATTGGGATGAAAGGTGTCACTACCGCCTGGCCTTCTACCTTGTTTCTACTATAAGTCATATTACTGGAAGTGCAGATAAAGGACTAAAGATTGTTTAGTGGTCTGGAGAAAGTAGTCAGAGAAATAGTCTGACACTGGTAAATGATCAATCTAAATGATAGCTAAAGAATTGATGAGTGTTTTCATCTATGTTATGCATAATTGTGTAAGTGTATGTACCTTTTGTCTACATGTGTAGACACTTGCTTACACTCATATACTTTACCGATGATATAAAATGATCTTATGTGTGAGTGCTTCCAGAGAATTAGCCAAAATTCTTTTCTCTCACAGGACTTGAATAAACACTTAATTTCTATTTATCAGCAAGAGCAAATAAAAATGTCTCCAGGGCTGGAAACATGTTTTGCTTATGTTTATATTTATAGCTGATGTTTCAAATATGGAGTCTGTTTTCTCTACTTCAAATACAGCTTCCCTCATTTTCATTAAGTTCAAAGTCACATCATTTTGTTAAGAAAAATAATAATTGTTTTCTAGATTTAGAAACTTAAACTAAAAAAAATAAGGCAACCAGAAACCAAGTAGGAGAAGCATATTTTAGGCATGAAAATACACTTGGAGTCAGGAAGAAAAGGATAAAGGGAAAAAAATCCCAGCAGTTCTCAATCTGTGGGTCGTGACCTCTTTGGGGGTCACATGACCCTTTCACAGGGATCTCCAAAGACCATCTGCATATCAGATAGTCAATTACAATTCATAGCAGTAGTAAAATTATGGTTATGAAGTAGCAATGAAAATCATTTTATGGTTAGGGTCAGCACAACATGAGGAACTGTATTGAACAGTCACAGCATTAGGAAGGTTGAGAACCACTGTTTTAGAGGAAAAATAATTATGTACGGTTAAATAGTTTTGTACTAAAAGCATAGAATTATTCCAAAATGGAAAGAGAAAAACATTAAAATCAGGTAGTTAAATCATGTCACAATAGGGAGTTGTGAAAATTGAAACACTAAAAAAAGGTATGTGTGAGATTAAGTTGGCAATTTAAGTATTTCCAAGGGTCAAATTTTGCTAGGTGATTACTTCATCAATCAATCTGTTCTAGACATTAGGAGGATGCTGGAAAAGTAGACAATGGGGCCCTAGGCACCCCTAAATCACCTTTGAAATTTTGCATTGTGGTTTTCAACAATAGGGGTAAAATAGGAGCAGTCAAAGGGTCACAGAGGAAATGATGGCAGGTGCAAGAATAAGCCTTAGTCCTTGGAGCTAATAATTTCCCTTGGCAGAGAAAAACCTGCTCCCACAGAGGAAACCCAGACAGAGGATTCTGAAGGGATTCACTGATCTTGTCCCTGGAAGACTGATTCTCTCTCTCCTAGCAGCCATATGAATTGCTCTTCTTCTAGGGGTAGGGCCCTGTGTGACTTCTCAAATCCTCACTGGCATGTTAATCAGTGTTATCCTGTTAGCTTGTTCTTAAGCACTCTTACCCACTGAGCATCTTCCCATCCCCTGTTTGTTTGTTTTGTACTTAAATTACATTTAGTTTTTTCTCTTGTTTATATTATTTTCTTCCTTCTGCTATGACTAGCTCTTTTAAGTCCCTGTTACCTTGACAACCGCCCCTCCCACCCCCTGCCCCGGGTTATCATGGGCTGGAATCATGAACTCAAATCCCTTTATAACCATGTTGCTTTTTGTCAGGTTTTTTTTATTACATTAACAGAAATGAAATTAAAACTGTAATATGCGTTCAACTTTAAATATTTAATGAGGTTTTACATAAGCCACATACAGTTAATTTTGGTAAATATTTTGGAGACATTTCAAAATTATCTTTTTCACTGTTGTTGGATAAGAATGTTCTACTAAATCATGTTGGTGATGCTACTATTGAGTTCTCGATCCTTGCTGATTTTCCCTTAATTAACATTATTGAAAGAGGGCTTTTAAGGTGTCTAATTGAAAGTTTGTCATTTTTTGTTGATTTGTTCAGTTTTTTAACCAATTTTTGTTTCATAAATTGTAGTAAATATCCATTGCTTATTCCCAGGGTTCCTTTTAAATTTGTTACTGATTCTTTTAGAAGTCTCAAATTTATTGATTGATTGATTGGTTTGGTTTTTTTCAAGACAGGATTTTCAAGACAGGATCTGCTGTATCCCTGGCTGTCCTGGAACTCACTCTGTAGACCAAGCTGGCCTTAAACTCATAGAGATCCACCTGCCTCTGCCTCACAAGTGATGGGATTAAAGGCATGTGCCACCACTACTTGGCTTTCGTTTGTGTTTTTAAAAGGCCATATTTGAATTTTTTGTTCTATTTTCTCTATTTTATTAATTTCAATACTAGTATAATTTTTCACTATTTTGTAATTAGTTTCCTGAGATCAATTTTTAGTCCTCTTTCTTCTTTCTTTGTTTTTTTTCTTTCTTTCTTTCTTTCCTTCTTTTCTTTCTTTCTTTTTCTTTCTTTCTTTCTTTCTTTCTTTCTTTCCTTCCTTCCTTCCTTCCTTCCTTTCCTTTCCTCCTCCTCCTCCTCCTCCTCTTCCTCCTCCTCCTCCTCCTCCTCCTCCTCCTTTTTCTTCTTCTCCTTCTTCTTCTTCTTAAAAAGGATTTTTTGAGACAGGGTTTCTCTGCTGTAACTCTGGCTGTCCTGGAACTCACTCTGTAGACCAGGCTGGCCTCAAACTCACAGAGATCCACCTGCTTCTGCCTCTTAAGTACTGGGATTAAACATGTGCACCATCACCCCCTGCTAGTCTTCTTTCTTAGCGTGTGTGTGTTTGAAAGTCCAATTCTTTTCTCCACATGCTGCCTCATCTGCATCTTACAAATTTTCATATATGGCATAAGTTATTAGGCAGTTAAGTATTTTCTCATTAAAGTTTTTATTTATTAATCAAAAACAATTTAGCCTTTCTCTGCCTGACACCACCAAGGTTGCACACATGAGGCCTGTCCCCTGTCAACAAGTACTACATAGCGTCTTACCTGCTGGTTGCCATCAAGTGCAATTCCTCTTCCAGTGCAAAAGACATCAAGCAGACCCTAGAGTCTAGGGCCTAGAGAGTGGTGATGCGGAGGCAGAAGATGACCAGCTCAACAAGGTCATAAGTGAGCTAAATGGAAAAAAAAAACATGGAAGGATATTATCATCAAGAGTGTTGGTAAGCTTGCTAATGAGCCACAGAAACACTGTGGATGTTTCTGCTGGCTCTGGCTCTGCAGATCCTGCAGCTAGTTCTACTCCAGATGCAACAGAAGAAGAAAGAGGAGACATGAACGAGTCTGAGCAGTCAGATGGTGACACAGGACTTGGATTGTTGGATTAAGTTCCTGCTTCTCGCAAATAAAATCTTTCTATGTATCCCGAAAATTTTATGTTTTGAAAATAGTATGCATGTATGCAATGTATCTGGGTTATATCCATCCCAACTCCCCCTCCAAATCTCCCTCAAAACCTTCCCCACGCAGCTTCCTCCCAACTTCATGGTATCCTTACTTATTTTATTTTATTGCCCTTTGAGCACTTAGTGCTGTGCATATTTCTGGTTTTCATTATGCTTTCTTCATGGACTAATAAATTACAATCTCTATTTAGTTTTCAAGCATAATATTTTAATTGTGTGTAAAACTATCATTATCACTGTTGAATATTCCTAAATTAATGGCATTGCGTCAATCAAATTCACTCCCCCATGAAGTGTTGCCCTAATGGGCTTGGAGTTAAACCACCCCTGTAGTAAGCGTGACAGCCACTAGAGCCATGGCACTTTTACATCTATATACAAGATGCCTGCCACTCAGATAGCCCCACTGTCACTAATTTACTTCTATTTCCTTTTTTTGTTTTTTTTGTTTTTGTTTTTCGAGACAGGATTTCTCTGTTGTAACTCTGGCTGTCCTGGAACTCACTCTGTAGACCAGGCTGGCATGGAACTCACAGAGACCTGCCTGCATCTGCCTTCCAGTACTGGGATTAAAGGCATGCGCCACCACCGCCGGGCTCCCTAAGACCTTGTATCACACTTTAATCTCCATCACTTGCTTTCTCTGGGCTCTTCTGGGGCCAGCCTCTTCTCTGTTCTGATTCACCTTTCTCTCTGCCACGAGAGCTTTCTTTTGGACACACAAACGCGATCCTATCCTTCCTCATTCAATAGCTTCAAGAGGATGCTAGACTTCCTAGAACAGCCAATTCTCAAGCACTATCTCGAGGTTGTCACATATGGACTCATTTATTCCTAACCACCCGTCTCCACGTCCACAGAAATCAAAGCCCTCTCAAGTGTCTAGAACAGCTTCTCTATCTCACTCTTATAATTGGTACAGTGTGTTCTCTGACCCTGTATCCTTTAAACTTGTGTTGAGTCTGTGATGATCATAGGGAACTTGAATGGAGGCAGGTGTTTCCAGACAGGATTTTCATTTCCTTTTGCTATATGTAGTACTTTGTGAGCACCAATTCAGGGCAAATGTATGTATGTGTGTTTGTATGCTTTCCAGGATAACATGGGAAGTGTAAAGATCACTTCCAGCCACACAATAGGACAAGTTTATCCCTATAAATTCCCAAGGAAGCCTTTTTTCCACTACAGCTCAGACTGTCACAAATTTCATTGTGGTTTCCCTTAACTATCAGATAGATTGTCATCTAGTCTGCCTTCTCACCAAAACCATAGCCCTTCATGGAACTAGTTTGATGTCCTGACTCTCCATCTTTTGTGGGGCCAAGGCCACAGTTCTCCTCCCCATATAGCCATTATTATAGATACTTTCTTGACAGTTTTCACTACCTCCAAGACAGATGTAGCATCAGGTGAGGTCCAAGCTCTGAAACCAGGAATGAAGAAGGGTCACAGAACACCAGGTTGTTGATAAGCATGCAAGGAGCCATACGTAGGTAAGGTCAATTTTATTCACCAGCACACAGATCTCTAGGCAGGCAGATGCCAGCAGGCACCGAGGCACACACTGGCACACATGGGCTACACACAAGGGATCAGAGACACAGACTTGCCATCTGGCACACAGGATACGGGTAGGCACAAACAGTCCTACAAAGGCTGGCTGGTAAAGGCAAAGGGCAAAGGCATTCATCTTTGACCTCAAGCTCATATTTATATAAAACCACACAAAAGTGGTATTAGCCATCAATGACAATATAACTGACAACATCATTGCTTACTTTTCGGTTCCCTGGATATCCAGTGTCAGCCATCACTCACAGGCATCTGGATATCCAGCATTTACCATCTTGGCCCATTGTAGATATCTATAAAGCACCATGTTGTCTAAACATAAACTGGCCCTTACAGCTGTCTATTTTTCTACATCTCTACATCTACAAATAACCATTTGAATATCTCATTTTTTTGTAACAGCTTGCTGAGATATGCTCCCTGTACTATACTAACCGCACATTAAGGGCACAAAAGTCAATATTTTTTAGTGTAGTCACAGAGTTGCATAACCATACCACAGTCAACCTTAGAACATACTCATTATTTCTAAGAAGAATTTGTACCCTTTAGCTGTCACTCTGCTCAATACCCCATAATCCACCAACCCCCAGGTTTTTGTAGCCACTACTCTACTTTATGTCTCTACAAAGTTGCTAATTGTAGAAGTCTCAAACATAATTTGATATATAAACAGTTTCCCTTGTGACTGTGTAGTTCAGGCTGGCCTTGAACTCATCAAGTAGCTCAGACTAGCACTTAACTTATGATTCTCTTGTCTCAGTTTCCTAAGTAATGGGATTATAGGCATATACCATGCTGCCCAGTGTATTTAGTATTTAATTTTTTTCTTTCAATAATATTATTACAACTCTTGTGTTTCTTTTATTAAATTTATTCGCAAGTACGTTATTATTTTGTTGATATTATAAATGTAATTGTGTTCACAATTTCATTTCAGTAACTTTCCAATTTCCAAGTGTATAGGAATACAATTAACTACTATCCATATTGATCTTGTACCCTGCGCCATGCTGATTTTGGGACTGTAGTAGATTTAGTAGTATATTCCTTAGAATTTTCTATAAAGAAGATCATGTCACCTACAGAGATAGCTTTATTTATACAAAGATAGCTTTATTGTCCCTTTCCAATTTGATACCTTGTCTTTCTTTCTATTCCACAAAGTATTCAGACTAGACTTTTTAGAAGAGAAGGTAGTTGTAATGTAAATGGGACACATTTTCTTGATCTTTATACTAGGAAGAAATTTCATATTTTCAACATTTTGATGAGAGTTAGTGTACTCATTTTGGCATGGCCATAGACCACTTGACCATTTAGTATAAGATTAGCTGGTATTCATGTTTGTTTATTTATTGTTTATTGGTTTTGAAGATGTTCTTTTATTCCCAGCTCATTAAGTATTTTTATCACACAATGGTATTAAATTTTAATGGCTGCTATTTTGGAGTCTATTGAGATAATTGTGTGGTTTGGCTTTTATTCCACTGATATGGTTCAGTCTTTAATGGACTTTAGGATAATAAACTACTCCACATTCCTAAAGCAAATTCTCCTTGACCATGTTGCATAATTCCTTTAATGCAACTATTTTTGATTATAGTGTTTTGGGCATATCAGATATTTTCTTTGAGAGAATAAATCTTGTGTGTTCAAGACACTACTTATTAGGTTTTCTGTAGTTGTACATTGCTGTGTCAGTCGGCAGTGAAGACAAGGAGGCATTTTCATAGGTGCAAACCCTTCCAGACTTCAGCAGAGGGAACTATCGTTATGGCAGGCACCATACTAGACAGTTGAATCACGAGCCTCTGAGCTCAGGTGTTTTATTGATCCTGAACTCCTCAGGTGTTCTACTGAGAGAACATGAAGATCATAACCAATAAAAGATCCCCCACATAAATCCAACACCTGCAGACAATACAAAACGCCAAGACCTAGGCAGCCCCTCACCCAACAGTGCACAAAACATTTTATATATAACTAAAAACACAATTCCACAACATTTCACCTTTTCTGTATAGGCCAATCCGAAAAAAAAAATTGCTTTATCTCTACAACACAATTTAACACTACACCAGTAAAACCATACACAAGAGGAATAATCATGAGGGTTGCTAATACACAGGACCAAATGAAAGCAAACATCTATCAAGATTTTCACAATGTCTTTAAACAGCAGAAAAGCATTATCAATGTCCAATTATCTGGAATTCACTCACGATCTTCCGGGTTCCTCCAAAGGCCTTGGATCACTTCTCTGGCTCTATCCTCTGCAGCACACACAGCTTGTCCTCCAGACTCTAGCTGGCTCCACCCCACTGCTGCTGCTGTCATTGGCAGTCATCCCATGGTACTGGCATCTTCAGAATGTTGAGGTCTTCTGCTGCAACTGGGCTACACTTTTACCAATAGCCTCTCCTAGACTCTTTCCATGGTGCTAAGCCTCAACTGCTTTACATGACCCCTTCAATATGGGCCTTCGACTGCCACTGAGGCTGTACCTTCACCAATGCTCTCTCCTGGGGTCTCTTCATGATGCCAGACCTTGACTTACTTGTATGACCCTTTCATCTAGGCCTACAACTGCTACTGAGGTTGCACCTTCACCAATGGCCCCTACTGGCCTCTCACAACACCAAGACTCAGTTGCTCTCCAATGACCCCTTTATGCCTCAAAACCAGCACCACCTGGGTGACTCTTACAGTACCAAGTTCAGCTACCAGCAGGAGATACAACCTCAGCAAGTTCTGGAAGACAGCTTCTATGTGCCAACCCTGAGGAACACTTTTCAGATTTTAAAATAGAGTCTAGTTTGCAGGAAAAACAACTGGTAAGCTTGCTGTAGGAGGATTTCTTTCATAGGGTGGAGTTCTCATCACCGTAGCAGATGTGTCTTGTCAGGACCGCTTTACATCACCAGTATCTGGACAGGTTTGCACAAAACCAAACAAAACAATAGACTCTGTGCGATTTGGAGTTTTTGTTTTTGTTTGCATTCTTACTTATCTCTATGTTGGATGTAGCTGATGTGATGTCCTGCCGCAGGTTGGTGCGTCATTTGTAGTAGGATGCTGCTGGGTGGCTCAGCCAAGAAGACATGGAGGCATAATCATTGATGCAAATCCTGCCAAACCTCAGCAGAGGGAATCACTATCATGGCAAGCCCCATACTGGGCAGTGTAATGCCAAGCCTCTGAGATCAAGTATTTTTATTTATCCGGAACTCCTCAGGTGTTCTACTGATAGCATGTGCAGATCATGACCAATCAAATATCGTTCTACATAAATCCAACACCTGCAGACAATATAAAACGCCAAGACCTAGGAAGCCTCTCACCTAACAATGCATAAAGTAATTATTTTATATATACCGAAAAATAAACTTCTACAATAAATAAGTTAAACATATAAGTTAAAAATAATTTATCTCTAGAACACAATTTAACACTACACCAGCAAAACTATTTACAAGACCTAGGGATCGCCTCACAATTATTTTATTCAGAACTAAAAGTAAACTTCAACAACAGTTTTCTGTTTCTCATAGTTAAAGTGAATACAATAGAATAGAATACATGCTTGCTTATCATAAGCCTTGAGTATCTGTGATTTCGTTCTAAAACTGACTAATTTTAGAGAAGAGGCACAGGAAGCTCTTTCAAAATCTTAATAGTTGGTTAGTCTAGCCCTTACTGTTGGTACATAGGAACTACCTTCATCCTTCCCACATACTATACTATAAGATTCTTACTGGCTTCAGCTGTTAGAATAAAAATCGTGAAATAATTCTGGGTCTAGATGAACGTCCTTGATGTTAGGCCATCCTGTCACACTCTGCCTTCCTTATGCCTTCGCTTCCTGCTTTTGCGATTAGATCCTGGTTTAAGTTGGTGTTGTATCCAGAATACTGAAGATCTCTATGACTACAGTCATTGCAGGCACAAACAAAGCACAAAGTGATGGACTCCAAGTCCTTTGCTCAAAATCTGGCTCTGACCTGGACAAGCTGGGCAATCCTGAGCAAGTTTCTTAAACTCTGTGGGCAAGTAAGGAATTTAAATACACACGTCAATGAATCCTCACAACAGCCTCTTTGGAAATGTGATGTTATTACCTCTGCCTTTAAGATGATGAAGTTGAGTCCTATGGAGATTAGGTAAAATTATAAGAACCCAGGCATTGAACCCATGTCAACAAGGTGTTCATTCTCAATCACTAGAGCCTCTATCAAAAGTGGCATTTACATTTGATAAAGAACTCTTGGGCCAGAATTCATGTAGAAGGCCCACTGAGCCCAATTGTCATCAGTCTGCCAAAACTCCCTGGCTCTCACACAGGAGTTCTTAATAAACCACGTGGTTAGGAGTGTGGCTTTTCTCCCCACCTCTGTTCTCATATCCACCCTAAGTTCCCTGAACCCTCCTCCACTAACTGCCTCCCATTAATTATCTAAGTCAAGTCTATCAGTGAGCAATTTCTCAGCTTACCAAAGTATTTAAAACATGTCCTGAATCAGATACACAATGTACAGTAGTTGAACATGGCTGGAGTGGTTACAGTAGTTGAACGTGGCTGGGGTGGTTTTAACAGCTGACACAATTTGGCTGGAATCTACTATTAGTTTTTCCAGCAGCAGTTTTCCCTCTGCCTTTTCTCACAGATAGCTAAAGTTTAATGTATTCTAGATTTTTCGACACTTCAGATATATGACCTTTTAAGTAGAGAATTATTTTATTTCAAATTATAAACGCTGAATATGTTTCAAATATCAAGGATTTCAGACCAAGGCAGAGAGGGGTTTTACTCATCATTTGAAATTCAGTTCCTAGCATTTTGTAATTATTTCAATTCACAGATTTTTAGAAGCTGACTTAGTACAGTGAATATTTTGTGTGCATTTTAATTTGGGCTAAGAACTGGGAGATACGAAATTTTGGTCTGCTTGTAATCCCGCAGCTACCATTGCATGAATGGGAGGGGAAGACACAAAACTCCTGGGTCAGAGATAGGCAACTTATTCTTTCAGGGGACAGCAATAGGTAGGCTGCAAACATACCTGTGAAAATTTCCTGGGCAGGTGCTGGGAAAAGGGCCAGGTAACATCTCCACACATTCTGTGTTGCAGCCAGGAGAAGATCATGGAGATTAGGAAATTGAGATCCTTTAAAGTGAAAAGCAAGCATTTCTGGCCTTTGCTTGGGAGAAAAACTCAACATTAACACCTACAGGTGTGTATGTGTGTGTGTGTGTGTGTGTGTGTGTGTGTGTGTGTGTGTGTGTGTGTGCAGCAAGCATTTCACTTACTGTACCATATTCCCAGCCCCAGTGTCTACAAATTTTATACTGTTAAGCAGAAAGAATTGTTTGATGACTCAATAATATTTAAATTGTCAATTTGTAGTGCTGACCATTATCTTAGTTCATTTTCTGTAGCTATGACAGAATGTCTGAGTCTGGGTTGTTAATAGAGAGAAAAGGTTTATCTTGTGACTCCGGTGACTCAGTACCAGAGAGCTCACTTTAATATTAAATTCAATCCTATGATAGCTCTTTAATATATAAGTGTAACACATTAAGAGGAGCAGAGATCTCATGACCTAATCGCCTCCCAAAGTTGTTGCACTGGAGAGAAAAAAAATGTCTATCTTGTGGCATTTATGGGTGCATCCCCATCATAGCAGCTAGGCTGTAAGTTGAAATTATTTTTGTTAAGTAGATGCTTGAATTTGCCTGCTTCCTAGGTCCACTTTCATGGTTCTATTTACCAGAGCTCAGTCACAACTAGTAGTAAGTTAAGGTGCTAAGTGTGAGCAGCATAGCTTTCCCCATCTTTAAGGACATCTTCATTTTGACAGGCAAGTGTCAAATTGGAAAAGTCTTCCCAAAGTTACCAACATGTATTGTTATTTTAGCTCTTGATTGATGCAATTTAAGCATACGCTAGCATCTCAAAAAGATTACAAATTATGGACATGTGTGTTACATTTTTTTTCCAACCTGATTACACTCTCTATTTTGTTGACTTTCGCTTTGATTCAAAAACCCTATTTTGTTATTTCTTCATTTTAAGCCAGCTTAGCTGCCTTAGTTCCTCATTATACAACTGCTTTTGAAACTTTTGCTTGTCTCTTCTTTACTCCAAATGCCAGTACCGGAAACCTCAAGTGTGTCCTAGCTGTGTGCCATACTCATGCAGCTGAGGCCTGTTGGGGAACTATTCTATCAGAAGAGCTGCTGAAATTATAAATTGAAGGCTATCAACCCAAAGTGGGCTTGTAATAATGCCTGCTAGCCCTACCAAAAAAAATCTTACATTTCTCTTTTTATCCACAGCCCATGTGGATATTTCTTTCACATTTTATTTATGCTTCCAACTTCCTGATGTCTCCTCCTATGAAAGGGGTACGTTATAATTTCTGTGGGCCCTGGACACATTGGCCTTCATGGTTCCTTTCTCTATTTCAAAATATTTATAATTACTTTTATACTGCTGAGATAGTATAAATGTTAAATATAATTAATTTGAGTCATTATTATTACATACATAACTATATATATATATATATATATATATATATATATATATATATATATATATATCTGTATTGCTTTTCTTCTGATTTCAAAGGGTTAGCGTTAACACATTTTTATAGGCTTGTAAAAGTATTATAAAACCCCAACAGGCTCTATAACTACATACCTAATAGATGGATTAGCTCTTGTCCAGTCCCTCTTCAACCTATGGCCTTGCTATTTAAAGTATTTAGAAAACAACTAAAGTCTTTTCACCTTCCAGGAAGAGCTTGGAAATGACACCTGGGTAAGAGATGAGACACTGAATGAGATTAACTTTATATAATATATATAGCTTTATATAATAAAATTATATCTTGGAACTGATATTTGAGGCTGAATGAACCATGCTTTGAGAGAGTGTCTTCTACACTGTGGGAAACTTAACCGAATCTCTGGGCTCTCTCTTCTTTAAAATATTTGATTTTTATTTTAAAAGTTAGTTTACAGAGTAGTTTCCATATACACATTTCATCTGGGTAATGCTCTTCCATCTCGTCTTCCCTCCTTCTCTTTCCCTGCTGTACCCTTTTACTCCTTTCTGTGTCTGAGTTACTTTCACTTAACATTATACTTTCTAATTCCGTCCATTTTCCTCCAAACCTCATATATCTTGACAGCTGACTAATATTACGTTTTGTAAATTTACCACATTTTTGTTATGCATCTATTTGCTGATGGAAAGGCAAGGCTTATTCCACTTCCTTGTTATCGTGAGAGGAGCACCTATACATACAATTGTGCAGTATCTCTGCAGGAGGATTCAAAGTCCTTTGAGTGTATGCCTAGTAGTGCTATGGCTGTGTCAGATGTTCCTTCTACTTCTAGCTTTCTGAGAAACACCCACAGTGGTTTCCATAGTGCTTGCTCTAGTTTACACTTCCACATCCTTGACAGCAGTTGTCTCTCTTTGTTTTCTTGATGATAACCGTTCTGACGGGGGAAGAGATAAAATTCAAAAGTAGTTTTGATTTGTCTTTCTCTGACGGATAGAGATGTTGAACATGTTTTCAAGTATTTATTGGCTCTTTGTAGTTTTTTTTTCTTCTGGGAACTTTCTCTTTGGATCATTGGCTCGTTTTTTTTTTTATTAGAAGGTTATTTATGTGTTTACTTTTTTCAGTTCTTTATATATTCTACATATTAACCTCCTGTCAGAGATAGCTGGTATGCTGGGTAATTTTATGTCAACTGGAAACAAGCTAGAGTCATTTTGGTGAATGAAACCCCATTGAGAAATGGTCCCTCACCAGATTGGCCTTTGGGCAAGCCTTTGGTGCTTTTTCTTGCTTGATGTGGGAGGGCTTAGCCCATTGTGGATGCTGCTAGGCCTGAGCAGGTAGTGCTGGATGCTTTAAGAAAGAAGGTGGAACACACCATAGAAAGCCAGTAAGCAGCATTCCTTCATGGCCTCTACTTTAGTTTCTGCTCCTTGAGTTCCAGTGCTGACTTCCCTCAGTGATAGGCTGTGACATGAGAGGCATGACAGGAAGTAAACTCTTTCTAATCCAAGCCATGGTGTTTTATCACAGCATCAGAAACCATAGCTAAGATGAAAACACTCAATCTGTAGGCTATCTCTGCTGATAGTCTATTTTGCTATGACTTTTTTTTTTTACATTTATATAATCCCTTTTGTCAATTCTTGGGGCTGTTTCCTGTGCTAATGGGGTTCTATTCTGAAATTTGCTGTCTATACCTATGTCCTGAAGTGTTTGTCTATATGTTTTCCTTTAGCAATTTCAGGGTATGTTATTTTAAATTATAATATTCAATGCAGTTTGAATTGATTTTTATACAGGATAAGAGGTAAAGATACAATTTGACTCTTCTGCAAGACAATGTCCAGTTCATCATTTGTTGAAAGGGCTTTTCTAGCACCTATTTTTGGCATCTTTGGAAAAAATTAGTTGTCCATAATTGTGCCAACTTCTTTTTCTGGATCTTCTATTAATTCCATTCATCTATGTATCTGTTTTACACCAGCACCATACTATATGCTCTTGACACCAGCAGTTTTTCTCCCATTGTGATATGTAGAGATTCTCCAACATTGTCAAATGAGCCCTGATTGCAGAAACAGCCACAGTCCCTGGGAGAGAATCAGTGTTGTATGGGCACAAGTCGAACCCATGACATTGGAAAAGATCTTGAAGATAATTCATAAGAACAAAAGAAGGCACTAGGAATCCCAATATGCAAAGGAATAGAAAAATAACAAGGAGTCACTAGAGAACATTATCCCACCCCTAACCTGGAACAGATGTATAGGACTTAGAAATTTCAACCATGAGATAGTTGAGCAAAGAATTTGTATAAAGACTTCCCTGAGACCTCTCAAAGGTGGGAAAGTTTGGTCACCCATCATTCCTGTCTGAAACTGAAGCACTGACATAACCAAACTGGTTATTTTTCTAAACACCCAGAGTTATAGAGCTCATTTTTACCATTGTGAATAGGGTTCCTGATATTACAAACTATTAAGGTTTTTGAATTTTTTTAAAGTGAAAGGTAAGATCTGTAGTTTCTATGGATCATGTGGAATTCTCCAGATACCACCAAACTCTGCATCCTCAGTGGTACTACTTTCCAATAAGCCTACTATGTCCTTAGCTTTATTTCAGTATTTGCTTCATTGGGAATCCTGCCAACACAGGAGTGTAGTGTATTTGTTCTTTCTGTAATATGGAAAAAACATTAAGCATTATTCTCATAATCTGGC
The DNA here is from genome assembly GCA_026225945.1 of Cricetomys ansorgei. Taxonomy (NCBI): domain Eukaryota; kingdom Metazoa; phylum Chordata; class Mammalia; order Rodentia; family Nesomyidae; genus Cricetomys; species Cricetomys ansorgei. The sequence goes on from JAMJFZ010000417.1 coordinate 2,039,843, forward strand.
ATTCTCTCTGTGAACATACATATATGAACATATCCATAATCATGTTCCTATACATGTATATATGCTAAAGACCATGCCTATATAAAGCAGTTCTTTCATTTAAGATGGATAACACAAGAATGTTTCCAAAAAGGGGAACACCCTTCATGCACACATTTTACTGCTTACCATGTCATTTCTCACTCACATGAAGTCTTGTTAAATTTCACTTCTGTTTGTGTCTCCTTATGAGATGAATACACTTCCTCTTGATATTTGGTGAATACTGTGCTTTGGGAGCTTGGGTGTTTGATCAAAACCCTAGTTTTGAAAGTCTAGACTTTCAGGAGTAATTAATTAATGATTCCACAAGCAGAATTGTCTTTGAATGGTCTATTCAGATCTGCTCCCTATATGCTGTGGATAGACACAACGTCCATCTACAGCTAGAGCAACAAAATGGCTAGAGCTGCTGCTATATAGTGTGCCTTGCTAGGATTTACATAGCCAGAAAACTTCTAAATATATTCTCTTTAAATCCATAACATACTTGAGAATCCCATGCTTACTAATCTGATAGTGGTACAGTCCAATAAATAAGTTAATCAAATGATGCACTGACTAGTGGACTCTGCCTTGGATTTCACTGACAGGCTAGAATATTGATTCACCTGTGCAGTAGGCAGAATTCTAAGATGTTTGCATCATGTATTATCTCATCTTCTTGAGTGCAGATAGAACTGGTGAACTACCTGTAATTAACAGAATATGGCAAAGGTGATAGCATGTCACCTTATGAAGTGTATAGAACTCTCTGAGCTAATTTTCTCTCTGTAATACTAATCAGCTTGGAGAAGAAAGCTGTAGTGAGTTTTGCAACAAGAAAATGAATCCTTGCATTAACTTAATGGGACCTGAAAACAGTTCTTTCCCCCAGTGAAGTCTCTGATCAGGACATAGTCTAAGTGACACCTGTGCTGCAAACTGCTCTGTGACTGCTTCTCTTGACTTGTGGATGCTGTAAGAGAATAAATGAGTATTGTTTTAAGGGGCTAAATCCATGCTCCATAGGAATAGAAAAGTAGTATAAACTATCTGTTTAAGATTCTTGCTTTTTCCCCCTCTCCCACTTATCTTAGTATTTATTGGAGGTTGTAAATCTCATTGTTGTGTGTTTCAGAATAAGCCTTTAACATTTTTATGGAAAGGCACATTTTAATCCTGCTTTCTTCAAACTATCAATAAAAAACTGCAAAATCTTCAAACCCTTTACGATCAGGAAATTTTGTTGGTAACATCCAGAACCCTATTAATCAGAATAAGTGTTGTCTTATTCATATTTCACACTGACATCCAGTTTGATCTCGGTGTCTTAAATGTTTCATTTACAGTCAGTGATGAAAAACAAAACAACCCAACTCATCACTAATCCTAAACAACATAAAACAGACTTTGGCTAATCATTGATTTTAGTCCAAACCATCAAATGCTTGATTCTTCACTGAATTGCACACTAACTTGCAATTCGTACATCAGAGGATGATTTACACATTTAACTGTTGAGAATGACTAGGCAAGATGTAAGTAGCCGAGTTTAGTTTATTAATTAGAAAAGAAAATCATAGAGAGATGATTTTGTGGTGGTTTATATCCCTCAGAAGACGACTAGTTTTCATATTTTATACACAAAATCATTTTCTAGAGTGACCTTTTGGTATATTTATACTATTAATTTGAATAATGTATCATGAATTCATTTTTATTTGTAAATATGTAAATAAATACATATTTATTTACATAATTTAAATCCTACATTGTCTACTAGGTGAAATGAAAATTATCCAAGTTTGATTTGGAAGAGTCAGTCTAATCATTCAGAGGGTGGGATAAAGATAGGGCAAACTAAAGAGGTTTGACATGAATTATAAATGTTTTGTAATAGTTTTATAACTCTCCAAGGATGAATTCTTATCTCTGTAATCTGCTTTTTTCCCTTTTCTTCTTTTTAAAATGGGAAGTAGATGGCTACTTAAAAAAAAAAAAAACAAAAACAAAAAACAGTATCTCAACATGCTTATAATTGTAAAATTCCTGGTGGAGGGGAGTGACTATGCATATCAATTGGCATCATCTTTTAATAGCATTTGAGATGCATTCTTTCTCATGGGGGGAGGCATTTATGGTTTAGAAAACTTATTAAATGAGAGAACCTTGTAGAACAAAGAGAATATTGCATTAAAGTATGGCTTGGCATAGAGGTCACGTTAAAAGAAGAGGAAATGCTAACAGCTAATGCTGAGAACCTCTGGCTGACTTTGCAGTGTATCCAGAAGAGACATCACATGAATAGAAAATAGCACACGTGACATTTTAACGAAAGGAATCATAATTTTGTTTAACTTGACAAGCAATGACTCCATTTTCATGGTATAGAAGCAAAAACGTCAGTGACATTCTCCCTTTACATTGTGAAAAAAAAAAACAGTACAGAGATTCCTTCAAAGGTCATTTTAGATTTAAAGATACCTCGACAAACACATGTAGCCACCTAGAACATTCGAACACCTGAGCTGGGAGTCCCAACTTAGGACTCTTACGTTCCCTAGTAGGCAGATACTCACTTTTCTACACTTCTTTGCAGCTAGATTATAAACATTTGACTTAGATTCAGTCAATGAGGTGCAGCCATATGATATTTCAACCACAGGGGACAAATGTAAGGAGGCTGACACCATAAAGGCCCTTCTCTGAAGAGGGTGATGCAGAGGCAGTGGCCTTTAGTGAAGTGCAGTAGTCCTCTGTGCCCACAATTCAGACTCGATCAGATACTCTGCAAGCAGCAATGTTGATGGGGGGATTCCTCCCGGAACCTTCCCATGGCATCATTTGGCTATTGTCTTTGATGATGTGTCTTCAAGCTTGTGTGCCTCCTCTTTCCAGAAATTCTAGTATATAAGTTCCCTGCTTAACCAGATGTAGTCATTTTTGGTATTTGTAACCCCAAACCCAGACTGATATGAACCCTTTCCTAAACAAAATAGCTATGAAAACCCCAATTGTTTAAAAAAAAAAAAAAGGACATTCACAGAAATCCTGGCTAAAATTATTGAGCTTCTGACAAAAATTAAAAAATTAGCAACCTTGTATTTCATTGCAAGTCAATAGTTTCTTCAAAGATATGGACCTCAAAATGCTACAGATGAGTATGCTGGGGAAAGGAAAATGCAAAGCAGTTGGTAGGTTCTACTGTAGTAGACAGGACAGAGCCACTTTTAAAAATCAGTGTGAATTATAGATAATGGACATGTTTGACAATGACACCAATTGTAGAATGTTGACATTGACTGTGTCTAGGTGACAGGTATTCTCTTTGCATTTCAATTTTTTCCTTAAAAGTTTCAGAAATTATACAGTAAGAACACAGTATTAATTAGGAAAAAATATGTTTACTGTTTGTTTTGTTTTATATTTTTGAGACAGGGTTTGAACTATGTATGCCAGGCTGTTCTTGAATGTATTACAACAGCTCAGGCAGACCTGAAATTCACCAAGTCCCTGCCATAGCTTCTCAAGTGCTGGGATCACAGGTGTATGCCACTCCTGAACACAGGAGTGTTTACGATGGGGGAGAGAAATAACTCTAAGCGCTGTTTGGAAATTTGGATATCAATGCTTATCTAAATGAGAAAACTTACAATAACAAGAGATAAAGACAAACTTACAGTGAGCATAGCTATTATTTAGGTCATCTTTCTCATAAGTTTCTCAGGAGTAGTTTGTTCACAGTGTCCACAAATGTCCTCGTTAGTGATTGCTGTGGATTGACTTTGTCCCAAGTGCTTGATCAGGAGTTTACATCTTTGTCTTCACCTTAAAAGAATCTGTGCCTGTGTGAGGTCGTCTGTAAGTTACAACAGGCCTTACTGAGACCCAGAGAGAAGTGACCCGCCAAGTCAAGCTACCTGTGAGTAGCTGAACAAAGTCCTCCCCATTTAAGCTTTGCTAGTCTTTCTGATCCTGCAAATGTCTTCCTATGGAAACCATGGTTTTGGTTAACTGGAAAAGACATTAACTCCCAAAACACTATCTATGTTCAGCCTGGGCCTACTTCTTGGGACTCCATTGCTCTCTTCTGCCTTTATCTGCTCCCCACCCCCACTGTGTTTAACCTGATCTTAGGATTGACTAAGATGATGTGCCTTTCTCACAGGTACTAGCAACCTCAATGCTGTTGTTCTTAACCATTGTTCAGCTATGCTCCCACAATTCAAAGACTTTACTCTTCTTTGACCCTTTCTTCTTTCCTCTAAAAAACATGTCAGGACAATTTTGCCCATCTTCCAGTTTGTTACATTTCAGACGTCTAGGAATCCAGTAACTCGTAAGAAATGATACCTCCCATGGGTGACAGTTGCACTGTCATATTTAGTTACTTCCCGATTGTCTCCCACTTCTTAGCTCCATAAAACATGCTCCAGTATAAGGCACACCAAAGGGCATTCTGTTTCTCTAATATATGTGTTATACACACACTTGTTTCTGGCCACCACATCACCAGTCTAATAAAATATTGGAAATTCAGGCCATACTTAAATACAAAAATACTTTAGCTATTGTTTCTCTCTCTGTCTCTCTCTGTCTTTGTCTCTGTCTCTCTCTGTCTCTGTCTCTCTCTCTCTCTTGATGTGTGTGTGTGTGTTGAGAGAAAGAGAGAGAGAGAGAGAGAGAGGAGAAAGATATACATTTAGAAATAGAGATACAGCTTCTGTTTAGCCAGCTGATATCCCCTCCCTCTCATATTTAGAGTATCTGCTACTATAAAACAAAACTCCCTACTAGCTTACTAGCTTAAAACAATATATTATTAGGGCCAATTATTCTGTGGGTTGACTGGGCCCAGCCAGGTGGTCCTTGGGTTCTCTCAGGTGGTTATAGTCAGCTGGAGTCATTAGGATAATCAACAGAGTGAGACAACCAAAATGGTTTCTTTAGCCACATGTCTGTCTCATCTGCTGAGATTTGAGAAACGGCTAAAGGCTTGTCAGGCATTTCTCTCTTCATTTAGCCTCTTCAAGCACCTTTAAGGTGCTTGAGCTTCCTCAAAGCACGGTTCTTTGAGGGTAGTCAGACATTTTCCAGGACAACTGGCTTCTTTCAGAGCAAGTATTCCTAGAGAGTCAGGTAGAAACTGCAAGTATTTTCTTTACCACCAAAGCAAGGGGCTTCCCAAAGGTGTAAATACCAGAAGATTCAGAATATGGGAGGCTTGGGAGCATCTCTGGTTCCTATCACATGAAGGAAAATTGGAATCTAGCTAAAAGTCAAGTGTGTCTTTGTCCACCTGGCTGGTAGGACTCTAGTTTTTAAACAAATATAATTACCTAAAATACAACCCAAGTGTTTTGGTTAAACATAGCAGATCTAAGGTTTCTTTTGGATAAACAAAAGAAAAAAAAGAACCTTGAATTTAAATGATTATCTCTAAACTTAATCTTCCATTTATTGGAGGATGTGATAATAGCCCCAACCTTGTTCCGTTGCCCGCTGGAGGCAGATCCACCACCATCCCAGGCCTGACAAGCCAAAACAGGTGAGCCCACCTGGCATGACTCACCTTGGTAGCAGTGATTACCACCCAGCTCTGGTCTGGCGGGGCAGGCCAGCCTCTCCTTCACACACACACCCAGGCTCACCCACAACCTGAAGCATCTTCTTGATTCTTTTTCTGAGTTGGTGGAGTAAACACACATCCAAACACTTTCCAGTGAGAGACATTTTGTGAAGTCTTTGGCAGCATGTTGGCTGGCAAAATCATCTGGTTGGCACACTCCTCCAGCATCAGGTTATGGCACTGCCATCTCTACTCTGTAGAGTTTCGAAATTTCATTTCGCACACCCTGTACAATGTGAGTCATTCAGCTTGCAGAGGAGGAGGAGGAGGAGGAGGCCATCTGCTAGTCATGAGTAGATGACAAATACCCTGCACTGCGAATTTCCATCCTCATTTCACAATATTTAAGTAAACACATTTTGTAACCACTTTTTTTTCAGAGTTCCTTAGTGTTTGAAATGGATTTTTTTGTAAACTCTGTATGAAGCTACCTTTTCTCTTTTCCTTCAAACAACTGTTTATTACTAAAACGATGCTGAGACCGACCATCGTAAAGTGCTGTCTTGTTGAGCAGCTGGAGCAAAAAGAACACACATCTGAATTGGGTGATTAAGCCCCATGCCATTTCAAAACAACTGTGGTGAAAGGCCTCTCCACCACGCACAGCTCCATGGTGACCCCTGCTGTTTGCCTGCAAAACTCCCCCCAACTATTATCACCCATTAAAGAAAGAAAGAAAGAAAGAAAGAAGGAAAGAAAGAAAGAAAGAAAGAAAGAAAGAAAGAAAGAAAGAAAGAAAGAAAGAAAGAAAGAAAGAAAGAAAGAGAAAGAAAGAGAGTGAAAAAAGAAAGGAAGAAAAAGGCTTCCAAATAGGGTTTATTTAGCATTTCTTTGTGCTACATTATGGGCAGGAAGCAAATTGAAGAGAAAAAAGATAGACACTCTATCCTTAAATTGCAAGAGACAGATTACATCTATGTGACAATCGAGAAGTACTCAGATCTCATTTTGTATTAGTTTCAAGCCGGGTAACATGGCTCAACACAGGATTGATTCAATCTTTTGTCACTTTTATTTGAAAATGTTACCAGATAATAGCAGAGATAGTGAGACAGAAAGAGAAAGAAGAGAAGAGAAAAGCAAATGCACATGTTGTGAACCCAGACATCAGTGCCTGAAGATGCTTCAAGTTTGGCTGTGTGCATCTTAAAATCCAAAGCAAATGGGAAATGTTTGGCAAGAGAGACTACCAATTTTCAAGGAAGATAATTTGTCTTGCTTTTGAAACTTGAACACATTTCTTACGTAGTTTGGGTGGCATATCCCAGGTGGTACGAGGGCTGGCATGTCCTTAGGATTTGTACAACCACTAGATAAGGCTGTTTCTTTTAACTTTAAAGAGAAATAAGGGTGCACCATTGAGGAAATGAAATACATCCCTACTGACAAGGAGAGAGAAACGTCCCTGCTGGCAGCCAGACCGTGATGTTTTCTCAACTCACAAAAACAGTGGAAAAGGGAACGTAATAAAATAAAATAAAGCCACTAGGCAGGCACAAAAATAACTAGACATCCTTCTTCTCTGACTAACATTGAGTGACTATTGTTTCTTTGCCCGTGAAAACTATGGGGTTGCCCAACACCGAGTTGCCCTCGATTTTTTGAGAGTGTGAAATCCAGAGTCATCCTCTCTTCTTCAGCATCTTCTGGAAATCACTTGTAGCATACCCAGTCCCTTGAAAGGCTCCCCCTGTGCTGTCTATGACCAAATAATTTCACTGACAATGGATCCTGCCATTGTGCTCCCTTCAATTGTCTGCTCCCTGTTCCAAGCTCTCTTTTGCTTCAAGTAACTTACAAATTTAACTTCTAAAACTCTATAGCATTTGCTTCTCACGTTCCACTACCAGAATCACCCAGGAAGGCCAGTTATTTGGGACAGAATGGGAAGTGGAAAGCAAGCAGATTTTATGGTATCTCAGGATAAGAAGTAATCTTAACCACAGCTAAGACCCATGCTGATGCAGATGCAGGGAAATGCTCAAGAACCAGCATACGTTGCTACATGAGCTATGACCAAATAACTTCACTGACAATGGATCCTGCCATTGTGCTCCCTTCAATTGTCTGCTCTCTGTTCCAAGCTCCCTTCACTGACAATAGAGTCTAATCTCGGGAACCAGAAAAGAAATAAAATACATTATACATGCTCGCCCCACTAGGACTGAATGAACTGAAAACCACAAATTAGTATGGGGTGCATTTTATTTCCCCAAAAATTATAACCATCATACTTCATCATTTTTTCCAGGATCTTCTTCAAAAGAGCATGTATCTTCATTTATGCAAGAATCCAAGATTCCTCCTATGGATGGTCAAAACCCTAATAATTCAAGATAATATACTTTGAGAGGTGTCAGAGTCTTTAATCTCCATCTATCAGATTGAGGTTTCGCATCTAGAACACCCCCATTAATGTAAGAAGAGCCACAAAAGAACCTGCACTCATTGATGCCTCAAAGTCCTATGAAGATTCCTTCATCAAGCAGCAAACACAACGCCAGATGCAAAACAAATTTAAAAACTCACTCCCACAATATTTAATGTAATCTGGGAGATGAAAGGAGTTAGTATTTGGTAGAGGACTACATCAGAAAGTGAAGAGAACATTGAAAGGGGCCAAAGGTTAGTTTGAGATCAGAAAGCAACACCAACAATACCAATACAAGACTTGCACTTCAGGTCCAGACTGGAACTGTTTAAGAAACTGTCTTATGGCTACAATATAAAACAATCTGGAATCATGTCCTAGCGGACCACTGTTGCTCTCCTAGGAACAACATCCCTGTACCCAAATTTCTCCCCTTTAGAAGTCTTTGGGTAGAGAGATTCAGGCCTGACTTGTAGGCAGAGCTCTGTGTGCAGCATAAGGTAGAGTCCACTCCAACTAACCACTTGCAAATATATCAGCCCCTACAGCTCTTCTATTTAGTTCTGAAGGTTGGAGGCCAGTGTCTGGAAAAAAAACAAAAAAACAAAACAAACAAGCAAAAAAAAAAAAAACCCGGCATTCATAGATAAAATCCTGTGCTCTTGTTATCTTTATCATTCTCTGAAAATTCCAAATAGGAAATGATCTGGCTTTCAACCGTGTAAAGGAAGCTTTAGTAAGTCCCCAAAACAAGTGATGAAAGGTGGAGAGGAAAGGAGGTGGGCAGAGAAAAGCACAGATTGAATTCCTCAGATTGAAGAGGCATGTGGGTGAACGTGTCTGCTCACATGCAGAGCAAGTGATTTAAGAATTTAGGTTCAGCTGGGTGGTGGTGGTGCACACTTTTAATCCCAACACCTGGGAGGCAGAGGCAGGTGGATCTCTGTGAGTTTGAGGTCAGCCTGGTCTACAGAGTGAGTTCTGGGACAGCCAGAGTTACAACAGAGAAACCCTGTTTTGGGGGGGGGGGGAGGAAAAAGAAAAGAAAAAAAGAATTTAAGTTTATGTTGCTTGATTAGCAGGCTTAAGTCATGTGTGGGGAGAGGGTAGACAGTAATGCTGGAAAGAGCACTGGAATGTTGGTCAGAAAATCTCCCATGTAGAGGTAACTTAGTCATTGAATCCTTCTGGTCTCAGTCCCCACAAGTTATCTCTTAACAAAGAGATAATATCTGCATTATCCATCTGGGGACATAGTTCAGTGACAAAGAAAGTACTTCTCTGTTTTACTCAAGGTCCTGGGTCTCATCCCCATCACTGACAAAAACAAAAAAAACCCACAGTCACACCAACCTCAGAATTAAATGGAATATCTCTTCTGCAGGCTTGAAACATACTGGTTTTTCAATGAATGAATACAAAAGGATGTCACCAGGAAGTCCCTGGAAGTAAATGACTAATTCACTGAAAGAAAAGTCTAAAAGAATGAAAACTTAGTTCAGTTGCAACAGGCAGTAAAACGAGCAACAAATATTTACTAACCAATTATTGTCTTCCAGGTGTTTTGCTAAGTGCTGCACAAACATTCTTAGTTAATATTAATAACAACTAATAAGGTAGATAATTAGTATCCCAATATTACATATTAAAAAACTGAGGCCAGGCACAGTGGCCTATGCCTGTAATCTCAGGCAAAATGGTCATGACTTCCAAGACCAGCCTGATCTACATAATGAAACTGTCACAAAAATGGAAATAAGAAAAAGAACTGAGATGTGGAGGCATTACATAACTTATCCTCTGTCTCATAGCTACTGAGTAATAGGACCAGGGTTTGAACTGAGGCTTCCACAGATGGAACAGCAAATGTATTTCTTCGCAGATGCTGAAGCCATTAGCAAGTACTATAAGAGAAAAACCCTGGCTAGTAGCAATGATCACAATGGATCATAATGATCCTAATACAAACAATTCTTTCTTTTACATGAGATTCTATAGTGCTAGGTACTTCTATTCATGTTCTCATTATCACACTAGCAAAAGAGGTAGTATATTATAGTGTACAACTTGGGAAGGGTGATGTATATAGTTCTGTCATTTGGGACCTTGGGAATACAGTATCAATGCCTACTTCACATGGTTATGATGAATTGAACAAGTTATCATTTGTAAACTCTCTAGGATGTCTTCTAGAATGTAACCAGTGTTATATATGCTCATTAAATAATTAGCTATACAATAAATACAAAACTTAAACTTACGAATGGGAGCAGCATACATCCAGGCTTTTCTGTCTAAATTCTACACAATGGTGCTCTACAGTTCATAGGTTGGTGGAAACTAGATGCTCAGCTTCTCAGCCCTCTCCCTTGCATCCCTTACCATGAATCCAGTAGTAACTACTCCTCCGGGAGCAGTTTTCTCCACGACCCTGTAATAGAGCCAGCTGCCCTTTTCCATTTCCTGATCCCTCAATTGTGCAAAGCCAGTCCTTGTTAGCTCAGCCTACCTCTGCTCTAAATAAAAAAGCTCATAGCAGACTGAAAAAGCCGCCAGAATGGGTGTGTGGCAAATTGCTCTACCAATGTCTTCAACTAGCTATGGTTTCAGAAATAACAGAAGAAAATAAACCACAAAGGATGCTACCACCAGACATCAGGCTGTCATGTAGATGGGAAGAAATCAAGGAAGACAGGAGCTACCACCAACATGGTAAAAGACAAGAGAAAACCACACCCAGATGTTTTCCTAATTTTCTCTTGTGCCTACATGCACCTCACTCCTTCATACACAGATCTGTGCTAAGTCATCAAATGCCCCGAAGCAAAGGAAACACCCAGATTTCCCAGGAGAATCTTCAGGCCAATGTCCACACCCAGGTCTTGCCAAGATCATTCCCATAAAGCACAGCTTCTGAGACCTCTTCTAGTGCAAGTTCTCCAATACATCTATGACAGAGCATTTGGAAGGAAAATGAAAAGAACAGATTCTTTTAAAGATGTTACCCCACACACACACACATGCACACATCATGTTACTACCAAAGTTCAACTGAAGACACAAATCAAAACAGGAACTCTTTTGGTCTCCCTCTCCCTCTCACTGAGAATGAACCTGCCCCATGAACTCTGGTGAATTTGTCTTCTACCTCTGTACTTGGGACTCCAGCTCTTAGAGGGAGCCCTCCTGTTGCCCTCCACATGGAATGTATTTCTTTGAATTGTTCCTACCAGAACTTTCCATCAGGTCCTGGCTTAGCAAGATGTTTTGATCTATCCTACTAAACTCCATCAAACTGAGGTCTTCAGCTTCCTCCTGCTCCATAAGATAATGACTAATTACCAAATGGAACGACTTATGGAAAATTTAATACAGACTATTGTGGTCTCCTTACAGGGGCCTCTAGAGCCCTATTAATTAATATCATGGAAAAAACTACAGGAGTAACTGTGGCGAACTTTTCTTCTGTCTTGAATGTTGCTAGACTTCAAGATTTATGCCTGGTTGTTCATAGACTGTGTTTGTTCTTTGAGGACAGGATCTAGCTTTGGAATCTTTTGTGATATTTTTCCCTTTTACTTCTCTTAAGGCTAGGCTTGCTAAGAGTATCTTCCTTCCCATTACTAGAGGGTATAGTGAATATCAGAAATTGGTTGGTTTGTTGTTTGTCTTTTACATAAAGGTAGAAGAAGTTGCCTGCCATGGTGTCAGGGAATGGACTCCATAATCCTTACTATTCCAAATATTTTAGTTGGTGGTAACAGGAGGGGGGGGTGTCTTTCCATCCTCCTCACTTTGGAATCTTGTCCTGACTATCTAACATCTAACTTTACTTCCATTCTAAAACTTCAGGGTTTTTTTTTTTTTTTGATCCATTACATTAAAATAAACTTCAAATTCTTACCTTAATAACAAATGTCCAGGAGCAAAACAAAACAATAAAAATACTCACCTTATTTTATAGGTGCCTTATTATATAGGTGCCTGTTACACATAGGTTCTCAATAAACAATTGTCATGTATTTGCCTTTTTTGGGACACCTGACCTCTGTTGCTAGTCTTTAATGCTGGGCACATAAGCAAGCTGGTGTTGGCAAAAAGATTTTGTCTTGTTCTCATCAAAGTCATGCCACATGGGTTGTGTGTCAGATGCTTTTCACAGAGTGTGTCTACATTGCCCTCAAGAGCTCAGCTACTGTTTTGTTATCCAATAGGGGCATTCTCCAGAGCTTGGAGATAGTAACCACAATACTTCTTTGCTCTGATTTCCAGGAAAGGTGAACAATATCAGGACTAATTAGCTAAAGCTAAGGAAAAAATTTATGTGAGCCACAAGCAGAAGATTCCTCTTGAAATAAAAAAAAAAAAATCTGTAATAATTTCTACTTTATAAATGTCTGTTCCAATGCTGCTCTTTGGCAGGAAAAGCTTTCAGATTTTATTTTTTCCAGGCTTGTGACCTCTCACCTACTTGAAATGATTCACTTGGTCTATTCACTCTCAAGGAATGTTGGCTTTGGCAGAGAGACTGCAAGTCTCTTAAAATAAACACAACTGGGCTTTCATCTCACAGTGATCACTGCTGCTTGCATATTTCACACACTGTGTGGCAGGATATGTTAAATTAAAATCATAATCTCTCAAGTGAGATCCAGGTCCTGGGTTAGCCACTCAAGAATTACTCATGTGTTAACTTCCCAAGAAGAGTATGAGTAAGATCTTCAGCCATTACCTCTCCCAGGTAATGGTCTCAACCCGTCCCAAGTACCCTAAACCACAAGAAAGTAAAATCATCCAGAAAAAAATGGCATTTGGAAAGGAAGAAATCAGTGCCAATACTCTTTTAAACACGTACATTCTAGAGAAGTAAGCTGGATTACCTTGTCAGTTTTCTAGAGATAACTCCAAAGGTAAACCTTGCTAAGCCAATGTACCAAATCCACGTGGATTAACAATATGTTTAATAACATGTAGATGTTTGAGTAGTTCAAGCAAATATATGATGCAGAGCCTTTAGGAGCTTAGAGTCTTCCAGGAGGAGAAAGGCAAATGAACATATGAAAAAAATAATGACAGAGGCCCAATGCCTCAGCATGAGAACAGTAAAATCCTTTTTTCCAAGTGATACCAAGGATTTGAGTTTCTCCAGGTATACAACTACAAAGTAAATATCTGGCCTTGTACATTTCATTTTCTTGGTTTTCTCACCTACAAAATGGCACATACCATAATAAACTAATCAAGTAATTGAAATGACCAAGTAAGATAGAAATGACAAAAACCACGATGTGTGCCTAATATGGTCTGTAATAAAACAACAGTCCAAGAAGTCAGCCCAAAGAAGTTATTGCTATTCAGAGTTGCTTTTCAATGAATGTAAACAGGTAACTTAAGCCTCCATTTTATTTTATTTTTTTAACTTAAATGTTGTTTGTACCTTGTTCAGCATCTGTAACATGGTAAACGTTTAAATATTCCTTTGTTAACTGAATGTATGAGTGAATGAATTCTGAAGTGCAGTTAGAATGAATTTGTATACAACACAATAATAAGAGAGACCTTTGTTTGAGTCTCTCAAACTTTTTTCTTATATTTTACCAAAAGAATTAAAAGGGCAAAATTCTGATGCAATAAGAGAATCTCTGCACTGTCAGATTTTTTGAGTTCTGGTTAATAGCATATCCCTGGGCACCACTAAAATGTTTTTTTTTCCTTGCACTAAAACATAGCCATAAAAAAGAGCTTTCTTTAAACGTCAAAAAAAAAATTCCTGAATGAGGCAATATAATGAAAGGGCCTTTGTGCTTTAGTTCAACAAAGTAGCTAAAACAAGACTGAAAAGTAGCAAGCTACCAGAAGCTGAAGTCTACATCCACATTCCACAGCGGACAGACTAGATTAGACTAGATTAGAGAGCAGCCTCTGTCCACAAAGAAGATCATCACCCAGTTCATGGGCACATGCACAAGCCTCACTGTCTTGCTTAGGAAAAGGCCAACCTAGAAACATGCATAGTGTTAAAACAGCCATGTTTCCTTCTCTTAAGTGAACCCTTTGTGAAATGTGTTTCTATTTCCTCTGGGCAATCATAAAGGGAAACATACACATGAGTTAGGAAACGGCAGTCTTTAGAGAAACAGGAAAGCATAAAATACCTTACCACTGAGTGATTATCCCATAAGGAAGCATTGCCTTCACCAGAGGAAACACAGAGTAGCAAGATCTCTCTCTTCCAGCTACAGCCAAACTAAAATGTAAGTCCCCTCTGGGGTGATACTTTGCTATGAAGATCTTGCTCTACAGGAGAACTCGTGGCATGAGCAATAACTCATGTGGTGCATTGTACTGGGAATAGAGAGGTTCAGAGAAGCATGATTATCTCCCTACTACCTTACTTGTGTACATCTTGCATCTGTTTTTGTACATACGGAGTTGATATTGCTCTCGTTTCGGGGGGTTTGGAAACTCATGTCCCTGCTTGTATTGAATCTGTCCCATTTCTGCTATAGTTTGAGGTTTTTGTTCTTCATCTACTAAATTTTTACAGCAATGTATTACACCAAGCATAACTCATAAAAGTGCATTAAGGCAGACCTACAGGAAAAGAGCCTATCAGCTAAGATCACATGGGCAGCACAATCAAACTCTGAAGGTTCATATAACAGGGCTTTAAATAAAGGAACTTCCCTCTGGGTTATGAGAACAAGTATGGAATGTTGTAACACCTGCAGAGTAGCGCAGCAGGAAGCACCTGCCATCTATAAGCCTGAGAAAAAGGGATAAAGGACCCTGTGCATGCAGGCACATGGAAGAAAGACAGACCACCCAGTGGGAGCTGTGGTTATGGAAGATCTCAGCCACTGTTTGAGACAAGGGAAAACTACTCCCACCTGCTTCCTTCTGTCCTACTTCATGACTGTACCTCTGTGGATTGAACCCAGCAAGAAGCATGCTGATACAGTCCGTTCCCTCTAAGATCAGAAAGGAGAATACCGTTTAAGTTAATAAATACCTTAGTGCTTAGCTGTGCTCTGCAAAATAGTCTGATTGTGGTAGGGCTCAAGAACTATTACAAGGCACCCCCTCAAAAGGAAGCAAGAAAAGGCAGCGTGCATGGAAGACTGCTGCCAAGGGTGAGCTCTTTATTGTTGCTTCTAATCTTCATGCTGCCAGTTTTTGTTTTCTTAACTCTTGCTTCTTCTTTTAGAGCTGCCCTTTGATATTTGCTTTGCTCACTCCCTTCCTACCTCCCACTGAGAATGACTCTACTCAGTGAATCCAGGGCAGGTTAGTTAACCTCTTGATCCTCCTTTTGTTTCTAACAATGTAGGGTGCAGACCAACTTTCTTCCAGTCATAAAATGAAGCAAATAAACTCCTACTAGTTCTTGCTTCTAAAGATTTTAGAGGAAAGGAGGACAGAATGAGGACAGAGAAATAAAAAAAATGATGGTTTAAAAGGAAGAATAAGAAAAGACATCTGAAGCAATTGCTTCAATTTTTAGGGATGTGTAATTCTCTGAATGTATTTAGAGAAGATCTCAGAGTGTGTACACAGAGACTGAGAAATGGGGAGTACTCATCAATGAAACCCTTCTACTATCTCTATTCCACTTTTCCCAGGAATATAGGATTTTTTTTCCTAAAAGAGTTAAACTATCAAAACTGCACGAGACAAGTTATAGTTTACTGGACATTATTTTTAATCATTATTGATCATATTGACTACTGGTGAAGAAGGACAATAGTCTGCCTTTTCTGTGATTCTGGAGATCTTACTTCATAATTAATAAAGTGAAAAGGAACCACCCCCATGATTCCTCTAGAGGAGTCAGAAATAGCATCATTGGAGAAGGAAAAAAATTGAGCATACTTATCTTAAAGTTCTTTAAATTGCTCTATAATTGCAGAACAGCTTAAAGACACAGCTATACTTATTTGTATGATACTGTAGGATCTTAATGTTCTCCCCTGTGACTCCTTGAATTCTTTTGGCATCCCTACGCCAGAGAAATTTTCTGCTACTCATATGTGTTTTTAGCATATCCCTTTCCCTCACTTCCACTAGAGTGGCTTTGGGGACATCTATGCATGTCTCACCTTTTGACGTTGTGATACAACATTGTCATTTATAAACTTCACACCAAGAACTAAGCAATAAAGTTTCAGAAATATTCACAAAACCTATAATTTATTTATGTGATAACTTTGTATTGATCCACATTCATAGATGAAGTGTTTTTATATACATCTAAGTTTTCAAGGCATAAGGGTTTGACCTATGATTTTTACAACTTTATGATGGTGTGAAAATGATGTGCATTAAGTGCTTTGGATTTTAAGTTTGGATCTTTACCTAGACTGGTGATAAAATGATGGACAGTAGACATGAGCTGTAGTCCCTACTCAATCCTGATCACCAAAGGAAGCTACTGATGCTCCAAGGGGTGCTATGTTAATAAACGCAACACACAGTATGATAGGTGTGTTAGATGCATTTTCTACTTACCGAGATTTCTGATTTACAATGGGCTCATCTAGATTTAACCCTACTGTAAATTGAAAAACATCTTTACATTTTAAAAAAAGGTTCTTGTGGAATATGTACCGTGTGCCAGGATTCTGCCAGATAGTACAAATAGAACAGTGAGTAAAACCAGGAAATGTCCTTGACCTTACATTTATATAGGGCTATATGGGAAATATGTTCTAACCAGACAGTTACACAAACAGTTGCAATAAAAAATGCAGAGTAAGATATTAAAGTAAGAAAATTAGATACCTAGATGGTGTCAAATATTGGTGAGGATATAAAGAACTGGAGAATTCTTATGTCCAAATGATAGAAGTATATGGTACAACTATTCTGGAGAGACTTAAAATTATATAATCAAAGTAACCATATAGGGGTCATAAGGAGATTGATAGATAGACAGTTACACTATTTAATACAATGTAAGTTGTTTGAGTAAAGCAAACTAACCTCTCAGTTCAACAGTGGATAGGAAAATGTGGTAGATGTGCTCTGTGTGTTAACCAGAGGTGGAGTTTTCCTCTAATTTTATCTTCTTGGAAGAAAGCTTTAAGCCAAGAGACACAGACCATTTTTAAAAAGGTCTATTTAGTAAACAGAAGCAAAGCAATAGTCTTCCAGAGGACTTGGAGAGGGTTAAACAAAGAGTGAGTAGAAAGACAGATCAGACCCCGAGTTTACTATGTAAGAGGTTTTTGTGACTATTCATGATAATGGTAGCATATTCACTAGGTATGGTAACCCATTTTCCCTTCCCACATCATATTGAGCTGGGTTCTCCCATTTCAGATGTCTCTTCCCACTATTGTCTTGAAAAATCCTATAGCAGGAGTCAAAAGCACAATGTAAATGATGTTTTAATGAAGCTGTAGTATGTTGGGAACACAGACACCTCATATTTCATCTGTGGATCAATTGGGACTGTCCCATGCCACCTTAATTTCTGATATAGCAGGAGGAACTTAACTTTATTTTCAAGGGTCATTATCTGAAAAAGGGCATTTTAGTCATTAAGAGGAACTATTACCAAGATATACTTGTAATTTCCTTGGTTCCCTCAAGTCAAACTCTCTGCCTACCTAGTCTTATGGGACATGACACAAAAGTTGGTAACAAAGGACCAGACAAGAAGTCTGTGGCCTCTTGTTCAAATTTGGTCCATCTCTTATTTTTGTTTTATTTTGTCATTGTTTTGTTTTTGTTGTTTGTTTCTTGTGTAAAGAAAATTTTATCAAATATAAATTCATCTATTTGGCTATGCATTGTATATGTCTATTTTCACACTGTAATGGAAGAATGGACTTACAATAGAGGTCATGCTACCCACAACCAAAAATTATATACTATCAGATACTTTTTAGGCTTCTCAGAATCTTTTATTTTTTACTAGCTTCTGGACTTTGTGCATCCGTAGAAGCATGGATCAAGAAATCTTTAAAACCTAGTACTGAGTTTTAAAAGTGAAAAAAAAGAACTGGTGACATAGCTCAGTTTATTATAGTCCTTGCCTAGCATTCATGACACCTTGGTTCAATCCCCACCACCAGATAAACTGGGTGAGATGTAAACACATAATCTCAGCACTCAGAAGGTGGCAACACTAGGGTCTGAAGTTCATGGCCATCCAGTGGTGAGTTGGAGACTGGCCTGAGTTACAGGAAATCCTGTCTCCAAAAAAAAAGTGAGAAAAAGAATATGTATGTAAACCATCAGATCTCAGACTTTGCTCCACATTGGAATCACATCCAATGATTTGAAAATTTGGATTCCTCAATTCCATCACATATTCTGACATTTTTGTTATGCATTATAAGTTAGACATATTTGAGGCTTTCAATGTATTTATGTGTGTTTGTGTGTTTTGATGTGTATGATATAATATTTTCATGGTTGCACACACACACACACACACACACACACACACACACACACACACACACACAACAAAACAAAATAAAACCAAGACTGGGAAAATAATGGACTAAAGGGTATATATTAGAAGACAGACATAATGACTCACAGATCTAATTTAAGCCCCTAGAGCCTGAGGCATGAGGACTGCAGTGATCTTCAGGCTAACCCTGGTTATAAGTGAGATCCAGGCAACCTGAGATGCAGAATGAGAACCTGCCACACTCAAACAAGAATATCTATTTATTAAACACACCAGATGACTAATATGGTAAGGGGGAACGGGAAAGGTATGTGCACAAGTATAGGTTATGGAAATTCCAGAGTTGAGTCCTGCATATATTATGATGTTAATATGCAATGAAGTCAGACATTTAACGGACTCAACTCATTTAAAGTTCAAAATATTAACCCTTGCCTCTGTGAATTATGGATATATTTAAGCATCAGACACCTACTCTTGGGTATCATAAAGAGAAGTTTCACTCAATTAGCCTAAAACTGACCTCAGTTTCTCAGGAAGAACTTCTAGAATGGTGTATTAGAGACTATTAAAAACTTGGGCCTCCAAAAATGAGAATCGTGAAAAAAGAAAATGTCAAAAGACTTTTAGATCCGTGTAGTTGAACAAAGATTTACAATAATGTAAGAACTGTCATAAGATCAAAAAAGACCAGGATTTGTGAGTTTAAAGATATATAGGATAAGGATATATTGGTGAGTATAAGGATATATAATATGACCCTGTCCATGGAAAAATAAACCAAACAACTGAATCTCAGGGTAGACACTGTAAATTGTCTTATTCCCATGGCCATCACCTCAACTCTGTAGAATTTTAAAAATCACAATATCTGTGGAAAACAGTAGCTTAGCAGAACCTGGAGGAAGTACATCCATCCCCTGAAAATCACCACCAGTTGCACTTAGGTCACAGCTCCTTGGGGAAGTCTCACCAACAAAGTTCGCCTTAATTTTACTTGACATCGAGTTTACTCAATGAAGAACACGTGTTAAAACTGTCAGAGGCAATGTTTGAACATCTCAGCTACTGAAGCCATGGTTGAAATTGGAACAAGTAAGTAGATAGCCAAGAATTAAAAGGAAAATCTGTGAAACGAGGTATCATTTTTTTAATCTCTTACATAGTTCTAGAAATTCAGAAAGCCATGCAGACAGATAGAGCTCTGCCCAGGAAGTAGTTGAGAAGGCTCTGACCTCACATCTCTGGCTGACCTCGATGCTTTGAAAGCAGGCAGGAAAGACGCAAGCAGGGCTGTAAACTTTGTACAGGATGGAAGGCTTATTGCTTCAAACTATTTAAGGAAGTCAAATCTCTTAAACAAGTGTTATCAGACTGCTAAGCTAGCTGAGCAAATACTTCTGTCACAACATACAACAAAATATGCAATACTTATAAAATTGAGCTAAGAGAATAATTCACAAAGTGACCCACCCCAAACAATGACTTCTGATGAAAGGAGAATCTGATTGCCACAGTTTCTACGTTTTATATTATTTTAAGTGTTTAATTGTTAGCAAATACAGGAAAACATGGTTCATATTCAGGAAGAAACACAGTCAGTAGTAAATGTTACCAAGGAGTTCCAGATATTGGACCCAGTATACGATGATTTTAATACAGTTAAAACATGTTAAAATACTAAGGAAGCCATACTTGAAGAACAAGAGTATGAGAATGATGGCTGAACAAAAAAGAACAAGTTGAAAAGAGCAAAATTATAGCAAAAGAACAAAATAAAAATTCTGGAGTTCAAAACTATTATATATATATATATATATATATATATATATATATATATATATATATATATATATATAATATAGTTAAATATATATTATAGTTATTACATATAATTGTACCATTATTGCTATTATAAATTTTATATGATTGTTTGCATATAATTATATCTATTATTGTTTTTAAAAAACAAAAGTGTTTTCTACCTTATCAGTAATGATACTAAATGTACACGCATTAAACAATTCTAGCAAAAGGCGTAGATTCACATTTTAGTGAAGAATCAAGATACAATTGGACATGCTGTATTAAAAGGCACAAATCAAGAGAAAATTATATGAAAAGGTACAGCATTCAAATATTAGTTAAATGAGATCAGTAATAGTCATACCAATATCAGAAAAAACATCCAATATTTAGAGTACAGTCAAGAAGGATATTTTATAAAGGTAAAGAGGAAAAATCAGGAACTATAAATATACATGTAACAACAAAGCCAAAAATACATGAAGTAAAAATTGATTGAGTTGGAGGACGAAATAAATTATAAGCACCATTTGGAGACCATAATACCCTTTCAATAATAGGCAGGACCAGATTAAAATCAACAAGGAAATGGAAGACTTGGTCAGTACTGTAAACTGAGACCTAAGAGACACTTCTAGAATATTGTTTCTGTCTTCTCCCCTCCACACTACTATAACAAAGTGTTCTGAGAATGAATCATTTAGAAATAATGTACACTTATTGTTAACAAAGATAGAAAATGGAAAAGTCCAAGAGGAAAGCACTAGCAGATGTGGTACCTAGTGCCATCCTGTTCCTTAGAGTGCCTTCTAGCTGTATCCTCCCCTGTTTCTCCATTGAGACTCTTTTATAAGAGCACAGATCCACATGAAGGCTCTGCCCCTTTAGCCCACTCATATCCACAAAGCCTTTGTACTATTATATCACATATTATATTATATTATATTGCATATTATATCACAATAGGATTTTACCACCAAGTTCTGTTGGGCAACTATGAGCAATGGAAATAGATTGTATTGTTGGGGGGGGGTCTCTTATTTAAATAAAGACAATGAAAAGCCAGTGCTAAAAACTAGTGTATATTAACAAATCAGTTAGTATAGATGAAATGAACAAATTCCTGAATGATAATAAACCCAAGAACTATAAAATATTAACAGATTTACATAAAGAAAAGCTAAATTGATAAATGAAAATTTTCCTTTAAGGAAAGTCCCAAGTCAGATGGTTATACTGCTGAATTCTGTCCAACATTGAAATTTGTATACAAATCACATACAAACTATTCTAAACACTCATTCTTTAAGGGCAATATAATCTGCTAGCAAGATAAGGAAAATTATATCCCAATAAAAAGCTATTTTTTATCTCTGTTCATGTTTCCACATTTCTAGTGAATGCCACAATGATTAGTCTATTTATTTCAAGCCAGTACCTTCCTTGACAGGTCCTGTCCCTGCTCCCTTTGCCAATCTATCATCTGTTCCCACCCATTTCTTTCTTCACATACCTCACCTGGCTCTTTGATTCTCAGTTTTTCTCAGTTCCATTCAACATCATCTCTATCCTGAAGTATTCAAGACAGTTAGGTGGTCATCCTGAATTCTCTCTCACCTTTTTTCCCAAGAGCTAGACTAGTCCTTTCAGAGTGAAAAGGGACTAATAGATAATTGTATCAGTGTGAAACTTATGTATGTGTATGATTTCTCCTTAGTTAGCTATGTGAATTACCATGGCGTAAATATGCCATGGAAACATCATCTAAACCAGGAAATGAAATATTTCCAGCATCCCAGAAATGCCCCAACTCATGTATCTTTTCATTTACAATTATTTCTTCCCCTCAATTTCTTAACTATCTATTGATTTGCCTATTTTCATCTGACACCATGTTTGGAAAATTCACTAGTTTATTTATTTATTTGTGTGTGTGTGTGTGTGTGTGTGTGTGTGTATAGGAATAAACTTTCAATTTTAATTTTAATTTCCCACTCCCTCCTTTGCTAGTAAGGTTTGCTACTAAGGTTTGGTATCAGCACTCATCATGCTGAATCATGCCTCTGTGCCTTTAGCTACGCTGCACCTCTAGCATGTTCCACCCTCCCTACCTTTATTTCTCCACTAGAAATGAAATTCCCGAAACTTAAATAATGTATTAGTCACCAGGAAGCTTTGCTATGACTCAAGTGGGTTGAATAGCTTATACTAACATTATAACCATACATACCGCATGACACGAGATTCTACGTACCCATTAGTTTTGTTGTTGCAATATTGCACATAATGCCTAGCATATTATGGGGGTTCACCATCCATAGTGAATGCACTGGAACCTTACTTGTTTAGAATTTGTGGTAATTGAGGCTTAAGACCAAGTAGGATTAATTTTTAAATAAAACATTGAGACTGCCAGTGGGCATCCAGGTCAGCCCTGACAACCACGTACTCCAGAATCATAGAGGGAGCTTAAAGCTCTAAAATTTATAGCTTGCACACAGGCACTCAGATGATAAGAGTCAAAGCGTCCTTTGTTGTGCACTTATTTTCTAGAACTGAATTTGTTTTAGCAGGCAACATAATGTCCTCCATCTCGTATTTTCTCAAGCCAATGGCAGACTATGACATATCCTTCACATAACTGTGGTGTTCTGAGAAAGTATTTTAAAAAAATACAGCCCAGCTAATGAGAGCATTTGGGGAATCTATGTTTGTTTTTGAACATTAAAATAAGTTAAAATTGCAGTGGTCAGTGAGTGTAGGCACATACCACTCTAGCTGATTTGCCCTTTGGAAACAGAGATATGTGTCTCACAGACTGCCTTGGGAAAAATGTTTTATACAAGAACACATTAAATTTTTGAAACTCCACTCCAAAATAATTTCGTTGGTATTTAAATGTTTTGCAAAATCTCTGTATGTAATTATAAAGCTTATAATGAATGCTTAGGTCAATTATTCTTACTGTGGTTGGCAACTTATAATAATTAAGTAATTATCTGACATAGTAACTAGGATTCAGAAAGGAGCAAAGATTTTTGCATAGCTCTTCTCTCTTTGCATCCCTCTTGTGTATGTTCTGTGTTTTATCTGTTGTCCTATAGGTCTCGGAGAGCCCTAGGATCTCCATGATCGTCGTTTCCTTTCCAATTGATTTCTAAGTTGAGTATGCTCATGGAGGAATTCATGGGGAACAAAGAATTCTAGGAAAGAGGTTAGTGTGTTTCTTCACTTGACACAGCTGTGTTCCTTTATTACTGTGCCTCCTGTTGTGAAGCTTCCACCTCTGTCTTGTTCCATGACCCCATAATGTGGTATTTTCTCCTTGAACCACTCAGGCCTAAGAGCGATAGTGGCTTTCTTCTGACACCAGTATCTAAATGCCTCAACATTCCCTGTTGGTTTTCTTAAGCAAGTCCACATCTTTGTAATTAGCCCTTTCATTAAAACATTTGATTTGAGGAGTACTGTTACCTGCCAAGATTCCAACTGACACAAACTGAGCTTTATGTATTTATAGAGTCTATTTCATATCACAGTAAGACAAAGTTTCCCTATTTCCCAAGCTGAGCATTAATGTAGAAAACAGTGAAACCATTCTTTATGACTCATTAACAGACTTATAATTCAACAAGGAATTACCAATGAAGCCCAAGTATAAGAAATACCATTTCGAAGCCATTTTAAGAATCTACTATGTAAGATCCAGGAATATAAAGGGTAAAATATGTCAAATTTTTAAGTTAAAGGATGCATTCACAAGAAGTAAATCTTCACATTCAGGGGAAAAAAGTTTTCTGATCAGTATATAAAATGTGAAAACTTGATACTATCCACTTGATTGGACTGCAGTAATGATTTTTCCTTCCCACCCTATATTATTGATCTGATAAAATTCCAATCAATGTTTCTTTGAAGAACCACAAGCTTGCCCTAAGACTAAGCATTCTAATGAGCTCGGTCCCATTATGGCCTCAGATGAGTGGCTGCAAATATAGGTGAGCAAATGGATTCAGGAGAACTGGCCTTTGAATGCCTCAAACAAGACCAGAAAGCTGAAGATAGACAAACATTCAGATGACTTATGTATTTCCAGAAATTTTCAAGCTGAGTAGAAATATACCAGGAAGACTAACGTCTGGAGTAGTTCAAAATAATGGACACACAGACAAAAGATCCAGAGAGCAAATTTAAGAAGGCACTGAATGCCAAACTCTTACTTATCATTCCATGAGGTTTTTATACATAGATGCTCCTCGACTTATGCTTAGCATCTATGCTAAGAGAGTATGAAACAATATACCTATAGCCCAGGTAAAGACCAGAATTTAAAACTGAAGATATGGTTGGTATTGGATATAGATGTATTACTTTTGCACCACTGTAAAGTTGAAAAATCTTAAGTCCAGTCATCATAACTTGGGGGCCGTGTGTATTTCTATTATAAGGAAAACAGCAAGCTTCAGTTACATGAATTCGAAATACTGGTGTGGCAGGATGAGAAATGTTGACAAAGACAGTGCCTCATAAAAAGTCTGAAAGATCTTCTTAATACCTGAAAAGACTGTTGGAGATTAAGTTATTCAGTAAAGCGATCTATGTATTTTCAGATTTTTTGAGTTTATTTTTTCAATCCAGAACTACATTAATACAGGGTTTACAGGGTTAACAGTTTGGGCTAGACATAAATTCTTTATGAAATCTTTTCTTTTCTAAAGATACAGGAATGTTTCCTTAGAATAATAGAAAATAAAATAACTCACTACTCATCATTTTTGCTTTCACCCAAAATGGAGTAAAAGCACCAGTTTAATCTCCCAAATGTAATAAAATAATAGATAAAATATATGTATAGGTAATTTTCAAGATAGCAGTTACCCCAGGCAATGATGGTCAGGGTTATCCAGAAAAACAAAACCAATAAGAGATATGAATTTACTCTCACAATTATAGAAGCCAAGGTGTCAGTGACACCGTTTTAAGAACCAAGAAATGTAGCAGTGTAACTCAGTCTGAGTCTGAAGACTTGAGTTTGAACTCTGAAAACTAGGAGTATTGACGTCTGAGGATGTCTGTCTCAACTCAGAATTATTTTGCCCTTTTAACTTTTTGTTTGATTTAGGCTCTAAATAGATTGGATGATGGCTTTACACATTCATGAAGTAGATCTTTACTTAGTCTTTGTCTATCAACTCAAATGTTAATCTCTTCCAGAAACAACCTCACAGTTATACTCAGAAATAATGTTTTGGCAGGTATTTGGGTATTCCTGAGTCCACTCAGGTTCACACATACAAGTATCCATTGCAGACAGATTCCAGGCAATGGAACAAGCAGACTACCCAAACCAAGGAGGCAGAGATGAAAGCACAGGGATATTAAAATAATCATAGTTCTCAGGATGGAGTGCCAGAGAGAAGGTTGACGTACACAAAGGGAAACCTGGGGATTTGCAGAAGGATCTCTTCAAGTATTTAGCTCAGTATTAGTCTGTGCATACATGAAAGGAAACTGTCTCATGCTGGGAAGAGAGTCATCTTTAGAATTACAAATTGCATCACAAATAAATGGCAAGTACCCCAAATAATATAGATTCGTTTGCATTATTTAAGATATATATATTAATATATATATGTGCAATTTTAATTTGTTAATTATAAAGAAAAAGGGATTAAGGAGAATAAAACCTAGTTTTTATACAGGACTGGGAATTTTGGCTACTCCTACCAGTCAGATTAACAATACATATGACTCATACAGCATCGAGCATGATACAGAAAACTCACCTGCTTTGATGTAAGAAAAAATTAGCTTTAAATCAAATACAGCTCTGGTCTTCGCTGAACAATCTTAAAATCAAGAGTTGAAAAAAAAAAAACAAATGATTTCTAATTAATTTAATTATATCATAGAAAAAACAGATCTCAATAATATATAAATAATCAACATTTAAATGGGTAAATTCACAAGATTTGCCATCTCACTAAAAATTAGCTTAAAATATTGCTAGTATGTATAACATTGTTAGTGTGCATACTTCTAATGGGTACAATTACATTATATGTAAATTATATTTGGGTAAAGCACTGAAAAAGCACTAACAAGCAAAGGAGGAAAAAAGACCTATGAGAAAGAGAAAAATCAATCATTTAAAAACTATCCAGAATTGACCCAGAACTTAAAATTGCACAAGGATATTTTAAAAGTTACAACAACATTGCATATGTTCTAAAAGTTAAGTGGAAATGTAGAAGATACACAGTCTTTCAGGTGATATATACAATATTTGATATGAAAAACATTCCTAATAGTGACGATAATAAATATATTTTACTATGAATAGCAGGAGAAAACATTAGTGAACTTGAATTTAACATTATGAAAGAAGCTAACCAAGACTAGCTAGCTAATCAGAAAAATAAATGTATGGGTGAGGGGTGGATAGGCTGTATGAACCGTTGAAAATAAGTTATTTTCGTGGACGGGCAGTTTATTATATATATAGCTGATGTCGTGCAAGGGGGAAAGGTTGCCAAAAAATGTTCAAAGAAACAAAAGCCAATTCTTTACAAATCTGGTAAAATTCTAAAGCTATAGATCTAAGACCCCCCTCAGTGAATGCTAGTACCATAATTGAAAGAAAATGTGTCAGGACACTTTATAAGAAATTTTCTCAAAACCAGCGATACAAAGAAAACCTTAAAATCTGATAGAGATAAGAGACTAATTACACACAGAAGCAAAGATTAAGATGACAAAAGGTTTATTATTGCAAATAATACAAGAAATAATACAGTAAAATGACAGTTTTTATTTTAACTTAATTTTTTGTTTCCGAAGAATTTCATACTTGTGTACTGTATCTATGTCATTTTACTTAAAATTCTGAAAAAAAAACAAACTTAGAATTCCATGATTATTGAAAATACCTTTGTAAAATTCTCAAACTGAATCCAAGAACACATCAAAAAGATCATCCACCATGATCAAGTAGACGTCATCCCAGAGATGCAGGGATGCTTCAACATATGGAAACTGATTAATGTAACCCACTACATAAACCAACTCAAATAAAAAAATAAATGATCATCTCATTACATGCAGAAAGGAGCTTTGACAAAATCCAACACCTCTTTCATGAAAAAAAGTCCTGGAGAGATTAGGGATACAAGGGACATACCTAAACATAATAAAGATAGTCTGCAGTAATCCCATAGTCAACATTAACTTAAATGGAGAAAAACTCCAAGCAATTCCACTAAAATCAGGAACAAGACAAAGTTGTTCAATTTCTCCACACATATACAATATAGTATTTGAGGTATTACCTAGAGTAATAAGGCAACTGAAGAAAGTCAAGGTGATACAAATTAGAAAGAAAGAAGTGAAACTATAATTATTTGCAGATGATATGATAATATATAAAAGTGACCTAAAAATCCCATTGAGGAATTCCTACAAGTGATAAACAGTTTAAGCAAAATAACTGGATACAAGCTTAATTCACGAAAATCACTAGCTTCCCACCCACCCTCTACACAAATTACAAATGGGATGAGAAGAAATCAGGGAAAGAACACATTTGAAAATAACCTCAAATAATATAAAATATTTTATGGCAACTCTAACCAGTTCTGTGATAAAAACTTCAAGTCTTTGAAGAAAGAAATTGAAAAAGATATCATAAGATGGAAAGATATCCCATTCTCATGGATTGGTAGCAGCCAACATAGTAAAAATGGCCATCCTACCCAAAGCAATCTACAGATTCATTGCAATGCCCATCAAAATTCCAACACAATTCTTCATAGATCTTGAAATAACAATCTTCAGCTTCATATGGAAACACAAAATAAAACAAGATAGCTAAAACAATCCTGAAGAATAAAAGAACTGTTGGAATTTTAAAAAAATACATGGTAATTGAAAAAAAACAGGCATGATGATCAATGGAATGAAATTGGAGACCCATGCATAAATCTACACACTTATGCAGCCTGGTTTTTCATAAAGAAGCCATAACTATCCAACAGAAAAAAGAAAGCATTTTTAACAAATGATGTTGGTCAAACTTGATGACTGCACATAGAAGAATGCAAACAGATCCATACTTATCATCCTGCACAAAACACAACTCCAAATGTATCAAAGATCTCAGAAAAAAACCAGATAAAGTGAACCTGATAGAAGAGAAAGTGGGGAATAGCTTTGAACTCATTAGCACAGGAGACTTTCTGCACAGGCACTAAGATCAACAATTAATAAATGGGACTTCATGAAACAGAAAAGCTTCTGCATAGCAAAGGACACTATCATTTGAAAAAAGCAGCAGCCACAGAATAGGAAAAGATTTTTACCAGCTCTATATCCAATAGAGGGCTAATATCCAAAATATATAAAGAGCTCAAGAAACTATTTATTAAAAACCTAAATGAAAACCCGATTTAAAATGGAACACAAATTTAAACAGAGAATTATCAATAGAGAAATCTCAAACATCTGAGAAACACTTAAAGAAATGTTCAACATCCTTAGCCTTCAGGAAAATGCAAATCAAAACTACTCTGAGATTCCATCTTACACCTGTCAGAATGGCTAAGATCAATAACACAAGTTACAGCTCATGCTGGCAAGGTTGTGAAGCAAGAGGGACACATCTCCATTGCTGGTGGGAATGCAAACTTATTCACCCACTATAGAAATCAATATGGGGATTCCTTAGAAAGTTGGAGCCAGATATACCTCACATGTGGCTTTACATATTTCTGGCTTCATGACAGCCAGAAACAACCTAGATGTCCCTCAACAGAAGAATGGATAAAGATAATGTGGTACATTTACACAATAAAGTATTACTGAGCTGTTGAACACAATGAAGTTATGAAATTCTCAGGTAAATGGATGGAACTAGAAAAAAATCATCGTATGTGAAGTAACTCGGACCCAGAAAGGCAGATGTGATATGTATTCACTTATATGTGGATATTAGCTGTTAAGATCATGATAACTAAGCTACAATCCATAAAACTAGAGATTAGGTAGAAAGCATGGGACTGGGCAGCGGGGTAAACATGACAAGTAGATTTCCCTAGGGAGGGACATAGAATAGATCTGGAGAAGTAGGGTCAAGTTGGGAAGAGGAAGAAAAAGGGGGGGCAAAGAAGGGAATATGGGAAGAAGCAGCTAAAATGAAGAGTAATTTGTGGGGTAGTATGGAAGCCTAATACAGTAGAAGCTTTCCAAGATATATGCATGTATATGCATATATGAAAGTGAGCTAAATGAAATCTCTAAATAATGTGGGAGACAGAACCCCAACTGACCATCTTTTGTTAATAAGTGAAGCTTTCAGTGTCATGACTGGGTTATATATAATTGATTTGTTGCTCAAAGGTGTCCCACAGGAACTCCCAAAAAACCCAGGCTGTCGCCAAGACTGCATCTTGTTCTCTACAAACTGATGACAAGATCCCATTGCTGAAGAAAACAATTCATTGAACATGGAGAATTCAAGCTCATGCCAACACAGAGCCTTCACCCCTATATGCAAGCATCTTTGATACAGGAAGGTATTCTGCATGCTTCCAAATGATAAACATAAATACCAACACAAATACAAACTCTTTCATCTACAATGGTGTATTGCCTGCAATATATGCCAATAAAATGGTGGTACAAAGTTTGTGGTAGTAACCAATCAATATCTGATTTGACTTAAGGCCCACTTTATGAGATGGAACCCATACCCGACACTGCTTGGGTAACCAAGAACCTGAGACTAGATATCCCAGGGACCTATGGTAAAACCAAATACTACTGTTTTAAAGAAAAAAGTAGCAATAAAATGACTCCTAATAACATTATGTGTAGTAGTTCGCTGCTGTGGTGGTTCAGCCAAGAAGGATAAGGAGGTGTTTTCATAGACTCAAACCCTGCCAGACCTCAGCAGAGGAAATCATCATCATGGTCATCACCATACTTGATCAACAGTGGAACCCCAAACATCTCAGCTTAGGTGTATATATTCTTTCAGATCTCCCTACCTATTCTACTGATAGCCCATGCAGATCATTAGCAATTAAACAACCCCCACAGAAATACAATACCTGCAAACAATACAAAATGCCCTAGACAGTCCCTTACCAAACAGTGCATAAAATAATTATTTTGTATATGACTAAAAATAAACTTCCACAAAAGTTATGCTATACTCATAGATCAGTGCCTTGCTCAGCCATGCTCAGAGAGGATTCCTCCTACAGCAGACAGGAGCAAATACAGAGACCCACAGCCATCCATTAGGCAGAGAGAGACCTTATGAGAGACCTTGGAACACAGCCTAAAATGGATATCTCCATCAAATCCCTTCCCATGGGGCTCAGGGTATTCCTCAGAAGAGGAGGCACAAAGAATGCAAAAGATAGAAGTAATGGAAGACACCAAGAAGACAAGGTTCTCTAAATCAACATGATGGATGTACATATGAACTAACAGATATTGAGGCAGCATGCACAGGGCCGGCAAAGGTCTTCACCAGATGGAGTCCTAGAAAGGATAAGTGGACACATGCCCCCCTCTCTAACCCAGAAACTATCCAACCGATGCCCACTTGTAAATGAAAATTAAGTTTCCTCCAAAGTAGTCTTACTGGGGAAACAAATTGCTCTCCAAGGTAGACTGTATGATCAGTGTTTGGCCAACAGAAAATGAACTCAATGGCATCTTTGAAGGGTTTTTTTTTTTTTGTCTCATAATGATGTGTCAAGGCTCTTCCTTTTTTGAAAAAATTAACTTACTCATTCCAAGATTGTGGTGGGGCAGACAGCAGAGCCTGATGGAGCTCCGGCCACCTGTCTAATGTCCTACCAATATTATCACATCTGGCCCCTCACCTCATGGTCATGGAGTTGTTGCCAAGTTCAGCAGAGAAATTTTTGAGAATTAAATGTGATTGAAAAGACAACAGAGAGCCACAGCTGAAGAATGTTTCATAGGTGGGTCTAAGCCTCCTCCTTTGAGGAGGGACTTTGAAGGCCTTGGGATGCTCATGTGGACCAGGATAGTTAGAGTTTCATCTGCATTGCTGACACCACCAGAGTTTACCTGGTGCTGAACCCTGGCTTCCTGATACACTGACGCTGGCAGATTGTCAGGGATCTTAGGCATCTACCTGAAATGCTGTGGCTGGCATGGTGGCTGGAGGCCTGCAGGATAGTCAGTGCCTGTGGAATGCTGGGGAATCATCAGGATGTCCGGTGCATGCAGGATGTCCGGATGGCCAAACACCTACAGGGGTCCAAGAGACGAAGATGCCTGGGTACCTGAGGGATGGCCTGGTACCTTTGTGGTGTTCAGAAGCCTGTGGGAAGAATGGGTGCCTGCATGATGGCAGTGCTGCATAATGTCTGGGCATCTGTGGGATCCTGGTGCCTTGGGATATCTGGGTGCCTGGGGGATGCCTGAAGACCTGTAGGAGGACATGGTGCCTGTGGGATATTCTAATGCCTGCAGGATGGACAGATGCCTGTCTGATATCTGGGTGCCTGAGGAATTTCCAGATGCCTGTGTGATGTCTGGGTGCCTGTGTGATGTTGGTGAGCCTAGAGAATGTCTGGGCATTTGTGGGATGCCCTGGTGTCCACAGGACATTCTGGTGCCTGTGGGATGTCTGGGCACCTGCAGGATGTTCAGGAGCCTGTGGGATGTCCAGATGCCTGAGGGAGGCGCTGGTATCTGCTGGATGTCCTGGTGCCTGAGGGATGATTGGGTGCTTGTGAAATGTCCAGGTGCCTGTGTGATATCTGTGTACCTGGGAAAAGTCCGTGTGCTTGCAGGATGTCCAGTGCGTGCTGTATGTCTGGGCACCTGTGGGATGCTCTGGTACATGCAGGAGTCCTTGATGCCTGGGGGAGGTCCAGGTCCCTGTGAGATGACCGGATGCCTGTGGTTGCCTGTGGAAAAACTGGGTTCCTGCATGATGTCTGGGTATCTGTGAATTGGCTGAGTGCCTATGTGATGACTGAATATCTGGAGGATTTCCTGGTGCCTGTAGGAGGTCCTGGTGCCTGCATGAGACTCTGGTTCCTGCAGGATGTCTGGGTACCTTCAGAATGTCTGGGTGCCTTCAGAAGGACTCGGAACCTATAGGAGGTCCTGGTGACTGCTGAATGACCTGGTGCCTATATGATGTCCAGGTCCTTGAGGAATGACCAGTTGCCTGTGGAAGGCCCTGGTCTCTGTGGGATGTTGGGGGCCTGCAGGATGTCCTGGTGCTTATGGGAGACATGGATACCTGGTCACTGTCCAGTTGGATGGTGAGGCCCAAATTCAGGTCGAACTCTGTCATGCTTCATCTCGTGCTAGTATGGACCAGGTCAAAGTCCACAATCAGAGCAGTTTTTCTGCCTCCAAAGACCATGGTGATTCCCACCATCCATGATCTTGCTACGCAAACTTGACTTAATTTTCTTTTTGTCCTGTCTTTATTTTTGTTTGTTTGGCTCTTTTCTTTTTCTGTCTTTCTTTCTTTCTTTCTTTTCTTTCTTTCTTTCTTTCTTTCTTTCTTTCTTTCTTTTCTTTCTTTCTTTCTTTCTTTCTTTCCTTCTTTATTTTTTTGAGGGCACAGTGGTGGGAGGGTGGAAGAGGAAGGAGTGAGAATTATCAAGGGTGTTATCAAGATACATTGTATGAAACTCAAATTATTAATAAAAGCATTTAAAATTTTATCTTACTATATATATTTTTCTTCTCTGTTTTTAGCCTACAGGACCTTTGCATGTCTATTATGGCTTCCAGTTTAGTGGAGGTTTTTTTGGAAAGGAGGGGGAAGAATTCCTGAGTGTGAGAATGAGTGGGTCTCTGTTCTTTGTGCCTTCTCTTGGGCTTTTTTTCTTTCTGTTTGTTTTGTTCAATCCTAATGTGTTAGTTTGTATTATATATTATATTATATTATATCATATTATATTATACTTTGCTATACTATCTTCCCTTAGAAGCCTGTTTGTTTTCTAGTGAGAGACATAAAACATGGGGAAGAGCTGGGAGGAGTAGAGGGAGAAGAAATTGTAATCAGGATATAATATGTAAGAAAAAAATCTATTTTAAATAAAAGGAAAAAGTAAAAATACAATTTAAATGGTTATAAAAAAAGAAAACACCTTTGTAAATCAAACGTGAAATAAAGGCAATTTGAAACACAAAAGCTGAAAGAAATCACTGCTAAGAGAGCTCCTCTGTAAGAAATACTGAAGGAAGTCTCTGAGGCAAAAAATGTTGATACTTTGTGAATTGAAATATTGGTTTATGAAATGGAATCAATAGCAAGGGAAATGGTGACCACATGAGTAGCTATGTGATTCTATTTAAATTTCCTTACAAGATAATTGACTAAACAAAAAGAATAAGAAAGTAAGGTGCTTGTTATCTAATTAACATACACAAAAACAACAGCACTAAGGCTAGAGGGCAGAAAAACTGAAGTATATTATGAGGCTCTTCTAATATATTTGAAATAGTATAATGTCACATGAAGGCAGACTGGAATGAGATAATAATGTCACTATAAATCCTGAAGCAACTACTAATAAGCCACCAAACAAAATGGAATAATTTTTAAAATTATAAACTAAAAGGAGGTAAGAAAAGGAAGAAACAAAACTCAAAATTGACAACTAGAAAAAAAATAAGAAGACAGACTAAAACCTAACAACATTAATAATTAGATGCCATGTAAGAAGTCTGAATATGTCAGAGAAAGACATATATTTTTCATACAGAGTTAGAAAGCAATATCTCTACGCTTCCTATAATTTTACAAAAAGGGTAAAACTAAAATAATGAAAAGTGCCAACACTAATCAACATAAAGATGAAGTGACTATATGAAAGTTAGACAAAGTACATTTGTGAATGAAACAATACCAGAGATAAATAAGGGCATTTCATAATTATTTAGAGGTGAATGTATTATGAGATGTTTACTGTTGAAATATTTTTATTCAATAATAAAATAAAAAATAAATAAATTGTAAAAGATTACATACTAAGCCTGGCAGTTGTGGCACATGCCATTAATCCCAGCACTCAG
Organism: Cricetomys ansorgei; assembly: GCA_026225945.1. Classification (NCBI taxonomy): domain Eukaryota; kingdom Metazoa; phylum Chordata; class Mammalia; order Rodentia; family Nesomyidae; genus Cricetomys; species Cricetomys ansorgei. The sequence continues at coordinate 2,074,181 of JAMJFZ010000417.1, forward strand.
GAGGTAGAGGCAGAAGGATTGCTGTGATTTTGAGGCCAGCCTAGTCTACAGAGTGAGTTCCAGGACCACCAGAGTTACAACAGAAACCCTGTGTTGAAACAGCATACAACTGATAGAACAAATAAAACATTTAGGAAGTGTATGCACTTAAACACTATTTTTATTCTTGCTGACATAATTGACAGTTGTGGAAGCTTCCACCCAAAAAATAGTAAAACACATTCTCCTCAAATTCAAGTGAAATAGTTTCCAAAATAGACCCTTTTTACAATATCAAACAAACCTCAGTTAATTTTAAAGGATGCAAGTCATAAGAAGTATATCCTCTGACCACAGTGGAATTTTCTTGAAAATACATACTGAAAGGATCTCTGGGAAACCCCTAAAATTTTATTAAGTGAGCAATACTCATCTGAATAACTCATGGTTCAAAGAAGTAATCAAAAGAGAAATCAGAATGTATTTTGAATGGAACGGAAGTGAAAGTGTTATACACATTAAAATTTGATGCCAGTTACTAAGAAGTAAGGTCTCTAATCAGTGATCTTAGTTTCTGTCTTAAATAACAAATGAGAAAAATCAATGAAACAGAAAAATTAACACAGGAAAACAATGAAATAAAATCTAGTTATTATAGTTTATCAATAAAATTATAAAGCTCTACCCATTATTAATCAGGAAAAAAGAGAAGATACAAATTATCAACATGTGATAAAAGGATAGTAAGAGACTTTATGAAAATTTTTAAAGATTTGTTTTTATTTTATGTATATGAGTGTTTGCCTTGCATGTATGTTTGTGCATCATATGTGTGCAGTGACCGTTGAAGCCAGAAGAGGGCATCATCTACCCTGGAACTGGAGTTAGAAACCATTGTGAGCTGCCATGTGAGTGCTAGGAATCAAATCCAGGTCCTCTGCAAAAACAGCAAATGCTCTTAACCACTGAGCCTTCATTACAGTCTGGAATGCTTTTATTGTGCTGTATACAGCATCTTGAAGTTGGAAGGAAATAATTAAATTTTGTTTGATGGAATCAGCAAATTCCTTGGAAGATATAAAATAGAAAATTTCACTCAAAAAAACAGTAGATAAGAATGTCCTTATCTCTACTGAAGAAATTAAATTTGTAGCTAAAAAAAAAAAAAAAAAAAAGCTGTGCCACATAAGAGGCTCTAGGCCCAGATAGCTTTGTTGGTGAACTCTATTAACACTATCACAAAATAATTCTAATTCTATATAACTGCTTCATAAATTTGCAAGCAATGCAAGTCTTATCAACCCTTCCTAGGAGGCATGATATTATAAGAGAAAGCAACTATGAGTAACAGTTTTCATTTACATAGACATAAAATTTGGAGCAAAATTTGAACAAAACACATTCAATATATATACAGTGCATATACAGTGTGACAAAGTTAGGTTTTGAAAGAAATGAAAAATTGGTTTAACTTTTTTTGGTTTTGTTTGTTTTATGTTTAAGAGACAAAGTCACTCTATGTAGCCCTGACTGTCCTGGAACTTGCTTTGTAGACCAGGCTGGCCTCGAACTTACAGAAATCTGCCTGTCTCTGCTTCCCAAATGCTGAGATTAAAGGTGTGTGCCACTACATCTGTCCAAGATTTTTTTAAATCAGAGAACATAATTTACCATGTGAAAAACTGTAATGGAAAAAAAGGTCATCTGAATAGTCCTAGAGAAGTATTTGACAAAATTTAACATCGTCCCGGAATTAAAAGAAAAGCTATCAGCACATGAAGAAGAAAAGTTCCTCAATATGGTGAGGGGGATCTATAAAAACCATGTAACTTCTTATGCCTAGTTTTGTGGTTATTCTTAAACATTTTATGTCTCTTGGAGGGAGCACTGTAAGCCCAGATGGGAAAAATTCATTCAAAGCATATATGTATATTTATACAACAACTTAAATGTATTATACGTATTTTAGGTAGTTAACTAGTATGAGTCTTTATGACTTTTTCAAGACATACTTACTGTTATTTTATCGTCCTTCCTCCTTTTGTGTTTATTGTTCTTCTCCCTCCCTAATTAGAGGACACCCCTCTAATGACACTAAGCATGAGACTGCCAAAACATGCCCTTGGTTACCCCCAGAGATGGAAGGTAAATCCCTATTGCTGAACACACCATGCATTTCAGACAGAGGTATCAGAAGGCCATGAGCTGTAACTGACTTAAAAGCTTCCTCCTTGAGGACTAGCTTTCATGATACCAGAAAGTACCACATAAGCTTCCAAAAGAGGGAAGCAACCAACAGTCTTATCTATCTATGACACTTATGAATCATAGCAATAACCATCATCACACCATAATGACTCTAAAGATACGTAGAGTACTGGCACACATACCTTGGTGCTAATCAGCAGCTCTCTGTTTAGACTTAAGACCATAAAACCTGCTCAACAAGAGGGAAATCATGACTGATACTAGAACCCTAGCTAACTATCCAGGGCTAGTTAAGTAATGATTCTTGAAAGAGAACCTACAACTGCCACTCCACTAAACCAACACAATCCCTAACTACATTCTAAATATGTGTCCTTATCTCCACAGACTAAGTGTAGTACTGACTTTTCATCAAGGAAACTTCTCTTTTCAGCAGACAGAGACCATAGCAGAAAGATACAACCAATCAAAGAATACAGAGAGTAAGAGAAAAAAAATCTTCCTCAGGGAAGAGCACACCGATTGGTTATTCGGTACCAAATGGTCAGCCCTAAAAACATGTACATAAAAGTAACATTATATAGACTGATCAGATTGTACATAGGTATTTAGGGATGTGTGTGTGTGTGTGTGTGTGTGTGTGTGTGTGTATACATATATGTATGTAACAACAATTAATGAAGAAAGAGGATATGAATTTGAAAGAGAGCAAGGAGGAGTATATGAGAGGATTTGGAGAGAGAAAACAGAAAGGGAAATGATATTATATCATATCATATCATATCATATTATTATATTATGATCTCAAAAAATGTTTTGACTAGCAATATGAGTAAATGAAATATCGAATGCTAAGAAAAAGACAATGTTCACTGGGCAGTGGTGGCTCTTGCCTTTAATCTCAGTACCTGGGAGGCAGAGTCAGGCAGAGCTCTGTGAGTTCGAGGCCAGCCTAGTCTACAGAGTGAGTTCCAGGACAGCCAGAGTTACAACAGAGAAACCCTGTCTTGGTGGGGGGGGGGGGAAAGGAAGAAAGAAAGATGAAAAAAGAATAAGACAATGATGAACACTTACATTACTTTAAAAAAGATTAATTTTATATGTAAGAGTGTTTGCTTGCATGTATGTAAGTGTACAATTTGCATTCATAAATCCCTATAGTAGTGAGAAGAGGGCATCAGGTTTCCTGGAACTGGGACTACAATCAGTTTTAAGACATCATGTGAGTGTTCGGAACCAAACACAGATGTTCCTCAAGAACAACAAGTGCTCTGAACTGCTGAACCATCTCACTAGCCCCCATACACATCACTTTTAGTCAAGTATGTAATAAATGTTCTAGCCAAAGCTTAATAAAAATTAGATTTAAAAAAACCAGAAGGTTTCAAATTGGAAAGGAAGAGGCTAAAAAACCTTCATTTGTATCCTGATAATATATGTAGAAAATGCAAAGGAATCTACAAAAACTCTACTAGAACTGTATGCAAATTTATGAGGACTATACAAAGAGAGATCCATATGCAAAAGTCAATACTGTTTTGATATATAGCACAAAACAATAAAACATTGAAATTAAAATACCATTTATAAAGGGTTGAAGAGAGATGGCTCAGTGGTAGAGAGTACCTGTTGCTCTTGCAGATGATCTGGATCTGATTCTCAGTACACACATGGTGGCTAACAGCAATTCATAACTACAGTTCTAGGTGATCTGACTCCATCTTCTGATCGCCTTGAGCTCCAGGCACATACATGGTACATACAATACATATATACATGCAGGAAAAATATCCATAAACATAAAATAATAAATAAATCTTCTAAAATGCAATTGATAACAACACAAATATTAAATAGGAAAAATATCTTGTAAAAGATGTGAAAGACCTAAATATCAAGATGTCAATTCTCCCCCAACTGAACTATATAATCAATGCAGACTCATTACAAATTTCTGTTTTTGTAAAACAGAATTAATGACAGATTAATTCTAAAATTCATTTTGATCCACAAGGAACAGAAAATAACCAAAAAAGAGTTTGAAAGTAACCAAAAATACAATATTTAAGCTATTTTACTGTCAAACTTAATATAAAGCTTCAGGAATCAACACTGTGATATTTGTATAAAGTTACACCTATAAAAACAGAATAGAGTCCAGTAAAAGTCTCACAAATACATGATAAGTTAATTTTTTTAAAAGGGAAAGAAGTGATTTAGTGGAGAAAGGAAAATATTTTTAGGAAATGGTGCTCCAACAATGAGATACTCATATACTTAAAAGAGGAACTTCAACATATTTCATGTTATATGCAAAAAATGCAAAACTGAGTCATACACCTAAATATAAAACTTAAAACTATAAAATTTCTAGAGTATGGTTTTAGAGGAAGCCTGATGACTTTGGATTAGGCAAAGATTTCTTGGATATACCACTGAAAGAGTGATATATTTGTGGATGTATGTATGTGCATAAATCACTATATGTAGTATTACCAAAGTTAAAATTTTTGATCTTCTCAAGATTACAATAAAGATAAGATGTATACTTGAAGAAAATTGCAATTAAGACATCATATGTATTCTACATAGATGCACACACACTTCAGTACTTTGTATCTATACTATGTAAAGAACTCTCAGTGCTCAGTAGCTGAAAAACACCAATAAAAATGTGCAAAATATTTTAACACCCTTCAAGAAGATATTCAGAGATTTAAAAAAAGCACATAAAAAGATGCATAATGTAACTATTCATTATGAAATCACAAACTAGAACCACAGCGAGATGCCATAACAGCATGAAAATGAATAACATTAAAAAGACTATCCTATAGCAAGTATTAGTATTATTAGAGATGGATGTCAGTGGAGCGCTCATACATGGTAATAGAAATACAAAACCACTCTGGAAAAGATGTGTCGTCTTTTTGTCTGCCCTTGGAATCCTTCTCTGTATTCATTTGCCCAGCACTAATTATGTGTTTGTTAAAAGAGCAACATGACAGTCATTTAAGGGCAGAATGATCTTCGGTTGTGCCTAGTATTCAAGTTAACATAAACCAATGGCATAAAAGATCTGCAAATATGATTGAGTAACACTGGATTGACAGCATGTTAAAGAACAAACAAACATGACTTCTAACTGGCACAGATTTCTAGTAGCATCTCCATCCCTCCAACCCAACTCCTTCTCAGCTTTATGCTATTCTCCACAAAGTTAAAAATCACAGAAAATTGAATATGGAAGAGGCCTTGCAGAATATCTTGCCTAGGACTCTTATTTGGGAGTCAGAATTTAGTCTTATGAAAATAAAATAATTTAAATATGGAAGAATGGGTTTTTCTAACTCCTAGACCATTGGTGTATCCGTTGGGCCACTTGAAATGAAAATTAAGCTGTTGTAGGAATCAGCGTGTGATGATGAAATGCTAACTTGAAAATCACCTATACTATGGCCTTGAAATCTTACCTATTCCTAAGAATTTCCCTTACAACATCCTATAAAAACATCTTAAAAACAGAAATGGCACCCAAAAGAAGAGTAAACACCTTTTTACTGCTTTTCTCTCATCTATTTAAAGAATGCTGGGGTTTACAGGAAAGCAACAGCTGTTTTCTAGTCTATGTGCAGCACACTAATCTTAGAAAGATCTCCTTTAGGTTTCACCTTCGAGGGAAAAATATGGACAGGCCATATGTCTTCCCCATTACATCAAGACACATTTATCCAATATGTGTGTGCAAGAGAGAGGACAGGAGAGGTTTCGGCCATGGCTACTGTATAATGCCAAGCAGAGGGCATACACTCTATAGCCTGAGTCACACATAGAAAGAAGAGGAGTATGAGATGACTGAAAAATGAGTCGTTCGGGTGCTAGGAAAGACAACGTTCTCGAAGTCTTTTACCTTGTGTCTTACCCCTCCCCATCACTCTCCTCCCTCCTTTTCACTTTCTTTCTCTGTATATTTGCATTTACTATGGTACATATATGCTAATACTATTTCTTTCTGTCCCAACACAGACTTTGGCATGCTGATAGTGCCAACCCAAAGACGGCACACTATTAGAGCCCACGGTTTTCAAGAGAGGGTAGTTGATAACAATTTCATTCCTGTCTCAGAACCTCCTAAACAACCCTTGCAAATACCTCAGCCTTTGCAACAGAGACCAGAGCACTATAGCCATCTCCAGTAGCTATGCAAGTCAGAAAAGGCGCCCTGATGGAGTCACTCTGTGCCTTAATCTATGCTCCTTCAAAGTGAAAGAAAGTGCAGTTCTTTCGGATGTCTTGGCACATTTATTCTCTTGCATGATTCCCCAAGCACTGTACAGATAACGTTGAGACAGCAGCACTCCCTTCTTATGAATGAGACAGCTGACGCATAGAGAAAAAGTGAGTTACTTACTCAAGGTCACCCAGCTGATCGGCAGCTGTGCTGAGTCCAACCTCCTCCAGCTATAGCTCTTCATGTGTCTCACTATAGGGTGTTTGGAGTGGGCTAGTACCTGTTGCCATAACATGATAAATGACTCTAATCCTATCTGCTCTCAGAAGCTGAGTGGAGTTAAGCCTGGTTAGTACGTGTATGGAAGGAATAAGACATTGACCAGTGTGTCCAGCCGTTAGTAACCATTGATTTGCACTGGGACCAGGAATAACTGTGGCTATTTGCATGGAAGTGAAATAGGATTCTATGATTATCTTTCCCATGCCATCCTACCATATCTATAAGTACAGGAAAATATCCCTAAAGACCTATTGTGATGCTAGCTTTGGGGTGTTGCTAGAAAAAAAAAAGTCTCCAAAGAAAACTTTTGCTACTGTCATTAGTAGTTGAGGAAGAAATAGAAATTTTGATCACAACCAGGTGGCATGCTCACAAATTACAGTGGGGTGGGATGTCTGTGGTTAAAAGTCCTATCTGGTAAGCCTTGACAGGGAAGCAAATAGAAGGTTCAAACTGTGCTCTATAGTTTCTCTGTGGGATATGACCCACAAACTTCATTATAAAGAGTGTGAACATTGTTTTTCCTGCTGTTCAATAGGTAAGTCACTCTTAGTCGCAAAGACTGTGGATAAAAATGTCCTGTGTCTTTGAAATCCGCAGTCTGCTGGACAATAACTTCCCAGTATTGTGCACAGCACAATGAGAACAAGCAGTCCTTGGGCCTCCACTTCTGGTCTCCCTCCTCTGCCCAGCACCACTCTGCTTTTTTCCAACATGTCCTTCTTCCTGCCTCCCAGCTCCCAAGACTGCTTTTGTGCTGCTTCCCGTTGCCTTTGTATAAAATGTCCAACTGTCACTCACAAACAATGACCAGTGTCACAGATAAAATCTCAGCCACCTTGACCTGCTGGGCTCTGGCTTGAAAAACATGCCAATTTCAAAAGCCCTTCTTTTTAATCTCCCTATAAGGGAATCAGATGCAAAATCATGTTCTTTTTTCATGAAAGTGTTCCTAGGCTGTGGGAGTCAACAGACTCATTCTGCTCCCTCCCACGGAGATAGACTAGAGAGAAAATTACCTCAGCAGCAAAGGACCAACTGCCTGGAAACTTCTAACCCACCAGAAGTACTGTCACCTTCCCTGTCTGTTTGAAACGGGGAAGGTATTTGTTCTGGAGCTGTAGTTAAAAATCAATGAATTGGGTTTACCACCATCTTTTAAAACCAGTAAACTTGATTCAAATACAGTACCATATTTAAGTGGATTTAATGTTTCTAAACAGTAAGAACAGTTGGTGCTATGTATTCTTCTTTGAAGAATAACCCATGTCTATAGCCATATACTGTCTGTTCCTACCTCAATAAGGACAAGATTTGAGAGCTATTGAATACAGGATAGAAGCACTCAAAATTGTCTGGTTTTTTTTTTTTTTCATTTTACTCTTTGTATTAGTCAAAGTTTTCTAGAGTATCAGAACTTATAGAATGTTTCTCTCTCTCTCTTTCTCTCTCTCTCTCTCTCTCTCTTTCTCCTCTACACACACACACACACACACACACACACACACACACACACACACACAAACACACATATGACTTATCAGAATGACTTGCAGGCTATGGTCCAGTTAGTCTAACAATGGCTGGCTGTGAATGGAGAGTCCAAGGATCCAGTGATTACTCAGTCTATGAGGGGATGTCTCAGCTGGTCTTCAGTCTACATTGGAATCCTGAAGAAGTGGGCTCTAAATTTCAGTGAAGGAATGGACTTGCTATCCAAAGGCAAAGAGTAGAGGCTTCCTTCTTCCATAGCCTTATATAGGCGTCTAGCAGAAAGTATGGCCCAGATTAGAGGTGGGTTTTCCCAGGTCAAATAATCTGGATTAAAAACGTGTCTTCCTGCCTCAAGAGAAGATTTCGATTAGAAGTGCTTCTGCCGACTTCAAATTAAGCCAAAACCCATCACAGTTGTGCCTTTCATTTTTGGATTTTAGTTCATTCCAGATGTAATCAGGTTGAAGACCATGAAGAAATCAGTATTTTTAGATAAAAAAAAATCCAAATTCTGTGATCAAGGCATATGATTGTTGTCAGGTCCCAAAGAAACCCAGGGCAAATGGCTGTGGTGCCTATTAGCATACCAAAGAGCATCCTGGACACCAGGTTCTCTCAGTACCTGTGGCTCTTCTTTGCTCTTCTCGCCCTCTCCCCTAAATCTCTCCAGCCCAGGGCCTTTCCTTCCCTTCCCCCAGCTTCTCATTCCTATAAAAACCTGCAATTTCAGCCATGCATTCTCTTGGCTCTCTCTTGGATCTCTTTTGGTCTTCTTTTGTCTCCCTCTCTTGTCTTCCTCTCTCACTCCTATCATGGCCCGATTCAGTCTGGAACCTTCCAGATGCCCGTTGACTGTGCTCTCATATCAACAATAAAATCCTTCTCTTCAACCATACTTTGGTGAGCTCATGTTCTCATTTTCATTCAATTGTTGTCTTTCCAAAGTGAGTAGTGTTGTGCACATTGAGAGTCCATGAGGCAAACTGTACCTCCCACTATCAAGCAAGTGATGCCTATCAGTTTGCCACAATCTGGACCTCAGAAGAGAACCCTCTCAATGCCTATAAACAAAGGTGTTGTTGGAGGTGGTTTGGTTTGGTTTGTTTTCAGACAGAGTGTATCCCTAGCTGTTCTGGAACTCACTCTGTAGGTCAGAGTGGTCTCAGATGCAGAGATCCTGATGCTTCTGTCTCCTGAATGCTGAGCCACTCTGTGCCATAGTGTGTAACCTCTATGCCTGGCTTCAAGAAAAGGATTTGTGTCTAGTACAAAGCATCACTTCTCAAATTTCTTCCATGCCCAGAATCGTGTAGGGCATAGGCACCCATGGAATTCTCATATTCATTCAAGCTTAAGAACTACTGGCCAAACCCATGGAAAAGCAAGCACAAGTCTAAGAGCCCTGACGATGACTGAGATACTTGGGGGCATCTCAGAGGCGAGAAAGGCTTTCAAAAACATAGCCAACCTTCTATGCTTTCTTCCTACAACTTTTCTTAATTTAGAACATCAGATTTTTAATCACTTATCTTTAATAACCTAAAAAACACCTATTTTTAATCATATCACAGATTAACATGAATATAACACACACACACACAATATGATGGTCAATCAGTGAGATTCTACTATATTCCAGCCATTGCATATATAACAGTAGAAGGAAGGAAGGGATGAGTAAGGAAGGAAGGAAGGAAGGAAGGAAGGAAAGAAGGAGGGAAGGAGGGAGGGAGGGATGGGTAAGAGTCATGGAGAGTCTTGCGCTCACAGATAAGCACTAGGGAACTTGGAATGTTAAGCACACAGGGTCGTTCCTTCAAAGGAAGGGAGATTTATCCTGTTATGTCCCCCACCCAGAAGGCTGGGAGCAGATGTGATTAAGAGCCTGGTGACATTTGCACTATCTCTATGGCCAGAGGGCACACTGTGCCCTCCCCTAGACCCTTATCATGAGCTTGTTTTTCTCAGTCAACCTATAGAGTCCATCTTTATGGAAGGTGTCACATGTGTCTTAAAATGACTTTCGATGTGACCATGTCTGATCTTTATTTAGCTTACATTGTTCCTCAAGGAGATTTATGTAGGCTTTATTGTGCACACGGGACTGAGTTAATTATCACCAGGAAAGTTTTCACCAAATTGTGCTGTGCCTAAATATGCCAAAAATAAAGTACTCAGGGTCAGGTTCCAGAAGTTTGAACCAACACCAGCTACTTAGTCTGTTTGAACTGAACTGCCTTCTTGCCTCCCCTGGATTGTGAACCTGCTGGCTTTGGTGGTCAAAGATACTCCTACAGAGAGGGAGGAAGGGAGAAAGAAAAAATAAAGGAACAAGGAGCAAAAACCTCACAGCTAGGTCACTCATTCATCCACTCATAAGTAAATAGAGTTCACACTCTGTGAAGCAGACTTTGGCTCCCATCTGTATTTGTATTTGTTCTCTCCCTCCCAACTTAAGCATTCAGAGTCAATACAAATGTATCCACTTGTACATGCATGATCAGAATTTTATTATCAAAATTAAACATATCTCACTGAAGTCAGTGATTCTTTTATATACTATGTCATAGGTAAGTCCACTGCATTTTAGTTGGTGTGTGTAGGAGAAACTAGACTTGCCACTGGACAGAACAAGGCCTGAGACCTGCCTGGACATGCTCAGAGACGGACCTACATAGACATGCTCAGAAATGAGAAGAGCCAAAGCAGTGACCTGCAGTCTAGAAGCCAATGGGACGCTGGGCTGGGAGGAGGGTTTAAAAAGACTGTCCCTACCTGCAATAAACTGAGTCTGCTTTTTGCCACTTACCTGACTCCCAGAGCCTGTGCGTCTTGGCTCTACACCAACTCTAACCCCTCCCCTCCAAGGGTCTCATGGATGGGCACAAACAACAAGTGTGTCACCTTCTGTTTGGGATCCTATACTTGATTGCTAAAGGATTTCCACATCTTCTCTTATGATTCCTGTGAAAACCACTATAAAACGTTATATAGACAAGTTATATATAGAGACAAGTTAAACCAAATCCTGCTCCTAACAAGTACAGACATGGTGATTCAGACACATAGGTCACTGACTGTAATATGTAGAATGAATATTAGGCTAGAAGAACACACATGAGCAATCTATCTTTTATCTTGTGAGAAGACTAGAGGGTAAAGGTAATGATGGAAGGACACAATGGAAAAAAGTGATGCTTAAATTACTGTTTGAAAGGTGAGCAGGAATTGTCTGGAAGAGGAAGAGGGAAGAAGAAAGAGCTAATAGATCTGCTTTCAAAATGGCTTGTTATATTCAAATGCTAGGAGAATTGTAGGGGTGGAGTGCTTGATGAAATCAAGGACCTCCTTGGTAGCATTTCTGTAAATGAAAACATTAATACCTCCCCCTCAGTTTTATTGTTTTGTTTATTATTCTGCTATAGCTAGTCACTGACTGGACGAAACCCGGATGACCTTGACAGATAAGTATTTACTCTACATGGAATGCTCTTTAGGGACCATCTTTGGCTGATAATTTTCAGATGTAATTTTCACTAATGGAAATCTATGTAATCTAAACTTTTTAGTTCATTCTGTCTCATGTTCATGGAACAAATTCTTAAGAGGCAAGCATATCAGATTCAAAGAATGAAGAAAAAAGAAGTAGGTAAATGTTGAAAGATATATCATGGTAACATTTTTGGTCTCAAATGAATTCAGATTAGAATACATAGGTGCATTAGAGGAAGCATAATAAAGAATATTTACAGTTTGTCCTAGTTTGCTATCTGTTGCAATACTTGTCCATTGAACATACAAAGAAAACGTACTCTAACTTCCAGGCTCTAAATGTAAATCCTCAAAAGAAAAACTGATCAGTCCATCTTGGGTCAGTGTAGCTGTAGACGTGAGCATTGTTTTTTTTTTTTTTTTTTTTTTTTTAATTCTCATGGGTTCATGGCAAAAGACAGTTTATTCTTTGCTAATTCAATCCCTGGTCCTAGAGGGTTTCACACTCTGTACAAGCTAATTTTAAGCCTAATAAACCTAGAAGGCTTCAGCCTCCTTACAATCTAATCTTCAAGATGCAAGCCCAGACTTAAAAGTCTTCAGCCTCTGTACTTACTGCTGACTGAGCTCACTCTGACTAGCAATCTTCTGAACTATCTCTTTTCACTTTGAGCTGTACTGTAAACTCTGAACTGTAAATCATCTGCTTCTGACTCTGCTTTCTCTCTGCTTATTCTTGACTGGCTCTGCTCTTCTTGGCTTCTCCTTCTGAACTGAACTGTCTGTGAGCTTACTGCATTCAAACTACCTGATTATACTAACTCTGATTCTTTCTCTGAGCTTGGATTCTTGTCTCTGCTTCTTCTTTTTGAGCTCTTCCTTCTGAATTGGGATTAAAGGAGTGTGCCACCACTTCCTTCTGAGCTGGGATTAAAGGCATGTACTATGTTGCCTTAAGCACAGAAATCCCTTTCACCTAGCATTAGCAGAGACAATAGGATTAGTCTAACATTCTTTCTTCATTCCATCCAGATCACACAGGCCTCCGAATGTGATCCCTTCATACAGGCCTTTGGATGTGATCCCTTCCTAGCTATCACACTGGTCTTTCAATGGGATCCTTTGCTGGAGCAGCCCTGCTGCTTGATTAAAGGATTAAATGTTCCTCTGTAGGACAGGTACTTATCTTTAGCCTTTTGGCATCTTCATATTATCCACTTAACAACACCTGGGAGAGTCTCAAAAAAGAGATGAGGCTGCTAGTAACACTGGTTAGCATGAATTGATTATACTTTCTCTTTCTCTTACAGTTTAAGATTTATCTGCCTCCAAATGGATAAAACACACTTAGGAGAAAGCACAGTGAATGCAACTGAAAGCCTAAACAACATAGAAGAATTAAAATGAGCAGACAAAGGGATGAAGGGGGAAACATCTTATTTGTGAGTGATATGGATCTGAGAGTGACATGTACAGAGACGAAAAAGCACTTTTGAATAGCCTGAGCCTCAAAATCCACACTACTGCTTTTGCCTGCCTTAAACAAAGTGGTTGTGTTAGTTACTTTTCTCACAACTGTGATCAAATTACAGACTGAGGCAACTAAGGAAAGAGAAGTTTATTTTGGTTCACAGGTTAGAGAGTACAGCCTATTGTGTTAGAGAAGGAGTGGCAGCTGGAGCATGACTCAGTAATGGCTGCAGAGATTTGTAGGTTAGATTGCCCAAATCACGGCAGAGCAGGGAAAAGAGAGTGTAGGCTGAAATGAAGCAGAGAATAATAGAACCTTCAAAACCCAGAACCAGTGACCCATTTCTTCCATCCAGGTCCCACCTCTTAAAGGTTCAACAGCCTCCCAAAACAGCACCACTAGCTGAAAACAAACTATCTGTAGCTTTTATGGGCACCCTGAGGGGCACTCCTAGCTACTGCCTGGAACCTGTGGCCCTACCCGCCCCACTGATGCCCGGGGGATGAGCCAGTGCAGAATCAAAAGACCAGACTCCAGGAGATGCGTGGACAAGCAAACTCTCTTTGTTCAGCACAAAGGACACACTTTATACCCCCTATGACCCTTCATCACCTCCATCCCGCTCCCATTCATCTCTTGAGCACGATCGTGGTGAAATGTGCTTTGCTGGTTGGCTCTCCTGACGTCATCTGTTCCTAGGTATCAGCTTTCACATCTGTGCGACCAACTGCCCCTGTTTTAAATCCTGGCAACTGGTTCTTAGGAAGGCCTTACTTCTTCCTACAACTATCTAAACATGAGAAAAATATTTTTAAAAAATGACCCTGTGGGAACGTTTCACATTCAAACCATGACACCGTGAGTTCTTATTAAATGTCCCTTACCACCCTCGCTTTACCCATTACTTGTTCTTTGAGGTATTTGTGCATCACAGAATTGAAAGACAAGGCTCCCCAAAATACAGCAGATGAAGCCATTATTCTAAGGTCTGATCCTGAGATGACTTTACACAGGAGTACACCAGTTGGACTTCCACTCCCCCCAGGCTCCATGCAGTGACTCCTACTTCACAGCCATGCTTTTAAAGATCAGCATTACACTGAGGCAGAAAACATGTGGAACCACAGACAACTAATGACCTTTTCTCTGTTCCATGGGGTTTTCAATCTATGTTGGTCTTAGGAGTAAGTGGTAGGCTAGACCTGAATATGGTCAAACTATGATATGAATGTGGTCCATCCATTGTCTTTCTTCAATCTAAGTTACCCATTAGCATTTTCATTCAAGAAAATAGTTCTTGGCTCGTCACTAGTGCTCCTTTGCCCCTGAAGCTGTGCTGGCATAAGCAATTAAGCATATCTCATGCTAAGTACTCCTTAGAGTGTGGTCTTCAGAAAAGCACCATCTTCATCTCTTGAGAGCTAGTTGCAAATACAAACTTTCAAGCCTAAACTATGATTTACCATGTCAACAACTTCAGGTGTGAGAGCCCATCTGTATTCCATGAAGCCTTCTAAGTGATTCTCATGGAAGCTAAATTTTGACAAGCATAATTTCAGAATGGATGTATTATTCACTTTCTCTCATATCTTAGCATTTCTTACCCAGAAACCACTTCTTACAGGTTTGTTTATGCTTTTCAGATGCCAAGATAACCCTTTCATAATTTGCTAGTCCAGTAAAAAAGTAAAAAGCATGCAGATTTTGCTCAAAAATCCAACATAACAGCATCAGTAAAAATGAACATAAGACTTTCTCAGTTGTCTCATTTTGCCTTTTCATAGGCTTTCTGTTTGTATTAGAAATGAAATTAAAATAAAATTAAACTAAATTAAAATAAAATAAAAATACCAATCTTGAGTTACTAGCATAGACTATACCATTTATTTTTATGTTATACAATTTCAGTATAAAATGAAATATTGGAATATTTAGTTCATATGTACAACTATCAAGACATAATTTTTATTTTGCTGATTATTGGTTCTAGTGGCCAAAAGAGATAATACAAATGAAATTCAGGATGTAGAAAGGAAGAAAGAACCAGTTGAGAGAGCGCTGCAAGCTGAGAACACTCACGGGAGAAGAGAAGAACCTTCTGGGTACTTGCAGCTGCTATCCCACTACACGGCAGACAACAAGGCCACCTCCACCAGCTGTTTACCAACATCCCAGAAGGGAAAGAAGCCTGAGTATGTGTAGCCATAGCTTTCCTCCCTAGAGCCACCATCTCAGGCTATGCAAATGGAATGGTCTCCAGGAAACTTTAAATCTCCATATCAGGATACACTCAAAGCCTGGGTATACATACTCATGCCTCGGATCAAGGGTGGGTGAAGGGCTTGTTCTCCCTGACACAGCTGCCCCTCGTAAATGCCATGGTGTTGCCAGGCTAAGGCAAGGAGAGCTATGGTTTGCTCACTCAGGAAGGCTATGGGTATTTTCCTATCCGCACTTGGCAAGAAGAGAGGGTATCAGCTGTCACAACTAAAGCTAAGTAGGTCAAGGACTGCCAGAATTGGGGGACCATATAGCTGAACATCTAGGGAGATGGCGAGAGAAGATACCTTCCCTGAGCTGAAGATACCAGCTCTTGAGTATGCCCAAACACTCCATTGGATATTGTATACAGAATACAAACTCAAAAATAAAATATTAAGCTTTGGAAAACTGTAAACACACATTGTTAAATTCTAAGGATGGAGTCTTGTATGGAGGTACTCCTTATAGGCCCATGAAGACAGCCCTGACAGCTCCTCTCAAAATGAGTAAGGAAAAAAGTAACAAGATCCATAGCTTACCTACCCAGGCTCATACTGCCTCAGGAACAGTGGCTCGCCTCTATTAGTCTTGAGAGATTCTTCAGAATTTAGCTCTTGATTAATTCTCCAGGTTTCTTTTTATCTGTTCCCCTACCCCTGATGACAACTATAGACTCCAGCCAAACTGAACTTTCTAGCAGCCATTTGAGAACACAAAGCTCTTTCTCAACTGCCCTTTTGTCCGTTTCTGCCTGAAATTCTCCCTACTTTCATTACAGCCTCCTGTCCTTCTACCTCTCCTTTCTTCTGAGCACTAACTCCATTTTTCAGGTTAATGCTTTGTATGCATTCATCTCATTTGTGGGAATTAAAGTTGTCTGGTTACCTGCCTACCCCCACGATAGCTACTGTGGGGGTCCCACCTTAAGATTCAGGTCCCTAGTATAGAAAAAGACCAAAGCAGCCAACTTTAGTCAGGCTTCTAAGAGCACCAAAATTGTGTAGGCCCAAGCCAGGAGCACCGTGACCTAAAACAGTTCCCAGAGTTAAAGAAAAACATTTTCTAAGACAAACAAGGCAGCTAGACAGCCTTGGGTTAGAGAATGTGCCCCCCTTCCTGCAGATGGTCCATAATCTTGGTCCCACAGCCTTGGGCTGAGGAGTTCCCTCCTCCCAGTTGCCCACGACCTTGCTATGTGCTAACACCAACCAGTTTAAAGGTTAACTGGCCCCTACCTATCAAAATGAGAAAACAATTTAGGGACCAATCAACTTGCACCAACATGGTCTGTGCTTAGCAACTATACAGCCCCCTAGCAACTGTTTCAACTGTAAATAATAAAAAGGCTTGCTTTCTGCCCTTCGTGGTCGGTTCTATCCTGTGTGTTAGAACGGCCCCAGTATACTGGAATAAATCCTCTTGCTATTTGCATCGATATCCCGTCTGTGAGTCTCTGTGGGGGTGCGGCGTTCCGGTTTGGGCCCTGGGGGTCCCAGTTTGGATCTCTAAAGTCCAACACTACAAACTCCAGGAAGGCAGAGTTGGTGTCTTATTCACTAGCTTCAGTGCTTGATAGAATACTGGCAAGCAGAAAAAAAAATAGTGATACTAATTAAATGGATTACTGCTCTAAGCTGCAATATTCACAGTATGCTTTCACTGGAAAAGAACCAGCTGTCAAAGTTTCTTATGATGAAATGCTATAACCTTTTATTCTCTGAGTCATACAAATTACCATTTCCTTTTTTGAAAATAATTTTTATATCTGTCAGATAGTTCTGAATGGTTGAAGTTTATAGAATTTTCTTCAGATGAGACAAGTATTGGCTATTACAGCACATTCTTTTTTTTTCAGTTGAGGTCATATCTTATATCTTAAGAAATCCTTTTTTTCACATCCTTCATTAGTGCCAATGGAATCTACAATAATCAAAAGTGCTGGTGACCCCAAACTATGGCCCTCAAACATCTTTGGATTTGGACACAGGATATTGCAAGCAAAAGTCTTATGTTGGGACTCTCCATGCAGGACATTATGCTTCAGGGTTTAGGAAGCCTTTAAATAGAAGAATAAATAAAATGAATATCTGCTCCCACTGGGCACTAAGATGTAAAAGTCTCATTTTCTGTGAACCAAAAAAATACAGCTTAGAATTCACCTGAATCATTTGTCATTGGTTCTTAAAGAGATAAGACAGCATGAGAAATGGGATTCAGGTTCCTTTTGGACCATTCCCTTCAAGGTTGGAAGCCAGTATGGTTCCATTTGTCACAGTGTTCAAAGGGTAGAATCCAGGGCCCAGCAAGAGCTGAAACATGCAGCACCACCTAGCACTCACATTGACTTAGCTTTGAGGCTAACAATGGAAAGCTAGAGTTAAAAATTTCAAACTGTGCCTTTTATAAATTTATTTGGTGTCTGAAGGCTACTTTGAAAGTACATTTAAGTGTCTGCTACAGTGGTGAAATTACTGTTCTAAAACTATTTAGGATGTTTCATGAGTATAACTTGAAATAATTTACTTCTCATTTCTTTTGAAGCAATACTGTTTTTTTTTTTTTTTTTTTTTTGCTCAATAGCATTGTGTTTGATTTAAAATATGCATAGTGGGTCCAGCTGTTGGAGAAATTTGATCATATCATTTGTTTATATTGCTTTGACGAGTATTACACATAAAAAAGGATAACAATTAATTTTGCTTATGGATCAGAGGTTTCAATTCACCATGGCAGGGAGGTTGTGGCAGAATAGCGCAGTTCGCATCTTAGAAGTCAGGGATCAGATTGGATCGGTAACAGGAGGGAGCTGGGATAAAACAGACTTCAAAGACATGCCTTTACCAGCCTACTTCTTCCACTAGGTCCCTACCTCCCACAGTTCCTCAATTTCTCAACGGCCCATAGAAAACTCTGAACACATCATTGAATTGAACCATTCATTACTAGATCTGGGTCCTCATGATCCATTTGTGTTTGGAAAAATCTTCACAGACAGATCCAGAAGTATGTTTCACCAAGATCCTAGGCGCTTTTTAATCCAATCAAATTCATGACCAAGATTAAACATCATATCGTAGTGGCAATTTTGTTATGAGAACAGATGCGCAAACGAGGTTAGATCAGTTGTGTTCTACCTATTTTGTCCCTTCTTCAAGGCAGAACAGCTCAATGTCAAGAGCAAGCACCTCATCACAGAATTATTCTCAGAACGAATGGGAAGAGCACCATAAGTACGCAGCTTAGTAAATAAACATGTAGCCCAAGATGAGAGATGTTGCCTAAGGAGCTCACTTCTTTCTCATCCCACTGGGAATGCTGAGGTGATCAGCACAACTGAGTGACTTGAGGAGGTTGGGAGCAGGGAAGAAAGGCAGGACTCATACAAACCAGGGCTGTAACTCAACAGATCACACTAACTAACCTCTCCACAGACAACATCAGAAAGCCCAAACATGAGCTTCTTTTTTAAAGCCACTTTTATTAATATGTACATGTGTGAGGCTGTACAAGTTTATGTGCATAACATGTGTGTAGGTACCTACAGAGGCCAGAGGGCAACAGATCATCTGGAACTAGAGTTACAGATGGCTGTGAGCTGTGTGACATGTGAATATTAGGAATGGAGCCTTGGTCATCTGCATGAACAGTAAGCGCTATAAGCCATCTCTCTAAAACCCAAGCTTGAGCTTCTTAGAAAATCCTACATGTGTAAGAACCTCCCGACTGTTCCACAAGCAGTAATGATTTATGTACTTCAACCTCTTTTCCTGATTGTTAGTTCTCCATGAATCTTACGCAGATGGCAAATATGAGCTTCTGCTAACAGCTAATGACATAAACAGGCAGCTGGCCTGTCTGAAAGCAAAGGGATAGGAAAAGATTTTCATGCAAGTAGAAATAAGACAGAAGAAGTTGTTATACATAATCATGCAAAATACCTGTTAAGTCCAAAACTGTTTGATAAGACAAAGATGGCCATTATATCAGTTCAGTGGGAAGACTCAGCAGTAAAGACGTTTCCACCAACACTGACAACCTGAGTTCAATTCCCCGAACTCATATATGTAGCAGAAGCAGAGAACTGACACTTGCAAGTTGTTCTCTGATCTCCACATACATGGTGTGCTGTGCTATGACATAATAATGTCATACTTCCAAAATAAATAAATGTTTAAAAAACTCAGAATGTCATTTATAATAATAAAGGGATTAATTTATCTGTAGGACATAATAATTGTAAGTTTTATGTACCCGTACTGGGACACCTGGATATCAACAGTAACTATTCAGAGATCTAAGTGTTAGAGAGCAATGCAACAATAGCAGGAGACGTTACCACACTGTATAGTATTCTTGATCATCTAGATAGAAAACCAACTAGGAAACTTTGGTTTTGAACTACAATTTAGATCAAATGAATATTTCATATATACAGAATATTCCATTCCAAAGAAGCATGCTTAAGACAACAAAGCACATTCTTCAGGAAGCATATGTTAGACTGAAAAACAAATCTTAGCATACTTAAGAAGATTTAAGCCATACCAGTTATTTTTCTAAAAACAGTGGTATGAGACCAGAAATCAGTAATAGAAAAACTGGAAATTTTCCAAATATGTGGAAATTAAACAACACACTCACCAACAGCCAGTGTGTCAAAATTATATCAAAAGAGAAGTTAGGATCTTGATACAAATGAAAATACAAAATAAAACTTTTGAGATGCAGAAAAAAGTTATGAAAGAGGGGTTTATGATAATAAAGTAAGCAAAATGGTTTCAAATAAGTAAACTATGATGACCCTCCGAAGAACACAAAAATGAAGCTAAACATTAGCAGAAGGAAGAAAAGAGCAAAGATCAGAGAAGTAAATGAGTTAGAAACTAGAAAGCCAAAATCAGCAAAACTGAGTTGTTATTTTGAAAAGATGAACTAAATGGAAAGGCTTTTAGCTAGACTAAAAATAAGACTCTAAAAATAAATAAACTCGCCGGGTGGTAGAGACACATGCCTTTAACCTCAGCACTTGGGAGGCAGAAGCGGGCAGATCTCTGTGAGTTCAAGGCCAGCCTGGTCTACAGAGTGAGTTCCAGGACAGCCAGGGCTACACAGAGAAACCCTGTCTCAAAAAATAAAATAAAATAAATAAACTCATAAATGAGGAGAAAGTATGATCAATACTACAGATATACAAATAGATCTAGACAGAATGCTACATGAAAGGATACAAATGACAACAAAATGGATAACCTAGAAAAATTAATGTCTGATGGTAGAAAGTCAAAAGCTTCTCCTCTAAGGTCAAGAACAAGACAAAGCTGTCCATGTTCATCACTTCTGTTCAACATAGTAATGCATAACAGATCTAGGTAAGAAGAAGAAACGAAAGGCATACAAATTAGACAGAAGGAAGTTAAATGGTCTGTTTTCACAGAACATGATTTTATAAACCCTGAAGACTGCAACAAATCTAAAGAAGTCAACTCTAAATTGGGAGGGTTTCTCAATCACATACCAATCAGTTGAATTTTTATACATAAAAACCTATACAGAAAAGAGACTAAGAAAATAACTCTGATTTGCAACAGTATCAAAAAGAGTTACATTCCCATGAATAAATTTATCCAAGAAAGTAAAAAAAAATCTACAAACTGAAACTATAAAATAAATACTGATGAAGAACATAAAAAGGCAAAATAAATAAATGGAAAGACATTCTTTGGTTATGGTTTGAAATAGTTTATAAAGTTCAAATATCCACACTACTAAAAACTATCTGCAGAGTCAGTGTAATCACTATCAAAATTTCAATGACATATTTCAAAGAAATATAAAGGGTATCTTAAAATTCATGTAGAATCAACACGGATTCCAAATGTCCAAAGCAATTTCAAGCAAGAAGAGAAAAAATAGAGGCATTATGCTATCTGATTTCTAATTGTATTTCAAGTCTATAGTAATCAAAACAGTAGCATGCTGACATAAAAACGGGCATATAAATCAATGGAACAGCAATAAACTCATTCACACACATGTACACACACACACACTCATGAGTGCACACATCCACACACACATGCACACTTGGAGTCAGTTTTGTGCTAATCAGCTACTCCTAGGCATGGAGCCTGCCCCAGATTAGGATTGATATGTCCAGTGGCACTCCATTGGAGAGAACTGATTTTTTCTTTTCTAGAAAGTATTGACTACAAATAACTTATTGGTTAGGGGAAAAGACTTTGTGCCCCTTCCCCTTATCAGTGCTGGAATACTGTTTGGTTTGAACCTGTGCCGGTCTTGTGCATGCTGCTACTGTCTCCCTGAGTGCACATGTGTACCAATACTGTTGTATCTGGAAGATACTGTTTCCTTGGAGTCATAGAGCACCTCTGGCTCTTATGATCTTTCTACCTTCTCTTCCACATAGATCCCTGAGCCCTGAGGAGAGGAGTTTCCTGAAAACATCCCATTTAGTGATGAACGCTCCAAAGTCTCTCACTCTCTGCAGATATCTAGTTGTGGGTCTCTGTGTTAGTTCCCATCTATGGCAAGAGGCTCCTCCGATGAGGGTTGAGTGATGCACTGATCTCTGGATATAGTATATGCCATTAGGAGTCATTTCGTTGCTATTTTCCTTTAGCAGAATAATAGTATTGGGTATAATAGTGTAATATAATAGTATAATAATAGTATAGGGACCACGACCTATCTAGTTTCAGGTTCTTGGTCACTTTAGCAGTGTTAGGTATCAGATACATCTCATGGAGTGAAAAAAAAGAATAGTTGGTTACTCACACAACATTGTGCCACTATTGTACCAGTATATCTTTCAGGCAAATCTCTGTTGTAGGTCACGCAGCTGGGTTATGCTGATAATTGCTTTATTCCTCCAGTAGTGTGAAAAGTGCCTTCCAGCCCTATGAATACTAGTCAGTATGGGTGGAACTTCTAGTTGGGAAGCAGCTCAATTTTCCATGCTCAATGGCATAAGTATGGGAGCCATTTACATAAGTAAATTATGTCTTCAGCAATATTACTATAAGGTTATAGAGAGCAACTAATACTAATGGTAATACTATGTGATGTTTTGGGACATGGTCTATATGGGACCTCTTTGGCCAATGACTCAACAAGATGCAATCCATTTCTGGAACTAGAAATTTTCCTTAGTGAAATAAGATATACTAGTTGGGGCACTGTCTGCTCCATTATATAGCGACTCCATTTAAATTCCTTTTATATGTGTATATATTTCATGAAAAAATCTACAGTAACAGATTTCCACATAGTTTTCTCAAAAGCCCTTTAGTAATATAAATATATTGTGTATATATGTATTGATATATATATATATGTACGTACACATATATATATCGATATATATATGTATAATATATATATGTATTGATGTCTCTGATACTGCACTCAGGATGATTATTTCTAGCTCAATTCATTTAAACTGAAAATTTCATAATTTTATTTTTCTTGATAGCTGAGTAATAATCTATTGTGTAAATGTACTACATTTTCTTTATCCAATAATTCTTTGATGGTTATCTTGGCTGTTTCCAATGTCTGGTTACTATGAATACAGCAGCAATGAGCACAAATGAGCAAGTGCTTCTGTAGCAGACTATAGAGTCCTTTAGGTATATGCCCAAGACTGGTATAGCTGGATCTCAGATTATATCAATTCTCAATTATCTGAGACTCACCATACTGATTTCTATAGTAGTTGTACAAAGTTTGCACTCCCACCAGCATTGGAGGAGTGTTCCCCTTGCTCCACATCCTCATCATCAGAAATCATCACTTGTGTTATTGATATTAGTCATTCTGACAGGTATAAGATCAAATCTCAGAGTAGCTTTCAGAATGGAGAAGAAATAAGGACATTCTCAGGCCACAGGAAACTGAAAGAATTTGTTGTTTACCCTTAAGAAAAGGGCCAATTGTTCTTTAAAAGATAAAACAAGGATAAAAGAAATATTCAAGAATATCAAAAAAGAGGGAAAAAAAACAAATGGATAAGCAGATATAGGGAAATGCAATGGATTGTGCTTCTGATAATATTTTAAAACCATATGCAATTATTGAAATAAAAGTGGTTTTTTTGCTATTCAATAAATATATTTTGTTATACTTTAAAGTTGGAGTAAATAAAAAGATCTAAAAATAAGACGGACGTTCAATTACTTTAATCAAGACCATGAAATGGCAGTAGGGGTGATGATAACTTCTTTTTCTTTTCTCTTCTCTCCTCTCCTCTCCATATATATGCTGTAGACAAAGCTATATAGTATTTTATGACTAACATCCAGATTATAATCAAATTCCTGAAATACAAGTAAGTCAATGTACTAGAAATATTACAAATAAATCAAGGAAGCCACAGAAGATCAAGAAAAGAGAATTAGAACAATGAGAAGCCAGGGAAACAGAAAACTTTAGGAAGTTTACCAACTATGTGCTGTTTCCTCCAAAAAAAAATCTTAATTCAAATTCAAGACAGGAAGATTGAAAGTAAGAGGATAAGGACCGATTTGATAAATTCATCAACCAAAAATAGCAAAGGTGGCTTTTAAAATATTTTCTAAAACAGACTTAAGAGCAAAGACACTTTCTAAGAACATAAGACTATAATAATATTATGTATTATAATATACATAAGACATAATAAGAATCAATATAATAGAGACTTGGAAGATTCCTAACTGTACATGGTCCAAGCAACAAAACTTTGAGTTACATGAGTCAAAAATTGAGACAACTGAAGAAAAATATGAAAATCAAAAGATGTCAGTAAACACAACAATAAGCTGCAGACTTAGGAAAAAAACATATTAACAAGTCATGTAACTATGAGGTTTTATACCCATAGAACACAAAGAACAATGGCAATTCAACAATAATAGAATTTTAAAATAAGTAAAGGATTTTTGTCCATCTATTTATCTATGTGCATTTTTTTGCAAAAAAAGATAAGATGCGCAAATAGCCATTAAATACACCTGTGTCAGTCACTTTCTGTGACTATGACAAAATGCATGAGGAAACAACTGAGAAAGAGGAAAGATTTCTTTGAAATGGCCAATTCAGGTTTCTGTCCACGATGACACAGCTATGATTTGTTCTCTGTTCTGTGATGAAGTAGGAAGTGCAAAGCACACTATACTCTTCACTGGGGTCAGGAAGTACAAAGAATGAAAGGGAAAGGGCTCCAGAGCAAGGATGATGGGAAACAAGCAAGTGAAAACCTGTTCAACATCATCAGCTATTAGGGAAATATAAATTAAGACCACAGTAATCTATAACTGCATGGTTTTTGAAATAGCCGAAGTAACGACTAAAAATAAAAATGGCTTTTCATCAAAGTGCTACCGAGAGTGTGGAGAAAATGGATTACTGGCAGTAGGGTTCTACTACCTACTAGGGTAGGTACTACTACTAGTACTATACTACTAATAGGGTAGTAGAACTCTACCATTATTGGTAATAGGGTTCTAAAGTGGTATAGCCATTTGGGAAATAGTTTGCTGGTGACTTTTCAATGGGTGAAAGTACCATATCACCCAGAAATCACACTCAAAGCACTAAAAACATGTACATGAATACAATAACCCCAACGTGGCAATTTAACTTTCAACAGTTGAACGATTAAGCAAATGGTGGTATATTCACACCACTGACTATCACTTAGCAATAGGAGGAGATGGACTATGCATATAACAACTCTTATGAGATGCTAGAGAACTGTGCCCCGTAAGGAAAAAAAAGCCTGTCTCAAATGGCTATGCACTGTGATTATTCTTATCTAACCTTTTGAACAGAAAGAAACTTTTAGAAATGGAAAGCAAATGAGTTAGTGACTGGTCAAGGACTGGTGAGGGTAGGAAAGGTAGGAAAGGTAGGTGATAAGAGCTGGAGAAGTGTTATACATCTGCACTGTACTAATACTGGTATCCTGATCATAACATTTAGTTTTTCACAATGTGATCAGTGGTAGAAAGTGAGTAAAGAATATGCAGGTCTTGCTGTAGTATTTTCTTCACAATTGCATGTACATCTATAAGTATCTCAAAATAAAACACTTAAGCAGAAAAATACAAGATGGTAGCCATTGAACAGCTGGGATGCCATTGAGCAGCCATTGCAGGTGGGATGGATCATAAGGCTATAACTCTTTGGCAAAGAGCAAATCCTGTGATATATCATTTAAAAAAGACTTTGCTTGAACAGTCACTAATAAACTCGTGGAAAGAAGGAATTTGTATTTGTACTTGCCTTGTTGGAGTAGACCTTCATCGCTGCGGAGATATCATAGCTTGGCTCTTAGGGAGAAAGCCAGGATTCCAGAATAGAACTTGGAGACTCACCTGAGGGAGCCAGACTCAGTGCTATGATATTAAAGGGGCTGGTGAGTCATGGTATGAGTGTGTGCTCTGTGGATGCCAAGGGTCTCCACAGTTCAGCTCTCTTGTACAGCACATCAAGGGTGATATGACACTTGGGGTAAATTATCTGGGAGAATGTACTCACGCATGTAGAGAAGACAGAGAGCAAATATAAAAGTTGGAAGGGCCACCTCACACTCCTGCTTCTTGGAACATCAAACTTAAACTCATGTGGTTTAGTCCCTTTGAACCAATAAGATTGACCAGAAAGACAGTCTGCCTTACCTGCTCATAAAAACAGCGTCTCCTCTGCTGCCTAGACTTAGAAAGACACATGTCTCTGCAAGGTTGACTTTTAAATTGAGGCAAACCACCAACTACCAATCTTCACAACCCTCACATCCTCCAACTTTATTCAGGACTCCAGGGAATCAGTTGGAGTGGATTGAGAGAGTGAGAGCATTTCTGGGGGAAAAAAAAACCCTCAAATGACAAGAAAGCTTTCCAGAATGAGAAACTGGAGTTGGAACATGGGTTTGGGCTCAATCCAGGCCTCTGGTGATGTGGAGCTAGAGAAACAAAACTCAGAATTCCTGACACAACTACTTTTGATCCCAAACCATGACTGAGTTCTCTCCAACTCTGTGGGAGAGTTATCCTAGACATCACTGAAAAGAAATCTACAAACATTTTTGCTGAACCGGAAAGAAAGGTTGTTGGTGAAGGGAAATTTGGCTCCAGAAAGAAAAAAAAAATGCATTGGACATTGATCTGTCATTTCACAGGACTTTTGTGCGTGTTTCAGGGGTGGTAGTAGACAAAAAGGTATTAGACAAAATATCTTTGGTATTAGACAAAAAGGTGACAACATTTTTCCAAACTGAATAGATAGTTCATCAAGACTAAATGACACAGAACTATCTTCCTCCATATAAGACAATTTGCTTCTCCTGTTGAGATCACATTCATTTAGGTAGCATGCCTTTTGGATACTGTGGTTATGACTGTGATAACACTGAGGATAACTATGTATGACAGGATTTGCTAAAGATACTTTTGAGTAAAAAGTATGTACTGTTAAATAATTTTGTAAAATGCTGCATCACCTAGTTTTAAAATAGCAAATTAAAGTGTGGGAGAAGTTCTTACACCTTGTTAAGAACCTTGTGTAAATTTGTTTATGCTGAGTTGTCAAAAGTGTGCTTGATTGAACGATCTTGTCAAGGAATGACGCTTAAAAAGTCAAAAAGCATGACAACCATGCAACCATCATAAGCATATGTGAAAAATATATTTCATAAAGAAACTTACTTAACCTGCTAATGATGGAATTAATAGGATGGTAAAGGCGCTTCATAGAGGAACCAAAAGAATATATAGCTACTGAAAGAACAATGAAGTGAGATTGCTTCATTGCTGGAATGCAAAAACAGGTAAATATCCAATTGGCTTTAGTTTCCTTAGCTTAAATTACATGGAACTGATCTTAAAATGGGAAGATTGTGCAGAGAGCCTGAGTTTATCACATGATCTCTTTCAAATCAGTTTCCTCTCACTGGACACAGAAAAAGAACTCAGAGTCTCAAGATATCATTGATAACTTAAAGATGGAAGGGGCATATAACAAGGAATAGAAATAACATCTAGGATCTTAGAGTGACGGCTAGTGGCAAACAAAGAGATGGAGAACTAGTTTCTACAAATACAAGAAACTGAATTTTTTAAACAAGAATAAGTTTGAAGAAAAATCCAGGACAAAGCAAATTTACTTCTAAATTGTACCAAATCTTTAAAGAATAAGTAACACCAATAAAATCCATGAAATCTCTCTAACATAAGCTTCACAACAGTGGACCAAAATTAACACTGCAAGTGTTGCTGTACTTTGCTCTTTCCTTCCTTCATCCCCCACTCCCTTTTTTTCCTTTTTTTCTGAGACAGGGTTTCTCTGTTATAACTCTAGCTGTCCTGGAACTCACTCTGTAGACCAGGCTGGCCTTGAACTCACAGAGATCTGCCTGCCTCTGCCTCTGCCTCTGCCTCTGCCTCTGCCTCTGCCTCTGCCTCTGCCTCTGCTGAGTGCTGAGATTAAAGGCATCTACTACCCAATATTTCCCCCCTTGTTTTTTTTTAAGAGAAAATCTCTAGAATTTTCTTTTCTTGCCAGTATATGATATTATGTGTTTCAATTCAGAAAAGGCAAGTCTATAAAATAAAGTGGCTAAAGGATCTACTAAAGCAATTTTACCTCTGAGATGCTCTAGTGAACTGTGTTCAACTGCTAAAATGCACAAAGGCTGAAATGAAGCTATGCAAATGGTACCTGTCTCTGAGGCTGAAGTAACTCCTTGGAAAACACACTGATTGTTGTTAAGTTGACAAGCCCTTGTGTGTTGTGCTGTGACTATCTCCTGAATACCACATTCCATTGTCAATTTGAGATTTAAAACTAGCTGCCCTCACACCAGCCAGCCATTTTCCTGCACTGTTTTTACAATCACTGCTCTACCAGCAGACATGTTGATCCCAAAGAAACTGTTCTTAACATTTTACTGACATTTTAAAAGCACATTTATCCTAGATTCAGAAGAAGTAATCCTGGAAGAACTGAGCTTCTTCAATTCTTACGTTTGTGCATACTACCCTAGTCTCTCAAGAAAACCTCATTTTAAGTATAAAATAAGTATAAAGTTCCATCTTTGGTACTCACACCCTTGCAGGGGAGTTGGCTTTTTGTTTGTTTGTTTGAAATCATCTTCTGTTGCTAGGAGACTTGCATATGTTTAGAGATAATGACAAAGATAAAACAACAAAGTACAAAGAGAATATAGAAAATCTATGCGAAATCAATAAAAGATGAAACAGATATGAGAAGGGATTAGATGCATTCAGAGCAGTATGGCCATACAGAGCAGCATGCAAGGGGAAAGAGAAATAATGGAACAGGAAGGATGAGATGATGTGGAGGATAGGAAAGCAGGATTAAAGAGGGAGAATGGAGAGAAATAACTAATATTAAAGACAGTTGAGAAGGTCAAATGGAACACTACTAACATAGAAGTTCCCTAAAAATATATATATACACTTATACATACACCTGTATCTACACATACATAAGAGGGGTTCAAGTGTAGTAGCCCTATAATGGGAGACAATGTTTCTCCTAGACACCATAGGATATCAAATAAAAATCCCAGAGCCAGGTATGTGTCATTGCTTTTCCAGTTGTTGGTCAGGTTCCACAGACCCTCACAAAATTACAGGCTATTGCCACGGACTTGAGTTACACTCTAGAACTTGATGGTGAGACCCTATTCCTGAAGGCACCACATACTTGAGTCATAGGACATGGAAAAATCAAGTTGGTACTGATCTGGAGAATTCACTGTCACGGTTTAGCTTTCATAATCTAGCTTTCATGCTAGAAAGCTCTAAATATACAATAGGGGGAGAAAAATAATTAACAGTTTTACCCAGCTATGAACCCTGTAAGCTATAATAATTTCTAGTTTTACAAGATGTGCCCCTGATGTAATAGTGACATGAAAGCTATGGCAGTAGCCAACTGTTTTCTGATTAGATTCAAAGTCTATTCCACAAGATCAAATGCATGCCTGATATCATTAATTGTGCCCCAAACCCATAGTTTACTAGGTCATAGAGCCCAGGGAAGAAAATAATACTATTATTTTACTAAATTGACACAGTAATAAATAGTCTCCTAAGTTCTTATCCTTATATCCATCAATTAATTCATCTCTCAGACCTCATTTTGCAATAAATGAATATGGACACCCACAATTGGTCAACATGCAAAGAACATGAGACTGGAGTGATCATCTCTAAATGGGACATCTATAAAATATCTCTTTCACACAAGCTTCAGGTGTCATTGCAGAAGAAGAGACAAAAAGATCATAAGAACCAGAGGTAGTGAACCTCTGCAATGAAACAGCATTTGCCAAACATGAGAGTGCCATTGCACACATGAAGTCACAGCAGTTATGACTGCATGCGCAAGACCTCCACAAGGTCAAGCCAGCCAAAAATCCCAGCATGCATGAAGTCGCACCCCTAGATGAATGAGGAACTATTGGCAATTGATGGGTACTAGGGGAGGAAAAGTCTATTTTCTCTAGAAATGCAAGCCCTGAGATGCTACACAAGCTCCAGTAGATGGTCCCATACCCAAGCACATGCAGCCAACACTAAGTGGACTCAGTAAGTTTTTTAAAAGAACACATGAGTTTGGGAGGGGAAAGTGTTGGTAGAGAGAAGAGAGGAATTGGAGGGAAGAAAATTGGGGATGGATTTGGTCAAAACATGTTTTATGCATGTAAAACTCTCAAACAATAAAGAAAAACAGAAAAGCAGATAAACTAGTGCAGTGCAGTACTGTTCATCAACAAAAAGAGTGATACATGCAGAAGTTCTATGAATTGTTGCCATAGAAGAGAGAAGCTAAAGGAATACAAAAAAAAATGCGTAATAAAAAAATAAAAGGAATTTTGCCAAATCAAGGAGAAAGTTGGCCATACAGATATAAGAGGCATTTAGAGTACCCAACATAAAAAGAAACTTCTCATGCCATATTATGGTTAAAGCACTAAATCTACAGATCAAATAAGGGATACTGAAAGCTTTAAAAAAAGAAGCACAGCCACATATAAGAGCAAACCCTTTAGAATAACAGTAGAGTTCTCAAAAGAAACACTAAAAACCCAGGGATAGTAAAAAAGAAAATGTATTTCAAGCTCTGAAAAACAATTACTGGCAATCCAGATTATTACATTCTGCAAGTTACCTTTTATAATTGAAGGAGAAAAATACCCTATGATAAACACAAACTAAAAGAATTCATGATTACTAAGTCAGAGTTACAGAAGTTAATTGAGGGAAACCCATGCACTGAAAAGAAATATAAAAACATCCACAGCAAAGAATAAAGCATATTACAAAGCTAGAAAGGTGCACAAGATCTAGGAAATTACCAAATGTTATAAAATAACAAAATAAGAAATAATATGTTGTTTTCAATAATAACTAAATATTAATGGTACTAATTTTCTAATACAAAGTCAGACTAGAAGACTGGATTAAAAACAGGACCTGTGTATTTGTTTGTAAAGACTAATGCCTACATTTAAAAAGGGAAATCTCAAATAAATGGCTGAATGCTGAACCACAAAGGCTTAGAAAAACAATAAGAAATCAAACCTCAAATCTGTAGATGAATAAGATAAAGATGGCAGAAATAAAAAGAAAAAGGAAAAATAAGGAGTTGGTTCTTCAAAAAAATAAACAAAGTTAACACACTCTTACCCAAGCTAACAAAAATAAGGAGCGAGAAGTCCCAAGTTCACAAAAGTAGAGATAAAAAGAGAAGCATTACAAGAGACACCTATGAAGTTCAGAAGATCATCTGTACATACCTTGAAAATCTATATTTAAACAAACTGGAAAGTCTAGAAGGAAATGACAAACTTCTAGATACGTATCATGTACTGAAATTGAGCCAAGAAAATATTAATACCTTTAACAGATTTATAAAAAGCAATGCGATTAAAGCAGCAAACAAACATCTTCCAACTGGATTCACTGCTGAATTCCACAAAACTTTTAAAGAAAATTTAATAATTAATGCCCTCTAAAATATTTCATAAAATAGAAGACAAAAACTGCTATAAAACTCATTTCGCAAAGCCAATGCTACCCTAATATCCGATCTGGATAAGGGCAAAATACAATAAGACTATGATACAGATTCACAACTGATCAAAATGCAGAAAATATGTTACTGTTACCCCGGTTGGTATATCTACAATGGAACCCCTACACCTTAGGCTCAGAAAACATTGCAGAAGAGGCAGTAGAAAGGTTGTAAGATCCAAAGACCATAATGGCTGTTGTGAAACAATGTCTTCTAGACATGACAGGTAATCTGTACACATGAAATCTTAACAATATGTTTGCCTAAACAAGACCTGAATGACAATGCCAGTCAATATACCGATGTGGATAGGGAAATTTTCACAAGACCTCCACCCCAAGATGAAGATCTACAAGCGATCATTGGCTACTGAAAAATGGAGCATCAGATTTCTCCTGGAATGTGTCTCCTCATAGGTTATCCAATCCCCAAGTGGTCATCCCTGAACACATACACATATGAGCAACAGTAAATGTTTCTCTCCCTTCTCTGTCTCTCCTCTCTCTCCATCTCTCTCTCCATCTCTCTCTCTCTCAAGAGAGAGATGGAGAGAGAGAGAGAGATGGAGAGAGAGAGAGAGAGAGGCAACAAATGTAGAGAAAGAAGCCATGAATTTGATACAGAGTATGCGAGACACAGGAAGAGTGGGAGAGAGGAAAGAATGGAGTGCAAATGATGTAAATGCAGTACTTATGTATATAATTATTTTAAAATCTTGAATTTAAAAAGTTATAGGCCAATCTTTATAGATGTCACAATTCTCAATAAAAATCTGTAAACTGAGCTCAATTACACACCAAAACTGCAGACCAATTTCTCTGAAGAACATAGATGCAAAAAATTTCCACTCTAAGGACTCCCTTAGAAATCTCTTAATCACATTCAGGAAAGTAGCAGGATACAAAATCAACATGTGAAAATAAGTAGCTTTTCTAAGTATTGATAAAAGTATTCTGAGAAAGAGATCAAAAAATAATCCACTCACAATAATCTCCAAAAGTAAAATACCAAGGAATAAACCTAGCCAAGAAAGCGAAAGATTGCTACAATGAAAATATTAAAGAATACAGTAATAGGAGATGGAACAGGTCCTTTGCTCACACACCGACAGAATTTATATCATGAAAATGGCTATATTACCAAGAGCATCTACAGATTCTACGCAATGCAATGCACTGCAATGCAAAATCAGTTCAAAATGGATCAAAGACCTCAATGTAAGGCCTGAAATTCTGAAAGTTTAGAGGGAGAAGTTGGAAAAAGACTTCAAGTAAAGAGTTTCTGAAAATGATTCTATACCTTGGGAAGCAATGTCAAGAAATGGCAATGGGACTATATAATATTAAAAAGCTTGTACACAGGAAAAGAAACAATTGAGGGGAAAGATTCCCACAAAATGGTAGAAAATATATACTCACCATATATGAGACAGATAATTAATATCAAGAGTATATAGAAAACTTTAAAAACCAACTAAATGCCAAATAAATAAACAACCCAATCAATAGACAGACTAATGAAGTGGATAGACATTTCTTTTTTAAATTTATTCTTCAAGAATAGAATACTGTATTTACTTTATTTCTCCATTCTCTCTCCTCCCTCCAATTCTTTCTGTGTCCATCTCACCTCTTTGTTCTTATTCTTTAATAATGATTATATAT
This sequence comes from Cricetomys ansorgei, assembly GCA_026225945.1. Lineage (NCBI taxonomy): Eukaryota > Metazoa > Chordata > Mammalia > Rodentia > Nesomyidae > Cricetomys > Cricetomys ansorgei. The sequence continues at coordinate 2,107,368 of JAMJFZ010000417.1, forward strand.
ATATGACACCAAGTGTCATTTAGTGTCAGTCATATGTGTTTAACAACTGACCTTTTGGGATTAGTTAACCTATCAGGGCATTCATTCTGGGAGAAGATTGAAGATTGATTCTTCCCCTCTCAACAGCCACTAGTTGCCTGTAGCTCCTGTTCTAGGGGTAAAGCCTTGCGACAATTCCTTCATCCATGTTATTGCTGAGACCTCCTGGGTACAGCTTCCCTGTCGTATATAGATAACACTATCTTGTCCTGGTCCTTCTGTGCTCATGATCTTTCTTCCTTCTCTTCTGTGGTGTTCCCTGAGCTTTAGCTGTGGGGTTTGTGCTGTGTTGTAGATGTATCTACTGAGGCTGTTGACCCCAGTCTGTTGTTCTCTATATTTTGACCAGATCTGGCTTTCTGTAAGTGAGCTCTGTGTGCTACAAAAGAAGTCTCTGTTGGGATGAAGATAAGTATTTAGAATGCAGATAGAAATTACATTAGTTTAGTAATGAGGTAGTAGGAACTCTTATAGGACCCATGTTGCACAGTAATAGGCTAAGTTTATAGTGCCAACCAGGAATTCCCTCTCACCAAGCAGGTCTTAAATCCAATTAGATGACTGTTGCTAAACCCCAGAATGTAAATTCCATTTTGTACCTTGTAGGCTATCTTACCATTTGGGTCATTGCTGTTTATGGGCATTGTAGTTGGGTCAGACTATTGACTGTATTTTTTCCTGGCAGCTTGCAAACTCCTTCCAATACTGTGAAAGTTAGTCCTCATGGGGGATACTTTCATGTCAGTTCCAACTCGATTCCGCCAAGTCTTCTGTCTAAAGCATATGGCATCTTCAGCAATAGGGTCTTACTTTTAATGTACTAGCAAAATGAATAAATATTTCTTAAAATATAAGTATAGCTTGTCAATAGCCATATGAAAATTTGTTTCATATCCTTAGCTGTCAGTAAATAATAATCGCACTGAGAACCATTTTAACCACTCAGAATAGCTATCCAAAAGAAGTTACAGCAAATATTTGTGGTAGTATGGAGAAAAGGAACTCTTATACCCGAGTCCATTCTTTACTGAATTCAATATGGTGGTTCTTTGCAAAACTACCATATGACCTAGCCATATCACTTCTGAGTTCATATACTCGAAAGGTTTTTTTTTTTTTTTTTTAAATCAAAATACCTTTAAAAAATACCTAAACATCCATGATTTTTATAAAACTATTTACAATAGAAAAGTTATGGAATAAACTAGGGTATCCACCAACATATGAATGGTTTTAAATGAGATATATATATATATATATACACAATGGAATTTTATTCAGCCATAAAGAATAATGGAATTGTATGGATTTCTAGAAAATAGCTAAAGGATGGGATCATTGTGTTGACATTGCATTTATTATGTGAAATAAGATAGCCTCAGAAAGACAAACATTGCATGTTTTCTCACTTTTTGTGAATTCTAGATGTCATATAAATTCATAAAGCCATATATATATATATATATATGTATATATATATATATATACATACATACAGAGACAGACAGAAACAAGAGAGGAAAGTGGACAAAAGAGAAAGGGGAGATTTGGGGATTGTGTATTAAATACAAGCATGAACTCATGAAAGAAAAATTTTATTAATACATATATATAATGAAAAATCAACTAATAAAAATAAGAAAACTGTAATTGGTGTTATAGGTATCTAGGGAGAGATCATCCTTTAAAATTTTCATAAATTTCATTAAATCTTCAAAGCCTTAGGTGTCACTGTACCCATGTAATGAGTTATCTTATGCGTTAACATGACTGGAGCATGATGTCTAGATAACTTTTCAAAGCATTTTGGGTATTTCTATGTAGGTTTTTTTTATTTTTGTTTGTTTGTTTGTTTGTTTGTTTGTTTGTTTTCATTTGTGTAGGGACGGGAGAGTGTCCCTTGGCCTATGTGTGCATGTGTGGAGGTGAAAGTTTAGAGTCACGTGTCTTCCTCAACTGCTGTCCATGTTATTTCCTGAAACAGCATCACCTGCTGGCATAAATCTTGTGCTTTCCAGTAGACTGACTGGCTCCGAACCCTGGGATCTGCCTATCGCAGTTTGTCCCCCAAACTAGTTCCAAAGTGCTAGGCATACAGTGGTGTGCTGCCACACCCTGCTGTTCTATGGCTGCTGGGATCTAAACTCAAGTGCTCATGTTCGCATTTCTACCCAATGAGCCATCTCTCCAGACCTTTGGTAAGATTAATATTTAAATCAAAAGATTATGAGTAAAGCAGATCTCCCTCCATTAAGTTGAAGGCCCAAATAGAATAAACATTGACATTCCCTGAGCAGAAATGAATGCTTCCAGCAGCTGGCTTTAAGATTTGAGCTGAAACCTTTCCCAAAGTCTTTATCTTGTCAATGTACCCAGCAGACTGAATTTACAAAGACTTCATAATTGTGAGTCAATTCCTTAAAATAAATATCTTAAAAATGCATACATAAATGTACATATATATATATGTACATAGATAAATACAAAAATCTAAGGATAGGGATAACACACACACACACACACACACACACACACACACACACACCATGTGTTTGTCCTCTCTCCAGAAAAATCCTAATACATCCTTGGCAGATGTGAAATCGAAGAGACGGGGTCTCAGGGATTACTATTTCCAGTATTGTCACTTAAGGAGCTGCCATCTTTGACATGAAGAAACTCCTCAAAAGTAACATTCCCCTGTGCTGGAACTCTAACTTTATGTAGCATAACTATGGGCTGATATTAAATAAAGATGACAGACCCCAAAAGGTTGCTCTCAGACTGTCACTTTTTCTCAGTAATTTTTTTCAGAAATCCCCGGAGACTCTTAGACACAGTTGCTGAGAAATTAAAATTTTAACCATAAATTGTGTGTTATGATTGACAGATGGGAAAGTTAGAACATTAACCTATTTTTGGAAAGAAGAATCTGGGTTTTGGTTTCATGCAAAAGATGCTGGCCGCTTCTTTTGAGATGACAGAGTGTAGTTCTGCTCGGTCCAACTCTGTGTTGCAAGCGCTCAGCTGGAAGGGTGATTTGGAAGTCACTTGTGAAGTCAAATGTGCAGGACCCTACGTAGAATGAAAAACCACCAAAACCACACCAACTTTAGCCTTTCCCCACGTGAAGATGTTACAGTTGTATGCAACTGAAAGAGTCGATGTTCTCTGCTTACTTGAGATCAGAACAGACGACCTCTTCAAGCTCACAGAAGCCTCAATACCTGGAAAAGTTTCAAGATTTCCTAAAAAAAAAATCATCTATGTGTATAACGTATATAGGGAGCAAGCATTTCGGGTAAGGGACACTCGACTGTTCTTGTATGAGTGAGGAAACAAATTTCAAAACAAAGTGGCATGCTGAGTGTCTCACAGCTACTTAGTAAACAACACAGGACCCAAAGCTTTCTCTTGGAAGTGCTGAATTGCTCTTAAACCCCAACCAAGTAGACAGACACCTTTAGGGAAAACGTCTATATTAGTAAACCTTCAAATTGCGCCCACACACACACACATACTTTGTCTTTCATCAGAAACCTTAAAAAAAAAACTTATAAGAGGTAGAGGTAAGAGGGCAACACGTGCAAGTTAGTTCCCCCCCTTTTTTTTTCAACATGTGAGTCCAGATGAATCCAATTTGTGCTTTCCAGACTTAGCAGCAAGCACCTTTACTTGTTGAGCCATTTTGTCAGCCTTCATCTGAAACCTTTTGAAGTGAACCAAACATGCCAAGAGATGTTTCTGCCCGCCATTTTAGCCTTTTGAATATGTGAGCCAAGTATGCTCTTGAATGTGAGCACTGCTAATGGGCTTTCCTATCTGAGTAGGTATGGTCTCTATAAATCAAATCTCCATGCTTCCTTTGCTGGGGAGAGGATTGCCTGGGGTGGGAAGGCGGAGCATCACAAGTGTCCCTCCCAACTACAGGCAACAATTCTTCCTCAGTTCTTATTTTTTAGCCATGCTTGGTTTTAGCCTTACTTTTACCAACATGGTAAGCTGTTGCACCTACATTTGCTTTGACAATGGAAACTATGCAGTAGTACACACAAGCACATGAAATATAAATACACACAACTGTAAAATTTAATATCAAGTATCACAAAGTTAAATTGTATATACAAACTACTAGAAGTCATGAAACTGAAATATATATATTTCATAATGCCATATATATGTGTGTATGTATATATATATATATATATATATATATATACATATATATATATATGTATATATGACAAATTGGGAGGTTTCTAAGAGCTCTGATGGAAAAGTCACATTTTTAATTCAAGTCTGAAGTAAGGTGTTTGCTTCTTTTAATTACCTATTAAGAAAACTGCATTCTTCTCGGTTTGGCAAAGTTAATGAGCTGGGGAAAAAGAAAGGTAACAGACATTGCTAAGATCCTCCAGCCTGCCAGGCAGATTGCATGTACTCTCTCTCGTAAACTTCATAAATAGTAGATGGAGAATCATTGTTTTCATTTTAAAGAGGAGGTCACTGAGAGCCTAATAATGGGCTCAGTGCTGGCACATAGCAAGTACATAGCAAGGCAGGCTCCAGATGACCCCTGTCAGGAACTGTGCTTTGCTCCCTTGATTGAAGAAGACATCCTTGATGGCCATGACCCTCAAGTACTACAATGCCTACAACCATAGAAAGTGTTGCTTATAGATAAATACCCTTCCTTCAGAATCCATGGGATATTGATTCCAGGACCCGTGTGGATACCAAAAGTGGCATATGCACATGTCTCTTGTATAAAATGGCATAATACTTTCATATAACCTAGATATATTCTCCTATATACTTTCAATCATCTCTAGGTGTCTATAATAGCACATACAATGGAAATTCTATGTAAATTGTCATCATACTATATTGGTTAGGGAACAGTGGCAAGGAAAGAAAATCTGTGCAAGTTCTATACCAAAACCATCTGCATTTCCATTCTGAGGTTGGTTGAATCCACAGCTTCAGGGCTCATGGATACAGGGTGCTGACGTTAGTTGTGACCAAACTTCTCACCCTACCTTCTGCTTTTCTGTCTTTTCTGTGGCCCGTATCACTTTTTTATGTCCATTGTATCTATATTATTTTCCTGAAGTATAAATTGTACACAAATCCCACCCACCCACCCAGGAAGGTGCTCTGCTTTAGACTTAGATGTCGGAATGTGGTGTGAAAGGGAAGAAACAAATCTCACAGCTCAGAATTTGAAGCCTATCTTTCAGTTCTAGATGAATATGTTAAGGCTGATACAGGCAGGATATGCACTCAAGGATCACTTAATTACAAGGGGGAAGAGGTACTCTTACAATGGCACTGCCTTAGGTAATAATCAAACATGGTTCTCCCTATGATAAGGCATGCTGATGCTACTTCCTTCCTGGGGAAGAAAAACCAGGAAACACATGCCAGAAACACTTACATGGAAATTTTGCTAAAATTGTTTGATTTAGATCAAATTAAATAGAACAACCACACAAATATAGATTGTAGAACATGTTTTAAGACCATTCGTGTATGCTATTAATATGTCAATGGTGGGAAAGATAAGACACTTAGAGAACACTTCCATATTGAAGAAAAAGCAAAGAAAATTTGTAAGTAATTGCAATGTGGGATAGTTAGTTGGACCTTCATCTAGATCCTTCATCTAGAAAGCACAGCTATAAACAATATTGGATCATACCTAAAATAGAAATTTTAACATGTAATATATTAGTTTCCTAGAGCCCCTGCAATAAAGTACCACAAACTACATGGCTTAAAAGGATGAAAAGAAAAATTATCATTTCACAGTTCTGGAGGCCAGAACTCTGGAATTAAGGTATGGGAAGGATCACACTTTCTCCAAAAGCCACAGGGGAATACTCCCTTGCGTCTTCCTAGCTTTCAGTAGGTGGACCAAAATCCTAAACTCCACATGGTTTAAATGCTCATCGCTCCAATATCTGCTTCTATGACTATGTAGCATTGTCCCTGAATGTCATCTTCATATAACTAATTTCTTATAAGAAAACCAGCAACATTTAATTTGAGGACCAGTATGGCCTCATTCTAATTCTATCTGTGATGATTGTATTTCCAAACACAGCCTGATGTACTGGAGATTAAGATTACAATGCATCCTTTCTGAATGGAAAGGAGACAAAATGATACAACATAGACCATATAATTACATATAATAGAATTCTATAAATGCTATATTTCCTAAGTTGATAACTGTACATGACTATGCATAAAAATGTCCTTATTCTTATGCCATATTATCTGAAATATTGCACAATAAGTGGCATAAACTCTCCAACTGACTCTGAACAAATGTCACAAAATCTTAACAATGGGTAAATCCTGTTATAGGTATCCATCCATGTACTCGTTATAATATTTTTGCAATTTCTCTGTTCATTTGACAGCTTTCCAAAGGGTCTTTATAAGTCAAGAGATATTTAAAAACCAAAGAGGAGGCCTGGGTATAGTTCAGTAGTAGAGCTAACGTGTACAGAATCCTGTGTTCCATCTCCAGTCTGGCAACTAAAAGGAGGGAGAAGCATTTGGGAAGGCTTGTGGTGCTCACCCTTCTGTAGAATGAGCATCTTCTGGAAGGTGATTTTCCTCTGTGCCCAGTGGTATCAGTCACCACTCACTTAGGATACTTTCTATACACGACTTCTATTGGCCTTTTCCTTCATGCCTCTTTTATGATTTCTCTTCATTTTCTGCAAGCAAATGATCTCTACCTAGTCCATCATCCACTTTCCTCCAGCAATGCTGCCTAGAGCCTGGTGGATGTTAGCAAGCATCCTCTACTTCCTGTAAGCTCGCAGGCAGATAGAAAACTATTGGAACTGCTGAGAATTTGCTTGTGAAAATAAGAAAGTATTTTTAAAACTTTCTTTCCAACCTATCCTTCTCCCCAGTTTAAAAAAAAATTATGGTGGTGGGCATAGTGATACGTGTCTTTAATCTCCACATTCAGGAGGCAGAGGCAGAGTGGATCTCTGTGAATTTGAAGCCAACCTGGTCTTCACAGAGAGTTCCAAACAGCCAGAGCTACATAGCTAGACACTGTATCAAAAAAAAGAAAATGACAGTAAAGCCCTATTGCTGAAGACAGCACCTACAAAACTTCTTGGACATGGAGAAGTTGAGTTGGTCCCTACATAGCTCCTTCACCCCTCCGAACTAATGTTCACAGTACTGGAAGATACTCTGCATTCCAGCAAAGAAGAAAGATAAACACCAGCCCAACTACATCCTTTGATCTACAATGGTGTATAAAACTTGTGGGGTGGGAATAACCCACCAAGATCTACTCCATGAGATAGAACTCATACCTGACACTGCTTGGGTGACCTAAAACCTGAGACTAGATAGCCCCACAGACCTAGAATAAAAACAAATACTACTGGTTTAAAGAAAAAGTAACAATAAAATGAGTCCTAATGGTGTTCTGGTATACCCATAGATCAGTGCCTTGCTCAACCATCATCGAAAAAGCTTCCTCCTGCAGCAGATGGGAATAAATACAGACTCACAGCCTGACAATATGCAGAGAGTGAGAGACCCTGGAACACCCAGCCATAAATGTTATGTCTCCATTTAATCCCTCCCTCCAAGGCTCAGGGAATTAGTGGAAGAGGAGGAAGAAAGAGTATAAGGACCAGAGGGGATGGGGGACACCAAGGTAACAATGTCCTCTAAATCAACATGACTGATATACACATGAACACATAGAGACTGAGACAGCATGCACAGGGCCTGCACAGGCCTGCACCAGATGGGGTCCTAGAGCTGAAAGGATAAGTGGACACGTGCCCTGTGCCTAACCCAGAAGCAATCTCCCACTGATAACCACTTACAAATGAAAAATTAGTTTTCTTCAAGGGAGTCTCACTGGGGAAACAAACTACTCTTTAAGGGTAGGCTGCATGCCCAGAAGTGGATACCTACAAAGTGAGCTCAACAGCGTCTTTGGAGGTTCTGTGTCTCATGATGCTGTATCTGAGCATTTTTAACCTTTGCAGATTTTTTTTAAATCAATCCTTTCATGTAAAATGAAGAAATATCACTTTTGTTTCTTTAAACATTGAAAACATCAGAACCTTCATAGATAATGCTGTCACTGTCACTGGAGGCACACAGTACCCACCTCAAGAGTATATTATTTTGTGTTCCCATGAAAGCCCTAAACACCATTCAAATGCAAATTCCATACGCATCTGACCAGGGAATTCTGTTCAGATATAACCCCTCAGGTCCTTGACACTTAAGACGGTTGGCATGATCTACTGGGGCAATGGAAGGGCAGAACCCCATGCCAAGGGAGGGAGCAAGTCCATGCCTGTCACTGCAGGGCTGACCAGGAACTGGAGACTGGAGAGCACAGAGATGACTCCTAATGACAGTCTCTGCTCTGCTCATAGATCAGTGCCTAGCCCAGTGTTTATCAGATAGGCTTTCTTTGGCAGTTGATGGGGAGCAGATGCAGAGACCCAGGGCTATACACTAAGTAAAGCTTGAGGAAGCCTGTGAGAAAAGAGGAGGGAGGTATTGGGGGAGCAGAGAGGTAAAAGACACCAAGAGAAAAGCCCTATGGAGTCAACTGACCAGCACTCTTAAGAACTCAAAGAGACTAAAGTGACAGACACGGAGCCTGCAGGGACCCCTACATATATCATATGGTTGGCTTAGTGTTCTTACAAGTTGGAGTCAGGGTGGGAAGGGGTCTCTAACCCTTTTACCTGCCCTTGGGACCCTTTTCCTCCTACTGGGTTGCCTTATCCAGCCTTGATGTAGGGGCTGGTGCTCAGCCTCGCTCCATTTTGTTATGCTCTGTTGGTATCCCTGGAAGGCCTGCTCTTTTTCTAAGGGGAAGAATTGGGGTGGGGTGGATCTTGGAAAGAGGAGAGATGGGGGGAGCTGGGAGAAGTAGAGCGAGTGGAGGATGGGAGTTGGGATGTATTATACGAGAGAATAAAAAATAAATTATAAAAAATAAAATTAAAAAATAAGGAGGTTGCAAAAGTCTTTTGGTGCATTCTCTACAGAGCCATGCTGAGACTTGAATGGCTTTCTGGAATATGAAATAGATACAAAACAAAGGGTCGTGTTCTTGGAAGCCTTAACCAGGAGAATCTTGCCTCTTGTTTCTGCTCCAACTATGTATGGAGGTTATCAAGATCCTAAGCCTGTGTCACAGAGCACTGGGAAATTCCTCAAACACAACTCCTGAGAGCAAGTTTGAAGGGAAGAGTGAGGAAATAAAAGGGACCTTCTTTAAGATGGCTCAGCCAGTACAAGCACTTGCTATGTGAGCCCAAAGGCCTGATTTTGCTTTCCAGAACTCACATAAAAAGTCACATGTGGTGGCATGTATCTCCCATCCCAGCACTCCAGTGGTGAGATGAGAGGCAGAGAGAGGATTCTCAGCTGGAAGGTCACAGGTGAGCTATCCTGGAAAACACTGCACAGCAGAACCAAGAGATCTTCTGTCTCAGCAAGGTGAGAAGCAAGAACCAACTCCCAAAAATATCCTCTAATCTCACACGAGTTGTAGCGTGTGTGTGCCCATGTGCACACACTCATACACAGAGAGAGTCAATCAATAAATAAAAATATCAAAAACTGCCTTGTACCACATCTTTAAGGTAGGCTAGTACATGAGAACAAGCCAGTAGGACTATCCACTAAACATTCGAGATGTTTTGTCCCATCAAGTTCATGTGAGGGGATCTGCTCAGATAGGCTATGGAAGAGTATTGCCACAGCCCCAGCACCAAAGATCCACTCTGAGTTTGCATCTATCAAGCTTGTCCCAGCTGCTCTAGGAATCCAGTATCCAAAGCACAAGATAGACACACTGTGGAGCAAGTGCAACATTCCCTGGGATGGGAGTTACCCTGTGTTATTATTAGTCATTTGCATCATCCAAGTCAGCTGAAGTCAGAGAGAGCAAGGAATAGAGAATTGGAGAGTCTGGGTAGCAAACACTAACGTTTCAGCTGTGTCACATGTGCCTATCTGCTCATTCTGTGAGAAGCACTTAGGGTGTCGTTCTTGGACCTGACATAGATGAAGTACAGTTTCTTTGAAATCACTTGAATGCTTGTAAATAGCATTACACTCTGTCCGAGTGAGACGCTTTGGATTCTGGTGCTGGGCCATTAGCCCATGGATTCTAGCATTGTAGAATTCTTGTTTACACCCTGGGCCCTAAGAAGATATGTTGACTAATGATATTAACAGATCTTTTTTTAAAAGTAGATTATTGTACATTGCAGTGCACACCTCTTATCCCAGTACATGGAAAGCAGAGGCAGAGGTGGAAGGACCAATGTTCAAAGTCATCCTCTGCTACATACTGAGTTTGAGGCCAGCATAGGATGTGTGAGACCCTGTCTCAAAAAAACATGGTAACAAAAACCAAATTATAAAACAGGAAAGGATTCCCAATTTTACCAGAATCAATGATAGTTAAAGAAATGTGGTGTGCACAGACAGTTACCATCATGAAAACACAAAGAGGGTTAAGGTAAAAAACTGGTAGAGAAAAGACATTGCATCATGATCCATAAACATACCAACTAGATCATAAATAAGTTCATTCTTGTGGCAGGATGGCTGCATCTAGCTACAGACATCAATGCTGGCCAGACTTCATTAAAATCACCCAGCACCTCCTACCCTCCGTTTCCTTGCCCGTGGACAGCCTTCTGTCTGTGCTATGGTTTCTGCAGAAGCCTCTCACCCAGAAAGCATTGTTTCATTAATTAATGAAAAAAGCAATATCTAGGGTTTTCATTATAATGCTGTTTCAATACAGCATAAAAGAAGGAAGTCTCCTGTTGAGTCAATTTATTCAAAATCAAGATGTTGCACCTTTGATTCCTAGGATATAAAAATGAGCTCAGATTTCTGGTTTTGCTATTTAGTCACAATACTAGTAATAAAAGAAAATCTGTTTACCTTTGTTAAGATTCCTTGGGAAAACTTGCCTCAGTCTGTGAAGTATTTCTTTAATTTGGAGACAAACTATCAATTACATTGTCCAGGCAGTCACACAACTGGCGTTATTATACTGAGTCTTTATGAGAAGGAAGAAATAGCTTAAATGAAAGCTGATTTTATTGACTTTTTCTTGCAAGGCTATTGTGAGCATTGCTGGCAGCAGCTGCCCATTAGCCCTACCCAACAGCACAGACATCTGTAGCTGTATCTGTTGTGCTGATGATGCTGGCTTCTAAAAAGTACAAATCACGTCTTCCACAACTTTATATCCCCAGGGCTTGGCACAGTGCTTGGCACAGAGTAGAAGTTCATTAATGCTTATTGGATAAATAAAGGATGAATGAGTCAGCGAACGAATGAATGAATGAATGAATGAAGAGGTTCATGAAAAAGAGGAACATTGAAAATTAGTACCATTGGCTCAAGAAAGCAGAGACAGGCATTACATGCTTTGGAAAGATTTTTATCCTTGAAATGGTTCAAATGCCAAAATCTATAGGTAAAAAGGATGTGTTTTGTTTTTCTACCCCAAATGATTATTAAAGAAATCCCCCACTTTCTTCTGGGACCAAAATCTGCAGTTATAATTGAGTCATGGGACTCCTCTCCTTCCCCCAGCTGTTAAAAACCTTTCTGCCCTCTCTTCTGAAGCATTTCTTGGGATTTCTAGGGAGAGATATAAATATCATATTTAGGGCTGAGCACTCAAATCATTTTCAGCAAATTCCTTTTAAAATTTTTTAGATCTACTTATTTTTATTTATTTTATTGTCTATGTATGGGTGTTCTTCTTGCATGTATATCTGTGTAACACCTGCTTGCCTGGTACCAGCAAAGGCCAGATCCACTGGATCCCCTGGATCCCCTGGATCCCCTGGAGCTGGAGTTACAGATGGTTATGAGCGACCAAGTGGGTGCTGAGAATTGAACCTGGGTCCTCTGTGTGAGCAACAAGTACTCGTAATAACTGAGCAATTTCTCTAGACACCTCAGCAAATTCTCTAAATAACATGTTAATTTCTCTAAAGTTATATGCTTCTCAAAGAAAGACCTAAAAAAATTTTTTTGAATAACTAAGTAAAAACCAATTGATATCTGAAGACTCTGAAAAGTCCCAAGATTCAAGTGGTTTTGCAGGATCCTGAAAACATTCTCATTACTAGAAATAGGGCAGTGCAAACAGACAATCATTCTCTCGGCTAATGCTTTTTTCTGTGCATGAAATCCATATATACAAGTGACTTCCGATTCCCTGAAGTCTGCAAAGTAGACTTCAATATGACTTTTCTTAGAAAAGAATCAATTTTAGCTGCCAGCTAAAGGTAAGAATTTGGCATTTTTCAGTAAATTCTTTTAGGCTAGTGTTTCTCAATCTCAGTTGCATGAAGAAAGTATGATCTGGGAGGACAGGGACAAAGCATCAGTATTTTTATACATTCTTGGAGCAATGTTGTGTGCAACAACGTATGAGCACCAAAGTTTCAAGCCAATTTTCTCAATTAGTTCTCCATGGGTCAGTGATAGTATTTGCTGTATTTGATATAAAGCTCCTGCAGGGCTTCTGTACAATTAATAAATGCTAATGAAAATGAAAAGTTTCTGTCTTGGGCCAACAAGATGGATCAGCAGGTAAATACTGGTGACCTCAATTCAATCCCTAGAAACCACATAATCGTAGAAAAAAATGTTGAATCCACATAGACTACTGAGTGGTAATTTGGAAAATCCTCATACCTACAGACACCTAACATAAATGTTATGTCTCCATCTAATCCCTCCCTCCAAGACTCAGGGAATTTGTGGAAGAGAAGGAAGAAAGAGTATAAGGACCAGAGGGGATGGAGACACCAAGGTAACAGTGCCCTCTAAATCAACATTACTGATACACATATGAACTCACAGCGAATGAGACAGCATGCACAGGGCCTGCACAGGTCTGCACCAGATGAGGTCCTAGAGCTAAAATATAAATGGACACATGCTCCCATTTCTAACCCAGATGCTATCTACAGTTGATAACCACTTGCAAATTAAGAACTAGTTTTCTCCAAGGGAGTCTCACTAGAGAAACGGACTACTCTCGAGTGTAGGCTGCATGCCCAGCAGTAGATGGACAACAGAAAATGAACTCAGTGGCATCTTTGGAGGTTCTTTGTCCCATAATGTCATGTCAAGGATTTTGTTTTTTAACTGTATCTTATTTTTATTTTATTTATATTTTTCTCTATTCCATAGGTGTACATATTACAGCTTCCAGTTTAGTGGTTTTTATGGGATTCCTAAGTGTGTAAATGAGTGTGTCTCTGAATCACTATCTGTTTCTTGTGCCTTTTCTTGGGCTCTTTTCCCTCTGTATATTTGTTTTGTCCTATTCTGATGTATTTGTTTTTGTTTTAGCTTTATATCATACATATGATATAATATCATATCCTTATCATTATCCTTATCATTATCCATATCCATATCATTATCCCTTAGTAGGTTGTTTGTTTTCTGAGAGACAGAAAGGGAATGGATCTGGATGGTGTGTGTGAAGAGGAGCTCAGAGGAGTAGAGGGAAGAAAAACCATAATCAGGATATAGCATGTGTGAAAAGAAAACCTATTTTCAATAAAAGAAAAACAAAATAAATCCTGGATAACTACTTTTGTCTAATTAGCTCACATAATCTTCTCAGAAACATCACAGATAAATACTTGTGCTTGCCTGCATTCTTAGGAATTCTTAGGCAGACTTCCAACAAGGTGTGGGATAATTTCCAGAGACATTTTTCAATGGAAGGATATTGAGAAGTTCACAGAACACCACACACACTCTGAGAGAGAGGGGGGAGGAATGGAGGGAGGAATAGAGAAAGAGGGGGATAGAGGAGAGAGAGAGAGAGAGAGAGAGAGAGAGAGAGAGAGAGAGAGAGGCGATCCTATCATGGAGAACAAACAATCAGATGAGGTTGGCTGGCTTGGGTGTGTCAGCTTTCTACACTAGCATGAAATCCATGAGACGCTCAACATACAAAGATCAATGGTTACTTTGATTCTCGGTTTTGCAGTTTTCAGTTCATGGCTGGGCAAGGTCATTGATTTTAGGCACCCTGAGTGGGAGTGGCAGACGGCAGTGGCAAAAAGTACTATTTGCATGTGCCACTGCAAAACCATTTACCTCGTGGCCAGAATTAAAAGAGGACTAGGACTAGGCAGAGTCCCATATTTCTCTTCAGGCACACATTCCCAATGACTTAAAGACCTCTCATGATGCTCCGGCTCTTAAAAAGTCCTACTGTTCTCCAATAATGCCAACTTGGTAACCAAGCCTTTAATAGATGGGCCTTCAGAAGAAACGTTTAGAATCCAGATCAGGTAGGAGAAGATTAGCAGCCAGACTTAGCTAAGGAAGGATCTGGTTAAGAAACTTCCACTGCAGCCTGGCCGCTAGACATCATGGTCCTGCCACTGCCTCCAGACTCAGAAATGAAGCCTGAATCACTGCCTCTCACGGGTTTAAATCTTGGTAACAGTAGAGAGATTGAAAATACCCTTCTAGGTATCTCAGAGTCTTGGGCCTGCATGGTCGCTGTCATATTGGAGTTGAACTTGACGTTTTGTCCATCTACATATGTGGGCTGGAACAGATACTTGCCTCTCTCAGGAACTTCTCAAGTGTGAGCACCCCAGATATAGGAAGCTGTAAAGATGACAAACATCCAAAATTACAGCAGAGATGAGTGAAGTTGGAAGAGAGAGATTTCTAGGAGTTGACATTTCCAGGCTGGCAGATTAGAAACTCACACTGGAGTTGATCCTGCAACCAGTAGTCTAGACATTCAGGTAGGATTTCTATACTGTAGTCACCCTGACTCCTGGTGCCAGGGACTGAACCTAGGGCCTCACACACATTAGACAAGCACTTGACCACTGAGAAACCTTATTGAAAACTTTTTATGTTGAAGCAGGGTCTCACTAAATTGACCAGACTGACCTTGAACATGTTTTGTAGCTGAGTGTTGTGATTTGAAAATGAAATATGCCTCCATGGGATCATGGGTTTGAACACTTTGTCTCCAGTTAGTTGTGCTGTTTCGGAAAGCTATGAAACCTTTAGGACAGGAGTTCTCAACCTGTGGGTCACAACCTCTTTGGGGGTTGAACGCCCCTTTCACATGGGTCACCTAAGACCATCTGCATGCTACTGTCATTACAGTAGCAAAATTAGAGTTGTGAAGTAGCAGCGAAATTTATTTTATGGTTGGGGGTCACCACAACATGAGGAGCTGTTGAGAACCATTGCTTTAGGAGGTAGAGCCTCGCTGGACCAAGTGTGCAACCAGGGGCTGCCTTTAAGAGCTTATAGCCTGGTCCCACGTCCTACAAATTCTCTCCTCCCCTCTTCTTCCCTCCTCTCCCCTCTTGCTATGAAAAGTGATGGAGAAGAATGACAACCACTCTCCCTATGTTGTGTAGAGATCCCCGTTAAGTGACAATACAGCAGAGCAAAAGCACAGTCACTAGCCTCATGCCGTGGAGCCACCGAGCAGTGATGTGCTTCCCCAGGGGATAATACCACGTAGGAAATGCAAGGATGCGGGAACTGGACATGAGAGAGCAACAGAAAGCCAGGGTCTGACAGATGCAGGCCTGAGGAGAAAGGAGAGTGGATGCTGCATCTGCCAGGTCCAGGAATGGGATGCAGGAATGTAGAAAGAGTGAGGAAAAGAGACTAAAGAGGAAGCAGATACCCTCCTCTGCCAAGTAATTTGTCCACTTCATCAGATTGAAGGGATAAGTCTTAGCAATGAGCTGATTTGTCAGTGTACTTTAAATTCCAGAACTTTAGTTTCCGTGTAGAAATTGGAAAGAAAGGACTATGCTCATCAGAAAAAAAAATTAGCGAAAAGCGTTTAAGATAATTTTTTGAGTTTTTTTTTTTTTTTTTTTTTGGTTAAGTTCTTTATGTGGGGCAAGGAAGGGCAGCTCTGATATGCTTACAGGTGTGCTTGTGTTTAGCCTCAAGTATTTTGTCTTTCTGTTTTAAATGAAAGGCTCAGCCTTCTAGAGGGTTCAGCATGAGCATGATTATAGCTGTGTTTACCTTCCCGCTTCACTCTGTGACAACACTGCAGTGCAGTCTCTCATCACCCTGAATCTCACATTGGGAAACTTAGCCATAACTTGGCTGTGAGAGGAAGGGAGCCCACTGGCCATATTTTGACATCTGTCTGGCAGACAACTGGGCTCACTTGCTCCGTGTATTTCAGCAACCCATATATTCATGCCCAGATCTCTGGTCAGCCTCCCCTGGGAAGAGAGGGAGAAAAATGAGATTTGAATTGAG
Organism: Cricetomys ansorgei; assembly: GCA_026225945.1. Classification (NCBI taxonomy): domain Eukaryota; kingdom Metazoa; phylum Chordata; class Mammalia; order Rodentia; family Nesomyidae; genus Cricetomys; species Cricetomys ansorgei. Next base: position 2,123,754 of record JAMJFZ010000417.1, read on the forward strand.
ATTGAAGCCGAGGCATTGAATTGAGGATAGATGTTTTTTACTTCGAAGGAGATGGGGGGGGTTTCATTTTTCAACTTTTTATGATGGACATTTTCAAATGAACAAAAGCTGAGAAGAACTGCATAGTGACTACATGGGTATTTCCCATCTTGTTCTAAACTTAACACGCTGCCGTGTTTCCTTTATCTCATTTCTATCTTTCTATTGATTTTTCTACCATTTATCAACCCATCTTTTTTTTTTTTTTGATGCACTTCAAAGTAAGCTGCAGGAGTCAGTACACTTTCCCCCTGAACACTTCATCGTGTATAGCATTAACTGTTTTGAACTGAGTCTTAGAAATTCAAGTAGCAAGAAAAGCTTGGAATCGACCCAACATATTAGCATGGAATGTGAACAATATCCCATCCAGCATGGTTGAAGGCAATGATCATAAAAGAATAAAAGCCCTAGAAGGGAAAAAAATTAAATGTCAATGCAGCTCATGCTATAACTTGTTCCTTCTTTTGGAAAGGTTGCTTTCATGTTTATCTTTAGCTATTATGTGCATATATCTTAGTTAACACTGCTTAATGTTTAATTTAATTCACTGTTTTTTTTAATTCTTTATTGAATTTGTTTCTACTGTGGTCATTCAGCAACAATACATAGATTTGTTTCTGAGAAACATTTGTGTGCATATGTGCATACCCGTGTGTGTGTGTGTGTGTGTGTGTGTGTGTGTGTGTGTTACTTTACAAGTGAATATTGTAAATGATCTACTACCAACCAATAGAGAAAGACTTTAAGTATCCTCCTCCCTAAGACTTTTAAAGAATATTCTTTCATCTTTAGAGCTTGTATTTCAAGCCTACCTATTTTCCTCCTTGCTTCTCATTCTATATTATAAACTTTATGGAAAATATCCACTTTCCTCCACTCTTGTGACTCGAAAAATGTGCTTCAAGCTAAATCACTTCATGACTTTGACACACAGCCAACACAACTCAGTTTGGACTTGTGGACCTAAGGCAAATGGCATACCATTTTTGTTTCATAAATCCTAAGATCAACATTTCTCAAAGCTGTCGTGAGGCCCATTCATCACAGAAGCTAGCCTTCCTCAAGGTAGAAACATTCCTCACATTGTAATCACGATAATTAGAACAATCTACTCCATGACTGCTTAATAACAGGTCTTCTTCTGGAAAGTTGATTGTTTTTATCCATTCAGTATCTATTTTGTAGACTGCTTCTTATGTGCTAGGCACCAAATGCAGCTTTAAGTGGACATAAAAAGCTGACAGTCAAATGCAGGATTATGTAATTTATCAGCATTAATGATGACTTGAATTGTAATTGGGATAAATGCTGTTTTTTTCCTCAAAAATATGTACTTGGAATGGATTAAACAGAGAAAGATTTTATGTAGTTTGTGAAGCTGGGACAGAGAGGAGAGTGATCAAGGATGACTTCCCTGTGAAGGGATATCTTATCTGGGACTTGACTGATGAGTAAGAGTGGAAAGAAAAGAGGGAAAGTGGATTCCTGACAAAGAGAACGAGATATCCAGAAACATTCAGTTAGAAAGGACATGACTAAAATAAGACTAGCTTTATTTGCATATTGGGACATAGAAGGAAGCTAAATGAATGATCAAAGGATAGATTACATGAGGTCCTTGTTGTCAGTGTTAACAGTTTTGGTATTTGCCCACTGGGTGATAGAAAGCCACTGAAATACTAGATAAAATAGCAAATTTATTTGATGAGAATTGTGTCTTTAGAATCTCACCTTGTTGTGAAAGTGTTTTAGTTAGGGCTAATTGTAGCACAGACTCAAAATAACAGTGACTTCAATAGGATGGAAGTTCCTCTCTCGTATGAAAATTTGAGCTGTAATTCAACATTGCTCTGAAAAGTCATTAAGAATTTAGATATAAATGGCTCAGCTGTTAAGAGTGTTGGCTGCTCTTCCAGACCAGACTTCAATTCCCAGCACCCAGATGGCAGTTCATAACTGTCTGTAACTACAGTTCCAGTGGCTCCAACTCCCTCACATGTGGCTGAACACCAATAAATAAATTTGTAGAAAAAAGTATTTAGATATATACATATCCATATATGTGTATGTAACAATAATAATCAAATAAAAAAAGGCTATCAATTTGAAAGTTGGGGGGACATGGGAGGGGTTTGAGGGAAGGTACCTGGGAAAAGCAGAAGGGGGAAAAGAAGAAAGAGAAGTAATACATTCTATTTCAGTTTAAAACGTATACAGAAATTAAACTAAAAAAAACATAAATTGAGCTCGTGGGCCAGCTAAAATGACTCTGCTGATCAAGGTACTTGCATACAAGCCTAGCAACCTGCCTTCAGTCTCTGAGACCCACATGGTAGAAGGACAGAACTGACTGCTGCAAGCTGCCTCTGACCTCCAGACATGTGCTATGGTATGCACACAGTCCTTCCACTAAGTAAATAAATTTGATTTCGGAAAGGAAAAAAAAAAATCCTCTGGGTTACAGCTATCTTATTCTACTATCCTTAGACTGTTATCCTCACTGAAATTAACCAAGATGGTACAGCATCAAAGTTGCATCTTAACTAGTAAGACAGATACAACTCACAAATAGTGTCTATCACCTCACCTTCTGTTTTGTCCAACCAACAAGCATTTAGTTCTAGTGTCACACTCAGCTGCAAAGGAAGCTGGGAAATGTAGTCTTTATTCTGGGTGGCTGAGTGACCAGTTTAAAAATCTGTTATGTGGAAAATGTAGAGGCCAAATACTGAAGAGTAGCTGGTAATTTCTGTCATTGATGTGTTAAAGACGGTCAAGACAAGAAAAGGGATGACTATGGTAAATCATTTATTTGAAGCCTGAGCTGGATATAGTAAGAAGATATTCTAGCATAGTGAAATTGAATCAGAAATAAAAAACTTAAGAAATGTATAGGCATTAAAATCAGTAGCACTTATATATAAAAAGCAAAGGAAGCAAAAACAATGACAATGTTTCTAAAATAATCAGGAACATAGGGGCATCATTTATTAAAATACAAAAGCCTTAAAAATCTATATAGAACAATCAGAAATTTTGATGTGATATTATTGCCAAATATCCAAGTTAGAAATGCCACCAAGGCCAGTGGCTGGCAACTACAGGCAAGTCTTTCCCAATGTCTTTATTAAAAGTTTCATTTTGTATTTAAATTTTTTCATACATTATATTTTAAATATGTATTCCACTCCCCTAAATACTTCCAGATCCACCCTAACTTTCTACCTACTCAACTTTGTGTTCTCTCTCTTTCTCTCTGTCAAAACATACCCAAAATACAAACATGATAAACAAAAATCCAATAAGACAAAAATGTCAAAACAAAATAAAAATCCCATTAAAAAAACATATAGTTCATTTTGTGTTGGCCTGGACATTCTTATTATTTTTACTGTGGTAAAATATAGTATTTTATATATTTATAAAAGTAAAATTTACCATTGCAACCATTAAGTGCATAAGCTAATATAAGCTAATAATATCTTAAACACATTCACAAAACTGTACCATTAGTACTACTATCTATTTCAAAGACTTTTCATAAATCCAGTTAGAAATTTCATAACTGTGCCCCTGGCACAGTGGTGGCACATGCCTTTAATCCCAGCACTCAGGAAGTAGACACAGGTGGATCTCTGTGAGCTCAAGGGTAGCCTGGTCTACAGAGTGAGTTCCAGGATAGCCAGAGTTGCAACAGGGAAACCCTGTCTCGAAAAAAAGAAAAAAATTTTTTTCATAACCGTTAAGCAAAAGCTCCTCAACTCTCCTCCTTCTCAGCCTGTGACAACCTCTAGTTTACTTTTGATCTTAATCCACTTATCATAGATGCAAATTTTATCATTCTGTGCCCAGGTTAGCTCACTTCATACAATATTCAAAGCTTCACTCACACAAATCAAAATTCCATTCCTCTTAAAAACTGGATAGTATTCAATAGCATTTAAGCACCATAGTATGCTTACTCATTAATCATTGATGGAAGAGGATGTTTACCACTTTTGGCTATTGTAAACAATGCTACAATAAACTTTATCATAGAAGCATCTGCCTGAGTTCCTGGTTTCAATTTCTTTGGCTAAACATAACTAAGACTACAATAGATCAGTTATATTGTAACTTTCTGGAGATCCACTGAACTGCTTTGAACAGTGGCTCTACTACTTCACATTCCAATGAGCAATGTCCAAGTGCTCCAGTCTCTCCAGTTTCTCTTCATTGTTTATCATTGTTATTATTGCCATCATAGCAAGATGGCAAAATGGTACCTCATTCTGTCTTTGACTTATGTTTTTCTAATGTTGGAGTTTCTATAGACTTATTTATTCATTCTAGTCAACTAGTTGTACCTCCCTTTCAAAGGCTTAAAGAGGAAGAGGTAAAAAGAATGTAAGAGCTGGAAGATACAGAGAAGGGCTGCAAAATGCAGTTTTCTGGATATGACATGGGTTTTGCAATCACCATCTCCCAGCAGCTTGCTTACACTGGACCTGTACAGGTTTATCAATAGTCAAGCATGGATCAGGAAGAAGCTTACAGAGCTCTACTTTTTCCCTGCTGATCTATTGTCTACTGATGGAGTATAGCAAGGGAAAGTCACTGTCTTCAGATGTATTCCCTCTATTGAGGTCACCAAGTTCCAAGGGACAGTTTCAATCATGGTCACAAAGAAGGTCCTGGTTAAACTCAGTAGGTCAGAAAACAAAATAAAACAAAACAAAATAGAAAGACATGAATGGAGGCCCTCGTGTACTCTATTAAGTTGGAACATCTCGAAGAAATGGATGAATTTCTAGATTCATCTAATCCAGCAAAATTAAGTGAAGACAAAATCAACAACCTAAAAAGACCCATTCTAAATAAGGAGATTAAAGCAGTAATATAAGCCTCCCAACTAAAAAGTCTAGGTCTAGATTGCCCAGATAGATTTGCAGCAGAATTCTACCAGATATTCAAAGATCTTCATCTAAACCTTCTTAAATTATTTTTTAAAAAACAGAAGGAGCATTCCCAAGCTCCTTTTAAGAAGCTGGTATGACACTAATGACAGAACAAGTAAAGACAAAACAAAAAAAAAAAAAGATAACTACAAGCCAATATCCCTGAAGAACATAGGCCTGAAAATACTCAATTTAAAACTTGGAAAGCAATCACCAACATATATCTAAAAGATTATCCATCATCATTGAGTTGGTTTTATCTCTCAGTTGCAGGGATTATTCAACATGCACAAGTCAATGCATGTAACAAATCACATAAACGGACCTAAACACAAAAATCACACGATCATCTCAATCATCTCAGAAAAGTCTTTGACAAAATCCAACATGCCTTAATAATAAAAGATCTAGAGAATGTATGACTGTAGGGATCACACTTCAAAGTAAGAAAAGCTATGTATGAGAAAGCCACAGCCAACATCATCTTAAATGTGTAAAACAAATTGAAGCAATTTCATGGAAGTCAGGAGCAAGACAAGGCTGTTCACTATCTCCACTCCTTTTCAAAGCCCTAGCTGGATCAATAAGGCAAGAGATAAAAAATTAAAGAAATACAAATAGGAAATGAAGAGATCTCAAAAATTCTACCAGAAAACTTCTAGAAACAGTCAACAATTTCAGTGAAGTGGAAGGATACAGAATGAACTTGTACAAATCAACAGTTTTTCTATACACTAACAACAAACAAACATACCGAGGAAGAAATCATAGACACATTCCCATTCACAACAGCCTCAAAGAAAACAAAATATCTAGGAATAAACCTAACCAAGGAAGTAAAGACTATCTATGGTGAAAACTTTAAACCCCTGAAAAAGAGATAGAGAACGACACTAGAAAATAGAAAGACATTCAATGCTTCTGAACTCATAGAAATGATATTGTGAAAATGATCATTTTTATCAAAAGCCATTTACAGATTCAGTATAATCCTGAGCAGTATCCCCATTCCACACTTCACATAAATAGAAAAAAAAATCCTAAAATTTATATGTAAACACAAAAGACCCTATATAGCCAAAACAGCCCTGAGCAAAAAGAGTAATTCTGGAGAGATTACCATTTCAGACCTCAATCAACATGACAGAGTATTAGTAATAAATACTATATGATACTGACACAAAATAATTGTGTGGATCAATGGGACAAATCAAATACCCCAAAAAAGAGAAGATAAGATTACAGCCATTTAATATTTGACAAAGATGCAAAACACACACACACACACACACACACACACACACACATATTAACTGGAGAAAAGAAAGCATCTTCAACAAACAATGCTAGGAAAACAGGATGTCCACATGCCAAAGAACGAAATTAGATCTATCACCTTGTACAAAAACTAACTCCAAATGAATCAAAGACCTAAATTTGAAACCTGAAACTCAGAAACTGCTGGAAGAAAGCACAGCCCTATATGACATAGACACCTAATCCTGAATAAGACTCCATTTGCCCAAGAATTAAGGCCAACAATTGACAAGTGAGACTTCATGAAACTAAAACGCTTCTGCATGGCTAAAGAAACAATCAACTGGCTGAAGAGGAAGTCCACATAATGGAGAGAATCTTTGCCAGCTGTATATATGACAAATGACTAATATATGGGCTATATTAAGAACTCAAAATCAAAGAGCTGGGGGAAAAATGACCCATTTGGAAAATAGGTCTGAGATATGAACAAGTATTCTCAAAAGAAGAAGAAAAGTGACTAAGAAATATCTAAAATATGTTCATCATTCCTAGCAATTAGGAAAATGCAAATCAAAGCAACTTTGTAATTGCATCTTTCCCCTGTCATAGTAGCAAAGATTAATGGAACAACTGACAAGAAATTCTGGAAGGAGTATGAGGATAGGGGAGCTCTAATTCACTACTGATGGGATAACAAACTGGTCCAGGTGCTCTGGAAATCTCTGTGGAGAATCCTCAAAGGGCTAAAAATAAATATGATCCAGATACACTATTCCTTGGCGTAGGTACAGAAGACTTGCTGTCCTATTCCATAGACACTTGCTTAGCCATGTTCATTGCCACTTTATTCTCATTACTGGGTGATGCTCTGAACATGTGATATTAAAACACTATGTAACACTATTCAGATATAAAGAAGAAATGAAATTTGCTGATAGATGGATAGTACCCCCCCCCAAAAAAAAGCGAGGCAAACCAGATTCAGAAGGACAAATATCACAGATTCTCATCTGTGGCTACTAACTTCAAATCTTCAGATGTGAGTACGTAACCTGGAGTAACCACAGAAACTAGCAAAGTAGAAAGAGACCGTGGAGGCAAGGGGCAACAGAGAGAGCAATAGCTGGATAAAAGTAATTTGAAGGGGACAATGAGACAAATGGTGGGCTCTTTAAAGGGAGAGTGGAGGGGTCAAAACAGAAGTAGAGATAGTAAAGATGTCTGAAAAGTCATAATCATATTATTATCTATTTACCTAAATTGCATATAAGTCTATAAGTCTATGTGTATACATATTTAGTTTAAGTGAAAATTTCTCATCTGGCTGCTAATGATTTTTTTCTCCCTAGTGCCAGAGACTATCTAAAAAAAAAAACCTCAATATTAGGCATGAGAAGCCCCCTTTTCAGCTGTTGGTTGCAGGAGCCCAAAAGACATCCAAAACATTAGAAGCTATTACCATTGCTTTTGGTTGCCTCCTAGAAGTGGAAGGTAAATCCCTCTTGCTGAAGATATCATGAGCTAGACCTGACCTGAAATCCTCCTTCCAGAGGATCAGTTTTCATGGTACCACAAGCTGTCATGTGAGCTTCCAAGAGAGGGAAGCAACCAATAGTCCTTCTAAGCTATGGCACATGCACTCCAATGACCAGCATAGCACAGTATCACTAAGGGTGCAGTAGTGGTAACCAACAGTTCTCTAATTGGATTTAACACCTGCTCAACTAGAGGGAAATCATGTCTGGTACTGGAAACCTAGCCAACTACATAGGGCTAGTGAAGTCATAGATCTTGGAGTTGAACCTACAACTGTCACTTTACTAAACTAGCATAATTCCTGACTTCATTCTAAGTATTTATTCTCAATAACCACAGATAAGTGTAGCCCTTGCTTCTCATCAAAGAAACGTCTCCTTGCAACATATGGAGACCATTACAGAAACCCATGAATAATCACAATGTAGTTAAACAAGTGATAGAGAGGTGCTCATCCCCAACTGATAGCTCTACAACACAATTCTAAACCTAAAGCTCAGGGAAGATAACAGAAGAAAGAACATAAAGATGGTATGATCCAGAGGAACCGGAAATCTGCTGTGAGATTGCATCTCCTAGACATGTCAGGGAATCCACACCCAGTAAGTCTCAACAATGTGACTATGTAAATAAGATCTGAACAAGACAACACCAACAGACATATTAATATTACATAGGGAAATCTCATGAGGTCCCAATCCTAGACAAAGAACTACAAGAAAGTAAGGACTGCTGAGAGTAGGAGAAATGTATTCCCTAGGACAGAGCTGCCTACCAATTAGTTATCGAATACCAAGTAGTCAGCCCTGAAGTAATATACATAAAAGTAATATTATACAGACTGAGCACAATTATTTACATATTTATAAATGTGTGTGTCACAACAGTTAAACAAAAAGAGAACATAAGCTTAAGAAAGATCAAGGAGGGGTACATGGGAGTGGTTGGAGGGAGAAAAGGGAAGGGAGGAATGATGTAATTACAGTTTAATTTCAAAAAGTTTATTAATGAAAAAGACATGAATGTGGGAATGGGGTTTGTATGGAAAAGACGGGGTGACAGGTTGGAAAGCAGAGCATGGCATCGTAAATAATAATCATAAAGCTTTAAATACGTGAATGAAATTGTTAAAGAACAAATTTAATTACAATTATACAATAAATATCTATCCAACTGTTTTCCCCATTTTAACTTGGGTACATTGTTTGTGTTACTGAATTATAGAAGTTTTTTATTTATTCTAAATATTAATCCTTATCAGATATATTACTTGGAAATACATTCCCATTCTCTGGATTATAATTATACTCCCTTACATGTTCATTGATGAACAAAGGATTTTATTGTGATTCAACTGAGTTGGTCTAATTTGCTCTTTTTATTGTTTATCCTTTAGGTGGAACATCTAAGAATCCATTGCCAAATCAAGGTAAAAAAAATTTTTTCTTATGTTCTCTTCTTAACAGTTTGGAGACCACCTCTTAGTCCATCAGTTCATCTTGAGATAAATTTTATTAAGCAATATCTATTTAACCCTCCTTCTCAGACCCTGGTAAACTCTAATTTACTTTCCATTTCTATGAATTTTCCTGATAATAAAAGGCAGGAGTCTGCCTGCATTCTCTTTTGTATACTCAATTTTCCTGACACAACTTACTTTAAAAAAAAAAAAACAACTATTTTTCTGCCACTCAGAAAACTTGGCACTTGGTACAATCAATTGATCAGCAGGGCAATGGTGGGACTTACCTTTAATCCCAGCATTTGGGAGGCAGAGGCAGGCAGATCTGTGTGATATAATAACAATAAGAGCTATTAACAAGGCTGGGTGATGGTAGCACATGCCTTTAATCCCAACACTCAGGAGGCAGATGCAGACAGATCTCTGTGAGTTGAAGGCCAGCCTGTTCTACAGAGTGAGTTCCAGGACAGCCAGAGTTACAACAGAGAAACCATGTCTCAAAAAAACGACAAAAATCAATCGATCATTAGTGCATGGATTCATTTCTGGGATCTCCACACTTTTCTTTTGGTCAATATGCCATTGCTATATTGTTTTTACTATTAAACTTTTATATTAAGTCTTACTCTCAGGAAAGCTGAGTCCTTTAACATCATCCTTTATCAAAAGTTATTATTCTGTCACTCCTAAAATTCCACATCAATTCAAAATTCAGATTCCCTATTTCTGGACCATGAAGGGGACAGGGGGAGGATAGCTGCTAACATTTTCCCAGGACTTGTGCTGAATCTCTTGATTCCTTTAGTTAGCTTTGACTCTTTAACATTACTTTTCAATTCATGGATATAAACTGTCTTTCTATTTATTTAGTTCTTCTCTAATTTTTTAATTAATGTGTAAGAATTCCAGAGTTGAAATTTTTCAATACTTGGTGAAGTTTATTCCTAGGTATTTAAGATACTATAGTGAATAGGATTATTTCATTTTCTTTTCAGAGAATTGTTAGTATTTAGACTATAACTGATTTTGTGTGTGGGTCAATTCTGCTCCCTATAACTTTGCTAAATTTTTATATAATCTTTTAAGATTTTTCTACATAGAAAATCACATAATCTACAAATATAAATATCTTATTCATTCCTTTCTTATTTAGCTGTTTCTTTTTCTTGCCTGATAGTTTTGACTAGACTTCTGGTAGAATATTTACCAGTTTGCTGCCTCTTTTATTAAATTTTATAAGAGCAGAGTCATATTAATTTGATTGCTCATTTGTTATTAACTATGGCTGCTTTTATATCATAATGGAAAATAAGAGTATTTGTGACAGAAGCCATATAGTCCATAAATAAATACATACATGCATTTTAGAAAAGAAATTTGAATTTCATGAAACATATAGCACACACAAATTAAGTAAAAGTTGGAAGGTTAGATAAATACAAAATTTTACAAGGTTGAGGGAAGTGTTTAAGAAAATTCATAAAGTATATTGACACATCTCAAATTTAGTAACAGCAGGGGAAACATTATCACCCTTAGGCTTGAGAAGGCAAGGAAGAAAGAAAAGCTATTAACATTAACTGAGAAGGACAGCTACAGGAAAGGGAGATCTAATAGATGTTGTCAATTGTTAGTTGAGAAACTAGCAGAATACCGTTAAGTAGAGGAATACAAACCTTGACTTCCCCTGGATTCGTTTCTTTTATCATTGCTATGACCAAATACCTGACATTGTACTCCAGCCCAAGTTAAGAGAGGGAGGTTGCATTACAGATTTTGAGGGCGTGGTCCATTATGGCTGGGAAGGTGTGGAGAAAGGGGCAATTCTTGACTGTTGCAGTGAGGTTTCTTGCTCACATGCTCACATTTGGACAGATCATGAATCAGAGACAAAACAGGAAGCAGGGTTGGGCTACAAACCTCCAGACCTACCTCCAAGGACCCACTTTTTATAGCTGGACCCCTCATCCTGGAGATTTTGGAGCTTCTCATAGCAGTGCAACCAACTGAAGACCCGGTTTTCAAATGTATGATTCTAGGGAGGGGGACGTTTACATCGAACCTATAATAATCTTGAATCTCCTGTTAGGGATTCACTGGTCAAATCTAATTCAATGCCAGGTGGCCACAGACACTGTCTATAAAGATTAGTCTCTCTAGGTATCAAGGGGAGTGGAGAATAAATATGGAGTAACTTTGGGACAGAGAGAGGATAACCAGCATGGAGAGTCGTCTGATGAACAGAACAAGTTTCTGAAAAAGCAAGAAAGGCGTTTATACAGAGGAAAGTGGAAAGATTTTCCTTTCATTAAAAAAAAAAGGAACTCAATGGGAAGAGAGGACAGAAAAGGTTCAATGTATTGCCCGTGACCTTGTAAACGGTGTGGCCCACAGTGAGCAGCAGTGAACAGTTATTTGAAAGAGTTAAAGGACAAACTGGGCAGAGCAGTGAAGTCAGTGGGCCAAGGATCTCCAAAGCTCAAATGAGCCGAATCATTTTAAATTTAAACTGTATATACAGCTTAGTTACATGGTTTTTGTTTCCTCCAGATCTCCTAATATATAATGTTTAAAAATATTCACAGATACTGCCGTTTGTATTTGATTGTTTATGTATGATTATGTATGCTATATGCATGTACGGGGGTTAGAGGATCTTCTGAGAGTTAGTTTCCACCTTCCACCCTGTTGAAGATGGGTCTTTCTTGTTTCTGTTACGCTACATATTCTAGGCTAGCTAGCCCATGAGCTTCCATGTGACTCCTGTCTCCTCCACCTCCGATATCACTGGGATTACAGATGTGCACCACTGTCTCTGGCTTTTTATTGAGGTTCCTAAGATCAAACTGAGATTGTCAGACCTGCAAGACTTGCACATTAACCGGCTCGAGACATCTCCTTGGCCAGGATATTACTTTTTTAATATCTACAGCAGTCTCACAAGGTAAGTATCATTATCTCTGTTCCACAAATAAGAATGCTGAGGCTCACAATTTATGAATACTTAATCAGTTAGTGATGTTTTAGGACTTGGTCCAATTTTTTCGGCATGATACTAAGGATAATTAAGAATACTCAGAATAAACTAGTAGGAGCATGTTCTCCCTCTGAGCTTAGCTTCTTATTTTTTCTGAGATTATAATATAATTATATTTCTCCCTTTTTTAGTCCCTCGGAGCCCTCCTTGCTCTTCTTCAAATTAATGTCCTCTTTTTTCACTAACTGTTGCTGTATGCACATCTGCATACATGTATATTCCTAAATATAACCTGCTCAGATTGTAAAATGATACTTGTATGTATGTTCTCAGGACTGAAAATTCCATGTTGGATGCCATTGGTGTGCTCATGTGTGCTTTTGTGGGAATGAATACGGCTATAGGTCCTGAAACTACAAAGGGCCCATGAGAGGAGCAAAACAGGTTTTAAGGAAGAGGCTCAGAAGGCAAGAGAACACATGTGACATGCAAGTGGAAAGGAGCATTCTGAAAGCAAAAAGGGCATAAAGGGGTGGTCAGTGCCTAAAATGGTGTATATAAAAATGTGATGAAGAAACTTGTTACTTTGTATGGTAATTTTGTCTGTGTGTGTGTGTGTGCATGTCATGAGTATGGGTGCCCACAAAGGCCAGAAGAGGGCTGTAGATTCTTCAGAGCTGCGGCTACAGACAGTCGTGAGCCACCCAATATAGGTGCTTAGAACCAAACTCCAGGTCCTCTGGAAAAGCAAATACATGCTCTTAACTGCTAAAACATCTCTCCAGCATCATATACTAATTTTTTTTAAAAAAAGAACTTACTAGTTTAATAACTGCAAGTTGTTTTTCTGGTAAAGCATAAGCAAGAATTTCTTAGAGGAAAATGAGAAAATAGAAAGTAAGTATTTGAAAACAAGGTAGATTCTGTTCAAACCACATACCAAAGGCAAAACTATTTCCACGCCACCGATTATCTGAGAGCAGGTAGTATGTCAAGCCTTTCTTCTGAATTCATTTTGCCATATACACAAAAATATGTATAGAAGAAACCAATCAAAAGATACCACAGTGTCTCTGAGGTCATACTTTTTCATGTGATTCATGTTGCTTGGCTATGTAAGGGAACACTTCTAAACATCAACTTTTTGAAAAATTGCAATTACATGCTTTCCTACGATATTTATTAGCCAGGACATTGGACTAATTTCATTTCTAAAACTATAACTTTTATTTTTAAACTATTTTCCAATATGAAATTCTTTTAAAAAAGAAAACCACCAATGCAACATTCTTTCCTAGTAAAAACTTTTCAGAGCAATTTTTCTAAAACTTAAAATACACAAGTAGAATGATAATTCCTTGTACTTAGCCTTGTGCTCTATTTGGTTTATTTGTTGTGTCTATCTCTCACACTATATCACTGGAATTTTTCTGAAATATATTTATTCAATAAAATTGCTTGTAATGTTTGCAGTTTATAGTTAATATGAATGAAAATTTGTCAATTGATTGCGTTCTGAATATGATGACATTTTTAGCTGAAGATATAGTCTCTTTACAGGTGTTCTGACAAGTCAGAACAAATTATTTTGATTTTATTCTCAATTCTAATTAGTTTATTTTTAAAGCTATAAATAGTTGACCTGTTTTGCAACTCTAATGACTAAATGCTGGGCCTTACATGTGGTAAGCAAGCATGTGTCCACTGAGCTTCATCCCCAGCCCTATGTATAAATATTTTGAAGACTACTCTCTTTTGTTTCCATTTAAAATTCACTAAGTTGCCTGTGTTTGTGAAGCTTTTGAACAGTTGACCAAATTTAAATACTTCAAAGGGCCTTTTCACATTTATACTGTCCTAGTACAGACTATACATTTTTTTTCCAGTTACAAATGAGAGGTGTGGAGCTAAAGGGTTGGCTCAGCTGTTAATAGTTGTTTTTTTTTTGTTTGTTTGTTTTTGTTTCTCTGTTGTAACTCCAGCTGTCCTGGAATTCACTCCATAGACCAGGCTAGCCTTGAACGCATAGAAATCCACCTGCCTCTGCTTTCTGAGTGCTGGGATTAAAGACATGTGCCACCACCACCCAGCTTTGTCAATAGCTCTTACTGCTCTTTCAGAGGAACAGGATTCAGTTCCCAGCACTCACATGACAGCTCACAATTGCTGGTAACTCAAGTTTCAGGGGATCTGATGCCCTCTTCCATCCCATGAAGGCTCCTGTATGCACATGATTCACATTAATTCTCTCAGTCACACACAAATACATGTAAAAAATAAAACATTTTAAATGAAAGATATATCAAGGTATTATAATGTACAATTAAAGAGTGTCAAAGTAAACCTTATACAGAATTTGGGCTCTCATAGTCTGTTAAGTGGGTAAATGATAAAGTGCACGAGCCTTGTTTCCATAATTGCCATATGCTAAGAGGTTTAAAATTCAAAATTTTCTTGACGCTCCATTTCTTGAGTGCTTTCATTAGAGACTTCTGAATGGTTTTGTATAAAATACAATCTAAAGGATGTGTTTACAATAATATTTACTACCCTCTAAGACACTTGAATTAATTAACAAAGTACTTCTTTAAAGGCTAAATTCTTAAAATTCTGAGTCATATTGGAAACAAAAAAGGAGAATATGACAGCGTGCTAAAATTTTACTTTCTCTGTTCCACATTAGATTTGTCACAAAGTTTTTCAATTCAACTATTCTAAATGTGTGTATGTAAACAGATTTGTAAATGTTGACAAATCCTTTTTATTTCAATTCAGTGCTTATCACAGTGTAAATGAAATAATGAATTATATATGCCTCATAACCAGTTCCAAGTGTATTTCTGCTTGATAGATGCCTTAATTTAGTGTAAATATTGAAGTTACGAAGATGATTATATTTCACCTAAACTTATGATTGGATTATGATCACAAAAAATATATTCAATATTGGATTTTCCAAACTAACACATTGGCATTATCATCAAAAATATGTTAACTTTAAGAAAATGAACTCCCAAACATTATGTTTTTATTGTATAATTTGGATAAAAAGCTAAATAAACCAATTTCCTATTTGAAGCATTTAATGTCATTGATAGAAATTGGATATCACTTAACTGTGTGCAAAAGATACTTTTCCATCAATGAATCAAATTCAGTAACACCTGTCACTTCACTATGCACAGAAAAACTTAGAATTGAAAACGAATGTTGCTTTATTATAATAAGTTTCGTCCTTTCTCTTGTTCCTATAGTAAGAACTGACACTCATTGTCCCAAAAATATCTAAAGAAAAATACTCAGGATGTGTTCAGAATGAATGTTCACCCAAGCAAATATCCCATCTCCATCAGAACATCTGAGAAACCTTTCTATTTTTCTTGAGACTATTTATTACTGTACAGCCATTTGCATAGATTCTTTTTATTGCACATCTCATCACAAGCCCAGCAGCAGTTTCGGTTGACAGAAGTGTCCACCACAGGGGCAGAAGACCAAGAAGGTATCTGCCACATGGAATTTCTTCTGCAAGCAAAATTCAAGAGGTCCCCTATCATTCCTTCAAAACACATGCAGATTATTTACCTAAATCTAAAAATGGGACTCCATCTTACTCTTCTACTCTTCTTCAGAATAGTCTTGCACTTTTGTGTCTTGGGATTCCCTTTGGTACACCAAATTCCAAAGAGCACCAGCTTATAACGAGAGGAGCTTTATCACAGCTCACAGTGTTAGAGGTTGCAGTCTATGTTTGTCGGTCCAATTGCTTTAAGCTTTACTCCAGCATAACATGAAAGAGATATATAGCAAAACCAAATTATTCAACTCAGCTCCACAACATGAAAGAGAGAAAAGCCTGACCCTAATGACCTGACAGCTTCTCACCAGGATCTGCCTCTAGG
Organism: Cricetomys ansorgei; assembly: GCA_026225945.1. NCBI lineage: Eukaryota > Metazoa > Chordata > Mammalia > Rodentia > Nesomyidae > Cricetomys > Cricetomys ansorgei. The sequence continues at coordinate 2,139,870 of JAMJFZ010000417.1, forward strand.
GTTTCCATCACACACACACACACACACACACACACACACACACACACACACACACACACACACACACACCAGATCCACCATGCTCAGAATGGAGCCTCTAACACATAGACCTTTTGGGCACAGTTTAAGCCCCACCCTATTATAACTTCCATGGAAAGGAATGCTTTGGGGGGAGGTGTTTATGAAGGTCAACCAAATTTTCAACCATCATTGGAAATCTTCTGAGAATAACTTTCCTAAAAAGTCTCTGATCGCAAACTTCCCCCAGATAACCGAGCAGGTACTTCTCTGCCCTGCCTTCTCTACTCTGCACGATTCACCTGACAATGGCGTTTGCAGTCATAGTTTAAGCACACCTGATTCACTTAGACATCATGCCATGCTAGTGGACAGAAGGAGAAAGCTGTAATTGTTTTTGATAGCAATAACCGGCAAAAAAAAAAAAAAACTTGTGGAAATCTTGAGCGATTGCAACCCTCTTGGTGATGTATGAATAACCCATCCCTCGTAAATGTTGAGAAAATGTACTGTGTGAAACTTATAATGTTTTTGCTTACACCCGCTCCTTTTCCACTGTTCCCCGAGTCTTTTAATGCCATTACCCACTGTCACCGTGTGCCTTCACCAGCGCTTGTCAGTGTGGGCAAGGGAGACCTTTTGCCTAGGCAGAAAGCAAATGGGACTTTCTGCCCCCAAGAGGAGCATCAGAAGATGCTAGCGCCACCTGCAATCTCACATATTGGGTGTTTCCAGCTCTAAACTGGACTTCGCCATCACCTTTTGCAAAATTCTCAAGCTGGCGAATTTCTACCTGTTTATATGTCCCTCCTATCTTCTGCTTTATTCTAGCCCCACTAGTCTCCTACCCCCCTCCCACACACAACCTAGAGACAACAAAAATTCAGTGCTGCTCTCTATAGTTCCCTACCCCTTGGAGCAGAATTTCACACACAGACTGCTTGCAGTACCTGTTAATTGAAGTCACTAAAGAAAGGCTATTTCAAACGACATCTAACAGAACAGAGAAAAGAGGAAATTGCTCTTGAAAATCTGATTTTGTATGTAAACTTGGAAGACCTAACACTCTGAGATAAGAAGGAAACTAATTAAAAAGAACTAAATTTCCATTCGGGATACAAACAAAGCATAAGGACCAGAGATTTTTAGCCACCACAAACACTTTAAGCAAATCTTCAAGGGAATGGCATTTTTTTTCCTGAGAACATGGACTAAAAAAATTCATCTGACTCTCAGAGGAGACGCTAACCTTCAAAAATGTCAAGACCATTAGACTAGCCTTGAAGATACCCTGTGATCTTCCTGCCATCATAATTTCAAGAGCAGATGAATCATGAACTTGAATTTTAACCTGGACAAGGTCTAAATTTACAGTTCCAGCGGCAGAGGGAATTTATTCACTGTCTACAGATCTAAATCCATGGTAGCGACTGTTGTAGACTCTGTTATTCAAAGTGAATGGACAGTTAAAGAACTGACTTGGGACCAAGGGACCTTAATATCTGCACTACTGTGATGTGCTGTCTCCAGGAACTCTCTGTGAAATGTAGCAGCTGAATAAAGGAAAATAAAAGATGTACTCATGTAAGTTTGAGGGAGGGAACAGAAGTAGATGAAAGAAAAATTCTTGGTAGAAGGGTGGGCATAAAGGGAGCGAGCAAGTACACGGGGGTGGGGGTGGGGCAAGGAAGAAGAAATACGGAGCAGAGAAGATACAGGCTGACATGTAGAATGAAAAGCAGTTAGCGGAAGTAGAGAAAGAGAACAGTTCTCAGCCAGAAACGGGAGAAAAGCCAAGAGGGGCTTGGGGGAGGGAAATGCGAAAAGAAATGAGAAATAGAAGGAAGAGATAAAAATATTTTTAAATTATATGATGTTATTAAACGTAATGAGTAAGCAGGATATCACTCAAAGTAAATCTGTGTTAAATACAATATGATAGATTCTGATATCACTTACCCATAAAGTGAAAAACAAGCTTACACAGCCTACCAGAAAACTATGAAACGTGACCCTTGAGGTAGCTGGGACAGAAGAGAAGGATAGAAGAGATGACCGAGGACAGTAGGAGGGGCTCTACTTTCTGAGAGAAAACTGCCCGAATGCGGTTCCATGGATCAATTTTAAGCCGCTAGCTAAAGCACAGGAAGCTTGGGAAGAATCAGACCAAACCATTGCGCATCTCAAAGTGTTAACCCAAGGCTCTCAGCTTCCTATATCATACAGGCTGCTGGGAACATCAGCCTGTGCCTCAGTTTTCTTGTATCAGGTTATTATTTTAGGTAGGAGAGTGAGATTCAGTCAGGGCACAGAACAGTCCTGCAAACATGGACATGTCTGCCCATGTGCTGGCCCAGGCAAGCATATGACCCCATAGGCCAACATGAGCTAACGCAGGAAGGAAGCATGTCTCTGTTGTTCTGGGACTCACCTATACTCATATGCTATGCGTGGTGACAATGTTCATGGCATCTCCATAAACAATGCCTCATTCAGTGTGCAGTCTGAACATGCAGAAATGGCTGCCCCAAAAGTGACCATTCAAATGAACTCTGTTAGTAAACACAAGCACACGGCACTTCCGGGATTTTCTCTGCCTCTCAAGGGACTGGAATAACTATTAGGTCAGGAAACCAGTCAAGGAGGAATAGCTAGGAAGCAGGCAGAGGCAGGATTCTGTTCTCAACAAAGCAGATGCTGAGGCTCTAGCTTTTTCCTCCGTATGGCAGGGTCTTCCTCTTCACTGCCCTTCTGAGGGGCACCCACTCAGTATGACAGTGGAGCGTACTTGATGCTGCCTTGTGCTTTAGTTCCTTCCATGGGATAAAAACAAGAACTTACTAGACTCGAAGAACATTACTGAATCTTTCAGGCTGTATTTCTAAAATGTAAGATGGGTTTACAAAGAAGGAAATGAATATTTTATTAGAGAAATAAACAAATTATCTACAGAACTTTCTTACTTCACTGATATCACGCTTTAAAGCCAAAAGCATATGGAACTTGAATCAGACCATCCCACCTCAGCTTGCCCTTTTGATTTGCCTAGCTCTGGCAAAACTCTTGGAGGTAGGCAGCACAGCTTCTTCCCACCTTCTGCTTTCCCTTTAACAACTGCAGCCAACCTTCCTTGACCAGCAACTGCAGAGCTTTGCCTGCATCTGGCTAATTTACAGATTCACCAGTTGCTTCAAAACTTTGTGGTTCAAGGGCTCCATCTTGAGGCACGTTCTGCTTCTCTCGATGCCTCCACAGTTAGTTAGGAGCACAGTTGACTCGTATTTGCTGTGTTTTCTTGTTCACAGTAAAACTTCTGACTAAAGAGCAGCGATTTAGACTTGAATGCATGATGCATTTCTCTGTGCATTTGATTGCCTCCTCCTACAAATTTTTTAAGTCAGTTAACAATATCTCAGCATGGTAGCAACTGATATATAATTTAAGGTTTATCATGAGATATTTCTCCCAGTTGTTGGAAACAGTTTTCCATAAGCCATACTATTTGGATAGCTGGATTCTAAAGGAAGATACAGATGTTTGAAACCACCCACTTAAAGTTCTCCATGTGACCCTTCGTATGAGCCTACTTCCAATGGGTTAAACCAGGATTCAGTTTCCCAACTTACGTGTGAGCAAGCATTGTGGCAGTACACGTCTAAAAACCACTGTATCATGATGGTACTTCCTTGCTTTTTGAACTCTTCTAATATATCTGTATCATTTCATATTTGCCACTACATTTCCTCAAATAAACAACCTGACTAGACTCTGATTGACATAATTCTGAAGCTCTATTTTCTTACCTTTGAATTCTGGCATATATATATATATATATGCCGGATGCTTTGAAGGAGTTTTGTGATTTTGGTTTCTTTAAAAACACAAAATGGTGGTTTGGACTATATTTTTGTTCTGATTCCAGATATAGTGGATAATAATGAGTTGATTTAGACTGTTCATTACCAGTGGCTATAATTTTGGTCATGCGCAACTATTTTGCCATGTGTAGCTTGTCCTTATGATTGAGTGCCTCTTGGACTTCTGGGAACTTTGCTTAGAGTATATAAGGGTTGAGATCTGGAGCGCTGGAGTTGGGTGGCTGTTGGTTGTTGGAGGGTTGGTTTATTGGTTGGTTATTGCTTAGGGGCACTTTGGTTGGAGAAATTAGGTTTGGAGATATTGAGCTGTGACATGAGTACAGCTCACTATCAGCTCCTGCTTTCCAAGCTTCTGACAGTGAAAAGGAAATGTGAATATTTCTTCCTTTCCTTCCTTCTTTCTTTCCAGGCCACCTACAAGGGCGGTGAAGATTTCTTTCTTTCTTTCTTTTTTCTTTCTTTCTTTCTTTCTTTCTTTCTTTCTTTCTTTCTTTCTTTCTTTCTTTCTTTCTTTCTTTCTTTCTATCCTTTCTTTCTCTTTCCTAAGCTAGAAGGTAAAAAGCACAGTAGTAACCTGCTACAATTGTTGAACAATATCAATATTAAGCATAGAAGTCTGTGATAAATCTTATTGAACAAAGACTAAAATCTGTGTGCAAAGGCATGCCATAGACAGTATAAAACCTTAGATTTATGGAGAGGCAGAAGAACCTGAAACATGTAATCAAACAAACATTGCCAAGTAATAGAAAGTTTGAACATCAAAATTTGTTAATTTGTCATACTTCAACCAACAAAGTAGAAATGCCAAAAGAAGATCTGAATGAAAAGAGGAAGGAGAAAGTGGGGTTAGAAATTATATTTCTAGAAATATCAAACTCTTAAACTGATGACTTCAAGCTGAGGGGTAATTTTCAGCTCGGCCCTATAAAGCAAGACCCAGGCAGAAGTGAAAATGCTATCAACTACACAGCAATTCTCAGCACACCACAGGGAACTCTGTTCCCACAAAGAATAATACGGGAGTAATAACCTGCCCCCTAAAACAGTGGGGAAGTCATTCAGAAGTGCCTGGAATAAAATACAGCCTGAGAGTCAGCTCAATCTTTAAAAGCCATGGAAAAGGGCAGATAGATAATAAAGAAAAAAGAATTTGTATACTTGGGTCCAAAAATCAGTTCATTTGCATATTGATTTTGAAATAATATTTTTAAATAATCATTAATCGGGACCAAAGTAACATGTATTTAGGAAAAAAATTCCACTTAAAGAACTAGAATGTAACTTAGTGTTAGAGTGCTTGCCTAGTATGTGCAAGGCCCTGGTCTCTACCTCCAGCACAATAAATAAATAAATAAATAAATAAATAAATAAATAAATAAATAAATAGTCAGTTGCTAAAATTTTGTTTTGTTTATTAAAAAATTTTCTTGAAAAGAAAGTTAAACATTTTACAAACTCAGAGTATTTAAGGACATGAGAAAATACCAGTAACTGGTTGGTAAATTTGAACAAGTAGAGCCTGGTAATTTATTTAGGAGGGACTTCTAGAAGCAGGAATGAGGACGGGGAGAGAGTGAGATGATGAAAGGTAAAGAGCGATGCTTATAATGGCTGCCCCTTGGGAGGATAGTTTTACACGGGGCTTATCCTCCATGTTGGGAGTCGAGAATGGGGATATTTCAAGCCAGATAGAATTCCACACACAAGTTCTTTGGACACTTCAGATTTTAAAACTCCAACATCATAACCTGTTTCAACATAACTGCTCTTAGTCTTCATTTTCCTGCTTTCCATTCTGCCTGTTGTTGAAACAGTAGATACTAGAGATGCAACCAGTATCTATCATGTAAGGTGTGGCTCTCAGTAGTCCAAGCACAGGTGCCTGTTTAGGGGTTGTGATAGCTAATTTTCTTTACCTTGATTGGATTAAGAAACAACCAGGGTGGGGAATAGTAAGGCATACCATTGGGTATGCCTATGAGGATATTTCTGGAGATGATTAACAGGGCCTGGAAGACCCACCCCAAATGTGAGTGGAACCATCCCTTGGGCTGGACTTCTGGACATAATGAAAAGGAGGACAGAAGAAAGCCACCTGGACATGAGCATCCTTTTTAACACTACTGCCCACTCGGCTCCAGCTGGGAGCAATCTCCCATAGCCACTGCTGCGAGCTGCTCCTACCGCCATGCCTCCCCCACCATGATGGGTTGTGCTCTCAAACTGGGAGCAAAACTAAATCCTCCCCCCACCCTAAGAACCACTAATACAAAGTGTATGCATGAAATAAAAATAAGCAGACATAACCCTACAGATATCTTCCCAGTCAAACTCTCCTAAGATGCCCAGAAAACACTGGGCTCTTAAGACTGTACCTTGAATCAGGAAACAAGTCTTCATTACATTGAAGAATGCACTGAAACATTCAGTCTTTATGTTCGCTGCTTACAAACAGGCCTGGAGGAGTATAATGGCTGAAGTTTGCAGAAGTAATATTTGATACTTTCAGAATTCTCAAACCACATGAGATACAAAGAAGGAAGTTTTTCCCCAGAATCTAGCAAATCACCACTATTCCACAGTAACTGCTGCATGCTGGATCATTAAGGAATTTTGTTCTCTACGCATTTATTAATTTTTTTCATTTCCCAAATTAACGTTGTTCTTAAGTATCAAGAAGCAAAAGATTTTAAATTTCATTTCTGGTGGGGTGAACTTAGAAATATATATTCAATGTACCTGCTGTTGAAATGAAAATATTTAATTTAAAAAAATGTATAGGGATATTGAAATGGAAAATAAATTCAATGTAGAAATCTCTTTGTATTGAGTAATCTTGCCATGGTGAGAAGTACTATAGTAATTATAACCTATTATGTTACAACTTTACATAGCAGAAGAAAAGCCAAAAAAACAAGACAGGGAGGCAATTACTGAGTTGGTTACGGACAACTAAGGATCAATGGTACTCTGGGTTCTCTCAGAATCCATATAAAATAGTGTCTTAGAATTATCATTTGCAAGAAGAGAGACTGAAGTATTTTCCTACCAACTGCCATCCTCACAGAGGTTGACTCATATCTCTCGGTAGAACAAGAAAGCTCCCACAGCTTCACAGAATACCTAGAACAGGACAGCTGAGAAATTCTGGAGATGATTTAGTTGGAAAATTGATAGCATTGGTGAGAACTGTACCCCGAAGCCAGGGAAGTGTGATACAGAGCACAGAATATCATATTCTACAGCATATCCCTGCACCCTCCAGGCTTGCTTCTGCCATAGCAAACTCTTCAAAATGGTATCCACATCTGTCACCAACTCTACAAGGCAATGGTCAGATGCAATCTCCAATGAAAGATTTCAGAGAGAGACAAAAGGTCATCAGAATTTGTTATGCTTAGTCCTTGGTACCATTAGACTTGAGGTAGTGTTGTAAATGGTGTTCATCATCTCAGACTTCTACCAGGCCTTCCTCATTTCTCTCATCCTCAGTCAGAAGTTCAACTGGTGTAAATGGTTTAGCAAAAGAGGTAATTTGTCTTTTTAACTGTGTCATTTAGGCACTCCATCAATTCACACTGACCGCTTTAATTCCAGTTAATGAGTTAATGAAAAAAAAGAGAGAGGGCACCTAATAGTGAGAATTTATATAAAGCGTTTTGAAAAAAAAAAAGGAGTTGAATGATCTTAATAAGATAATACACCGACCTCATAATATATAATTATTGCAATAGATTTTGCACTGAATATCAAAATTTTCTAATTCCTATGAGAAAATGAGTTTCAGTGGCTTCTGGTTATCTTGAGTGAGTTTAAAATTAAAACCAACAGTATAGGAATTATTTAAATAAATACCCTAATCTAAATCTCCAATTTTGTCTGCATTTTTCACTCTAAAACTAAAATCATCTCTTGCTGGGGGGAAATCTACATTACATTTTTCTAAGAGGCAGTACATAAGACCCACAGAACTACTATACAGTCTCCCAGTAAAATGGTAAATTTGTTATAAGAAAATCAAAAATAAGATAAAATCCAAATATCTTCTCTACAATAAATGCACTAAATCTGGGCATGATAAATTCATACCTAAACAGTGTATAATTGCATTCACATATTCACACATTCTAAGCTCTATTTTTATTGCAAGACACTGATTTTAGTGACCCAAGAGCCCAGCTAGATCTGGAATTAGACATTTTTTATATTGATGGGTACTACTGACTTCTATTTCCACTGTGTCACATAACCATGCAAATAGAGGTTCTGATCCTGGATTGGAAACGATCACGAGGAGAAAGTTTCAATGCTGAGAATTTGACACAAATACACAGTCATCAATGCCTATGGATTCTGAGTTGGCAGATTCTGTCAACTTCATTTAATTTTTTTAAAAAATGCATCTGTGACTTCAAAGACAGACTAGGTCATAGCAAAATCCTGTCCTCCTGCCCAGATAATTACATCCTGTATTAAGCATGCACAGACTTTTTTCATCATCCTCTTAAACTTTGATATGACTTTCATAGCATATACATTATATTAGGTATTACAAATAATGTAGATGTAACTTTAAGAGTATGAGAAGATATTAAGAGGTAATATGTAAATAGTGTACCATTTTACATGAAGGACTTGAGCACCTGAGGATTTTGGTATCTTTGGAGATCCTGAAACAATCTCCCACAGATAGCAGAGGACGACTATTAATTCCTACCATTAACAACTCCATTCATTTGCAGCATATGACTTAGAACTCTGGAACTATATCTCTCAGAGCTTGGCCACTCAAGGTAACAAATACAACTTTTCTGACTCTTGTGCACGTAAGTATGTAGCTTACCTGTTTATTCATTTTCTCTCTCATCTCTTAGTTATATAAGGACCCTATTTATATGCCAAATTCATAGCGATAGAGCATGTAACCCTTGGTCTAGAAATGAGATAAAATAATTGAAATAAGGTTCTACAGCTGTAATAATGGTAGCTTAAATAAGCCCCTGACTTTTAGAAATATCATCAAATTATGCTACACCCTCCTACAGAGTAGATTTATAAATATACTCTCAAATTCTGGCCTATTTACAGACTAACAAGCTTTTTCACATAGAATAATCCACCTCTACTGAAATATCCGATAACGTTTCCTCGAAACCTACTTATATTAAATAGAGTTGGTTTGGAGTTAAAATTCTAATTAAGATGCTAATTAAGAAGAATCACTAATTGCTTCCACGAAAAATATGCTAAGTAATATCTGTCATTCAATATTGCAGTTCAGAGAAGATGGGTTTTATTTTAAGACTTTGTATTGATGAGTTTGGTTAGGCATATGAAAAAAAAAAGTATAACTCACTCTTAAATCACTCTCTGTTCTTAAAAAATTCAGGTAGATTACACATTTAAATGTGAAACATAAAACAGTACATCTTACTAAAGGAAAACACTTTGTAATAGGTAAAAGTTTCTTATACAGAATATTAAAGCACCAACCATAAATATAAAACAAGTTAAGTAGTATTATATCAAAATGAAGTAGTTACAATTATCAAAAGATACAATAAGCAATTGAAAGAACTCTTTATGAAATAGTAAATGTTACATTAATACAAAACAAAGTCACTCTGAAATGCAACAAAGAAAACTTACTTTGACAAAGATAAGCATACCCACTGTAGCAGAAAATTGACAAAGTAATTTTTTAAATTATTTCTTTTTTGAGATTATAACATAATTACATCATTTCTCCTTCTACTTTCCTCTCTCCAAGTCTTCCCATATATCTCTCCTTGCTCTCTTTCAAATTCATGGCCTTTCTTTTATTATTTGCTGTTACATTCATGTATGTATACATATATATTCCTAAATACATAAATATAACTTGTGCAGTCTGTATAAAGTTAGTTGTATGCTTTCAAGGCTGACCATTTGGTATTGGACAGCCAATTGGTGTGTTCTTCCCTAGGGAAGACTTTTTCTCTATCTCTCAGCATTCCTTAGTTGCGTGTAGTGCTTTGTGTAGGGTGGAGCCTAGTGGGCTTTCCCTTGTCTATATTAGCATATCAATTGTTGTCCTTGTTCAGTTCCTGTTTAAACAGTTATATTGGTATAACATCATGGATGTAGCTTCTGACATTCATAGGAGACAGAAACTCACAACAAACTTCCTGATCTTCTGTATCTTTCTTGCCCTCTTTTGCAATGATCCCTGAAACTCAGGTGTGGGAGCTGTAGATATATTCACTGGGACTGAGTTCCTTGACTTTGCATTTTGATCAGTTGTGGTTTGGGGTAATGGTCACCATCTGCTGCAAAGAGAGGTTTCCTTGATGAGGGATGAAGACTACACTTATCTGTGGGTATAAGGACAAATGATGATCGATTGTTGTTAGAGATTATGTTGTTTTAGCAAAGTGATGGTCATAGGTTTTCCTCCAAGATCCATGACTTCACTATCCCTGCATAATTGGCTAGGTTTCCAGTATCACACATGAGTTCCCTCTTTTTGAGTGGCTCTTAAGTCAAGGCTATAACTGAAGCAGAAACCATGAGCTACTTATTAGGTCATTCTCTTGTCAGCTATATGTAGAAAGGGGGAGCAGGATCCACAATTCTCAGCCTGCACAGAACTCAATTTCAAATGGACCAGAGCTTCCATTTAAAGCCTGAAATGTTAAATTTTCTGAAATAAAACATAGACATAGAGGCAAAGACTTTCTGTAAACCCTCCTAGCTCATGAAATAAAACCAAAAATTGACAAATTGTATTATAGAAAATTAAAAAGACACAGCAAAGGAAATAATTACCAGAGTAAAGAAACAGACCACAAAATGGAAAAAATATTTGCTAACCACACGTTAATATCTAGACTATAAAGAGCTGCAAAAAGTAAATGCCAAGAAGTATCCAATTAATAAATGGGATAATAAACTAAACAGAGTCTTTAAAAGGAAACTATAAATGACCAATAAATATTTGAAAGAGTTTCAATAACTTTAACCATCCCAATCAAAATGGCTATCATCAAGAAAACAAATAGCAGCAAATTTTGGCAAGGATAGAGACAAAAGGAGACCCTTATTCACCACTGATTGGAGTAGAAACTGTCCCAGCTACTATGGAAGTAGTCTGGAAGTTACTAAAAAAAAAACAGAAAATATAACTTCCATATGACATAGCTATATCAGCAAGTAATGATTGTCTGTGCATCCAAAGGGTGTATATCAACAGACAATAGAGCAAGATACTTGCACTTGCAAGATTGGTGCACTTCCAACAATCATGTTAATTGCTGCATACTCACAATAGCTAAGCAATGGAGCCAACCTAAATAACTGTCAACAAATGAACGAATTTTTAAAATATAGTTCACATATACAATGGAGCTATTTTCAGCCACAAAGAAAAGTGAAATATGGAAATTGACAGGAATAAATGTGTAACTGAAGATCATGACATTAAGCAAAGTAAGACAGACTCAGAAAGACAAATACAAATGTTTTCTCCCATATATGAAATATGGATTTGGTGTGTGTGTGTGTGTGTGTGTGTGTGTGTGTGTGTGTATGTGTGTGTGTGTGATAGAGGGGGGAGGATGAAAATAGAAAAGAGGCTATGAGAAAGAAGAAAAGTTCTTTAGAGTGGAGGAGTAATAGAGTTTATGTGATATGAAACAGAAGGGAGGACTATGTGTGGGGAGCAATTAGACCAGTAAGAAGAGGCAGGGTAGATGGGATAGGGCAATTGAGAAAAGAAAAAAAAGCATAGGCTAGGGAAATGACCTAAGTGAGTAACACACTTGGTATGCAAACTTGGGTGTGCAAAATTCAGATTCCCAGAACTCACATAAATGTGTAAAGGCCGGGCAGTGGTGGCTATCTGTTATCCCAGTGCTCTGAAGATGAAGATAAGGAGTACCTAGAATAAGCTAGCTATACTAGCTAAATCGGTAAACTCTGGGTTAAAGTGAGAGACCCTGCGTCAATATATACTGTAGAGGACAACTGAAGAAGACATCCAATGTCAGCATCTAGTCTCCACATGCAGAGGCATACACATACAATGCAGACCTAACCACCCACAGGATGTTTCAAGCATGCACACACACACACACACACACACACACACACACACACACAAAACAAGCTACAATAATAATTTGACTGGCAAGATATATACACTGGTATAATAGTGACATGACTATTATGGGAGTAACCAACTGCCTTCTGACTATGTTTGTGACCTGCTCCACAGAAGGGAGCTCGTAGTTGGTACTATAAACTCAGCCAAGAAAGCATAGTTGGGGAAGTCATAGGCTCTGGAGGAGAACTTATTATTTTACTAAATGGAAATTGTGTCAAACGGTATTCTATCCACTAATCATTATATCCATAGCTTAGTGCTACTTACAGCCTTCACCAGAGAAGCTTCTTTTTGCAGTTAATGCTGGTGAATACAGAGACCTGTGGTTGTTTAAGGAGCTGAGAATGACTGTAATAAGAATAATAAGAAGAAGGTAATAAGTGATAAAATGCTCTGAATTCATTATACATGTACAAACTTGTCAAAGAAAGATAAAATTTATAAATTAAATAAGTAAGTATAATAAAATACATCACTGTATGCTAACTTAAATTTAACGAATGAAAAAGAAAGGTAAGTGGCTATTAAAGAGACAGCCAATTAATGTGAAGTTACTACATATGCAGATATAAAAGGGTCAGTATTTTCTAGAAATAATAATCTTGGTCATTCTTTGCTTAACTATAAGAGCAGCAGAAAGCCTGCAAATACCCAAGCATAAAAAACAAATTACCAAGAAATGAACGAAAAGTAAGCTAAATGTAAATCTTTTCTGCAATATAAAATGCAAAATGTTACAAGACAACAGCTTAACATCTAACAAATTTTTAGGAAAAGGAATGTGCCCTATTTATTATACATAGCTGTCATGCGTATATATGCATAGGCAACAAAATATCAACTCACATGTATGTAACATCTAAAGGTATATGTGTGTGTGTATCTAAATTTAAGTAAACTACTTCTGCATTCAACTGAAAACAAAAATTTAAACTCAAAAATCGGTTAAGTTGTACTCCAAAATTATATGGGAAACTAGCAGAAACCATCAAGCCTATTATTAAGGTAAAACCTAATTTGGCTGTACGATTGTATGAAATTGTCCAAGACATTCTAAAAAGAAAAGAGAAAACCTGTGAAAACCAATATTTGGATAGCGATAATATAGGTTCAGACAAGGAAATAATTGAGTCAAAGAAGAAAATAGTAAGTGCTGTTTATTAAAGTTTCTTGTCTTTAAATGAAGGGAATTGAGAAAAGAAAGTAATTTTAGCCTCTCTCGTTCATCTTTGGATTTGCTGTCATATCCAAAATATCTTTACCAAGACCCAATACTAGACAGATTTGCCGCGCTATATTATTCTAGTTTTACAGATTCGTGCCTTATACTTAAGTCTTTAACTCACTGTAAATTGGTCTGGGGGGGGTGTAAGATAAAGACCCAATTTCGCCATTTTGAATACATAATGCTGAGCACAGCTGCCCTCCAATCTTGTCCTTTTGCATGTGTGTCAGAACGCAGTTCAATAGTGGAGTCATGTGAGACTTCCGAGTGCTTGTGAGAAAACTCTAAGAAAACCAGGCAAGAGTCTTGTGACCTGTTTCTTCAGAACACAGAATTGTTCTTGGAATGATTTTGTGCTCCTCCCAGGTGTAGCAGTTTACTTCAGTTGTTGTTATTCATATGCCTCTATGGAAAAAACATGTTTTTGCCTTGTATGGCTCGTCCTTGTGATTGTACACTTTACTCGGGTTACTCTTCTTAACCCTCCGAGTATAAATACTCTGATGCTCTGAATAAAGTTGGCTACTGCATAAGACATTACTCTACCTCACTTTTAGGCCCTGCCCTCTGAGGTTCATACCACCAACTAGAGCAGTAAACACATGTGGATACCTATTTCTCCCAATAGAATTTTTTTAAGGAATTATACTTCCTTCATCATGGAGTCTTGACACCTTTATCCAATATAAGTTGACTGTTTACATGTGAGTTTATTTCAGGGATCTCTATTCTGTTCCATTGGTTTCTTTTTTTTTTTAAATGCCAGTACCAAAATGTTTTTGACTAATATAGGTTTGTGATATGATGTGAAAATAAATTAATTTGAAGGCCTCCGGTTTTATTCTACTTTCTTGAGATTCCTTTAGCTATGCAAGGTCTTTTAAGACTCCATGTTAGTTTCATAATTTGTCCTCTATTTCTATAAAAAAGTCATTTGAATTTTCAGAGATCACACTGTATTACACCAAACCAAAATATTCTTGCTCAGAGAAAAGAAACACTCAAGGCAAGAAAAGGGTATCAGATCCTTAGGAGCTGGAGTTACAGACAGCTGTGATCTACTGTATGGAGGCTGAGAATAGAACCCGGGTCCTTTAGGAGAACAACCAGTGCTCCCAACTCCGAGCTATCTCTCCAAACCCAAGAATTTATTGCTTATTTATAAATTATACGAAAGTTTAAAAAGACGGGTGACCTGGCCTGCAGGTCAGTCAACTAGTGTTCCTGGAGGAGAGAGCGAGGGGCAAGGGGACAAGAGGCATGAGAGAATGGGACGAGACAGGATTCTCTGATCAAGTCCATTTATTGAATGTTTTTACACCACATATATAGGCTAAGGAGGGGCTGATGAGAGGAAGGAGCTAGCCAGGGGCAAACCTGCAAAAACAGGATGTTTTACACCTGGAGGAAGTCTAACTCTATATTTTGTAACTACCAAAGAATAAGCAAAAACTAAGAGAGAAAAACAACTCTTGTGGCCAGCGGTGGAAAATTACTGACTGCCTAAGCAGTTCAACATCATGGCATTGATGAAGACAAGGCTGGGGGGATTGTCCCCCCCACAGATGGGTCTCTTTCAGTGCCAGATAGGATATTAGAAAGATACCTCTTGGAAGCAATGTTCAGAATGTATAATGTGAATTATTATAATGTATAAACTACATTTATGTGGATGTATGTCTAATGCATAGAAGTATAAATGAGTACATATATTGACAAACTCATAATTGTGGAAATGCAAGTGCATCTTTGTAATATCCTGAACATTTATATCTCATTACTTTTCTTGAGTTTGTTACAACAAAGAGTTTCATAAGCACATACACACATGTCCATATAATTCTATTCAAAATATAAACGTAAGGAATCTGGCTTGAAAAGATTCTAATCAAGTTGACACCAGTGATGACTTTGATAAGAGAATGAAACATATTATTCATGTATTCTAGTTTAATTAAAGAAAAATTTTACCAGAAATATGAAAACAAAGAAAAATAAAATGAAATTATGATTCATTCTAACATTAAATTACATAAAAGCATCTATTCATACAATATATGCAAGTAAAAAAACAAAAATATTAACAGTGCTTATATCTGGGTCATAAGGAGTTAGATGATTTTTTTCTTATTGCATTTTTTACATTTTCTCAGAATATTTGTAGTTATAATAAATACATCTACATTTAAGTTAAGAAAAACATTATAATAAGAAAATATAAACTCCCTCACAGATAATGAGCAATGCACAAAAGCAAAATGTTTCATAAAAGAATAAATTTGAATGACTTATGAGGAAAAATCAAAAAAATTGAATATAAGTAAAAATGTTATTTTTTAATCCAGATGAACTATGACAAACACTAAGTCTATCCAATACTGCCTGAAATATAAGAACAATTTCATACGCTTCTTGGCAGAAGCAGCCTTTTAGGAGTTTGTACAGGATTGGGAAAAATATCTACATTCTTTAATTCAGCTTAATGCCCTGTCAGTATAACAAAATACCAGAGATAATTAACCCATGAGGGCCAAGATTTGCTTCAGCTTATGGTTTTGGAGATTTTAATCTACTGTCGGGTAGATGCACTACTTTGCTCTTCTAATGCAGTATAAGATATCATATTTCTCTGGCCAACCTATAATTCATGTTGGTCTACCTGGAGACTCTTCCTTGCTCTGTAAATCTTACATTGGACCTTAGCCAACAGCAATAAGACATGACCTGACCTGACCTGACCTGACCTAACCTCCAAGCTCAGTCAGTGATAATGAAAGGAATTTATAACAATTATTTGGCTAAGTGTTTTTCCCCCTTCCAAACACAATACTTGCTGTTGTTGAAGTGAACATTACAGTCTGTGAAGATACCTATTGATTGGAACATGCTATGTCTGTTAATTCTAATGTATTATGAAACCTATATATTACAGATAATAACTTCACATAACGAAATGGCATCTTTCATAAATATTAAAAGTAGTATGCTTCATATGGGTCAACAGACTTCTAGATGTCATTACTCATTTCTTTCCCTTGGGGCCGCAAAGCTGAGTTAATCAAGTACAGGGCAAAAACCAATCAACTGACGCTGGAGGTTTGCAAATAGCTGTAGAAAATTAGAAATGATAAATACTTCACAGTTTCTCTCAGTTGCTCTAAATACAGAATCTATCTCTTATTTTCAGCACTGACTTCTGTGATCAAGTGATTGTAGAATATTGTGTAGATTCCAGAAAGCATCACTCATTCGTGGGTATTTCTTGAGTATCTACTAGTATTTATAAGCACAGTTCTAGGTGACTTAGTAAATACAAGCAAGCAGATAGAGATGACAGGTGACATATACACACTGGCTGCTAGAACCTCTGGGTGATAAATGAATAATAGGTGAAAAGCTGCTATCCTTATGAGTTGGGTGACAGCAGAGAAACACTAGTTTGGGTAGCCAAGAAGGAAAGAAAATTTTAGAAGCAGAACACAGGGAGAAAGTGTTCAGAATCAGTTGTAGAGGGCATAGAGCCTCTAGAACAAGTGCCATTGCAGCAACATGAATACTCAAGGCAACATGACTCATCAAGAAACTAGCACTTCAACATTAATGGATTCCAATGAGAGGAAATTGGATAAAAACCCAAAGAATTGGAAAGAATAAGTATAAGAATGTGCAATATAGCAAGGAAGATACAAATAAACTCCTGGATGGTTTCAAGAGAATACGATGAACAGCTAGATAAAATAAAGGATGTCAATACAGGGTATGAAGCAGGAATGCCATCAGAGAGATAGGAAAAAGCAAACACATTTTTTAAATGAAACACTCAATAATCAAATGAGAAAAATGAGTGGAAACCTTACCAATAGAAAGGGTCAAGTAGAAGATGGAATATTGGGGCTTGAAAGATGAAGCAGATGGATTAGAACATGCAGTGATGTAGTGGCTTGAATAAGAATGGTGCCCATAGGCTAATATATTTGAATGATTAGTCACCAGGGAGTGTCACTCTTTGAAAGGAATGGAAGGATTAGGAAATGTGGCCTTCTTGGAGGTGAACATAGGAGAAAGGCTCTAAGACAACAGTTCTCAACCTGTGGGTCGAGACCCTTTCACAGGGATCGCCTAAGACCATCTGCATAGCAGGTGTTTACATTATGATTCATAACAGTAGTGTAATTCATAAAATTCATTTATGAAGTAGCAACAAAAGTAATTTTATGGTTGGAGGGGTCACCAAAATGTGAGGAACTGTATTAAAGGAGCACAGCATTAGGAAGGTTGGGAACCATTGCCCTAAGATAAAGATGTCATTAATAAAATAGCAGAAAAATACCCAAAACTCAGGAAAGAGATGTCAATGAGAAAAAGGAGACATTTAGAACATCAAACAGAAAAGATCAGAAAACAACCTCCCTGTATCATAGAATAGCTAAAATGTGGAAACATTTAAAGAACCAAGAAAGAACACCATAAAGTCCAAGAAACGCCAAGTCACATATGAAGGCAAACCCATCAGAATGATAGCAGATTTTTCAACAGAAACTCAAAAAGTCAGAAGGTCATGGAATGAGCTATTAAGCTGTAAAGCACAATAACTGCTGGAGCAGTTACTATATCCAGCAAAACTATCGTTCATAATCGAAAGAAAAAGAAAAACTTGAAAGAATTTATCACTATGGAAGACACTGAAGTGAAAGACAAGTATGTCCATGAGGTTAGAGAATTGAATAAGCTACACTAGAACACCAGATGAATGAGCAAAAATTAGCAAAGTTGACAAATTGACAGGAATTGATGCATACCTTCCCGTAATGCCTTTGGATGCTGATAGTCCCTGTTTTCCAATAAGAAGAGAAAGACTAGAAGATTAGATTCTAAATTTTTCCTCACTGACAAAGAAAAGCACATCATCAGACTGAAAGAAGGGGATAAGGCATTTCAAGTAAATAGAACTAGAAAGCCAATAGGTGTTGGCTGTGATAATGTTTAATGAAGTACACTTCAAAGCAAAATTAATAAGAATAGGTTTTTAAAAGGTCATTTCATATTGACTAAGGAAACAATCCATCAGGAAGATACAATTCTAAACATGTACACACCAAACATAAGTGTATGCTGTTTTATAAGGCAAATCCCACTGGATGAAGTAATACAGATTGACCTTAGCACAATAGTGAGTGACTTCAATATTCCACTCTCACCAAGTCACAATTCATTCAGACACAAAATCAACAAAGAAACATCAGAGATAATTTAGACTATAAATCATGTGAACTGAACAGAAATCTATAGAATATTACACTCAAACCCTGGAGAATACAATTTTTTCTCAACAGCCCATAAAACTTTCCATAAAATAAGCTATACATTAAGACACAGAGCAAGTCTTAACAAACACAAGTCTTAACAAACAAAAATAGAAAATGATCTGTTGTATTCTGATAATAATGGAACAAAACTAGTAAACAACAGCAAGAGAAACTACCAAAAATATACATAATAATGAAGACTGAATAACACATTATTGAATGACAAGCGAGTAAATTGAAGAAGTAAAAAAAGCAAACTAATGATTCCTAGAATCAATTGAAAATGAAAACAAATTATACTAGAACCTTTGAGAATACTATAAAACACAATTCCAAGAGGGAATTTTATGGCTATAAAGGCCTGCCATTAAAAATCAGAGAGAATTCATATGAATAGCATAATAATAGATCTCAAAGTATTAGAAAACCAAAAACAACCTAAACACCAAATCAGTACATCAGAAGAAATAATTAAAAGACAGGATAGAAATTATTGAAATGGAAATGAAAATAACAGTGGATAACAAAGAATCAATGAAACAAAAGTTGGGTCCTGAAAAAAAATAAACAGAATGAAGAAACCTTAGCCAAACTAAAGAAAAGAAAGAGAAGACCCAAACTAATAAAACTCTAGATGAAAAAAGA
Source organism: Cricetomys ansorgei (assembly GCA_026225945.1). Lineage (NCBI taxonomy): Eukaryota > Metazoa > Chordata > Mammalia > Rodentia > Nesomyidae > Cricetomys > Cricetomys ansorgei. The sequence continues at coordinate 2,159,088 of JAMJFZ010000417.1, forward strand.
GACTTCACAACAGATACCAATGAATACTTTGAACATGCATCCAATAATAAGTTAGAAAATATAAAACACTCAAAAATTCAATTTTAGACACATATGATCTACCAAGATTAAAACAAAAGGATATAAATACTTAAACAGATCTATAAAAAGCAATTTGATTAAAGCAGTAATAAAGTTTCCCAACTAAAAAAGCCAACGTTATGATTAATTCACTTCTGAATTCTAACTAACTTTTAGAGAAGCTCTAACATCAATGTTCTATTATTTAAAATAGAAATAGTGGGAATGCTATCCAACCCATGTTATGAAACTAGTATTATCAATACTCAAACTGGATAAAGACACAATTTTTAAAAAGTGTAGAACTGATGAACACAGATGGAAGAATGCTCAATAAAATAATTGCAAACAAGATCATCCACCTTGATTCAGTTGGCTTCAGTTTAGGGATACAAAGATGATTTAACACACAAATCAATACATGTAACATATTAGATAAGTAGACTCAAGGTCCTAAGTCACATGATCATCTCAACAGTTACAGAAAAGGCCTTTGAGAAAGTCTAACATCTCTTCATGATAAAAAAAAAAAACTGAAGAAATTAGGATCAGATGAAGTATATCTCCAATTAATAAAAGCTATATGTGACAATCTATACCCAACATTATATTAAATAGTCAAAGCATTTCCGCTAGAATCAGGAATGAAAAAAAATTGTGTCCATGTTCTCTACTCTTATTCACTATTAGTACTGTAACTCTCAACTAGAGCTGTAAGACAAGAGAAGCAAGACTGGAGGGATGCGTCAGTAGTTAAGAGTACTGGTTGTTAAGCAAAGGAACCAGATTAGACTCTCCCCACCAACATGGTAGCTTACAAGTGTTCTTAGCTCCGGTTCCAGATCTAATGCCTACTTCTGACCCCCATAGGCACCAGGAATACATGGTACACAGACATACATGGGAGCAAAATACTCATAATCATAAAAGAAAGTAAATAAATCTTTGAAAGAGACAAGAGAAACAAATGGGTACAAATAGGAAAGGAAGGGTCAAAGCATCCACTTGTAGATGATATAATTCATGTAGAATTCGTGCAGAATAAGAGACCCTAAAGTCTACTCCATAAAACCCATAGAAATTGATTTTTAAAAAGATTTTAGTAATGGGGCAAGATACAGACTCAACATACAAAATCAGTAGTTTTTCTATATTCCAATAACAAACAAGCCAAGGAAAAATATGGAATGCAATTCCATTCACAATACCTTCAAAAATAACATTCCTAGGAATAAACCTAACCAAGGAAGTGAAATATATCAACAAGGAAAATTTAAAACACCAAAGAAATAAATTGAAGATACTAAAAGAGTTTCTTTAGGTTTATTGATCAACAGAATCAATACCATGAAAATGGCTGTACTACTAAAAGTGACCTATAGGCCCAATGAAATCCCCATCAAAATTTCAATGACATTCTTCTTCACAGAAATAGAAAAAGCAATCCTGAACAAAAAGGATAAAACTGGAGGTATAATAATACCTGACATCAAGCTGTATCATAGGGTTGTAATAAAAAAAAAAAGAAAGAAAGAAAGAGAGAAAGAAAGAAAGAAAGAAAGAAAGAAAGAAAGAAAGAAAGAAAGAAAGAAAGAAAGAATGAAAGAAAGAAAAAACCAGCATCATACTTTAATAAAACCAATCATGTAGGTCAGTGGAATAGAATACAGGACCCGTGAGCAAACTGATACAGCTACAGATTCCTAATTTTTTTACAAGGGTGCCAAAGATAGACATTGGTGTTGAGAAAACTGGATATCCCCATGTAGAAAAGCGGAACTAAATCCCTATCACTTACCCTGCACAAAATTCAATATCAGGTAGATTAATACCTTAATGTGCTATATGAAACTCTGAAGTTGGTATAGGAAAATATGGGCAAAGTGATTCAAGATATGGGCATAGGCAAGGACTTTCTGAAGAAAACCTCAACAATTCAGGAGATAAAAATAGATGCAACAACTGGGACTGCATGTACAACAAAGGAAACCATTAACTAAGTAAAGAGACAGCCATCATGGAAACATAAAGTACAACTACATTGAATTTCCATTTTACCCTAGACAGAATTATATCATTAAGAAAACCAGTAAGAAATGCTGGTGAAGATTTAGGATAAAAGAAATGTTGGCAGTGGGAATACAAAGTGGTCCAGCCATATGGAGATAACTATGAAGGTTTCTCATAAAACTAAAGAAACATCTATCCTATGACCCTTTCTGTACACTTACCTGAAGGAATCATAAGTCAACATACCTCAAAGATACTTGCATATTCATATTTATTCAGCACTATTAACAATAGTCAAGTCTAAGGAATCAACCTAAGTGTCTGTCAGCAATTGAATGGAAAAAGAAAACTCTGTGTGTGTGTGTGTGTGTGTGTGTGTGTGTGTGTGTGTGTGTTTGTGTGTGTGTGTGTGTGTGTGTGTGTGTGTGTGTGTGCATTTAAAGGAGTTTCATTCAGCCATAAAGCATGGAAATATATCATTTGCAAGAAACTGAATATAACTGGAAGTTATTATATTAAGCACAGTAATTCAGACCCTGAAAGATAATAAATATTGCATGTTTTTGACATTTGTATATCCTAGATTTGATATAAGTGTAAAATGTGAGCTGGGAAGGGGATAAAGGAGTGATATTGGAGAATGAATACGGTAAAGGTACAAGATATCATTGAATGAAAATGTTTTCATGGATCCCATCACTATGTACAATGAATATATGCCAATAACAGGTTAGTGAGATGCCCCACGTGACTCGGAAACTTTGTGATGCTTTCAGCCTTGATCAGAGAAACTTTTGACAACAATGGGTAGTAGTTAATTCAGAGACTCTCATAGCTCCTCAAAGTCCTGAGAAAAAGTAACTGTTGGTGCTCAGCTATAAATGAGACTCTATGTATCAACCTCTCAAAGGCTTGGGGAATATCACAGAAGAGTGGGCAGAAAGAACATAAGAGCCAGAGGATGTGGGAATGCTGTGAAACACTGCTTCTAAATGTGACATGACTATTGCCCACGTGAAATCATAGTAGCTGTGGTTCCCTGCACAAGATCAAGCCAGTTTTAAAAAACGGCATGGAGTGGGAAGGTGCTCATAAGGCTCTACCCCTGGCTGAGAGCTATTATCAATTGATGTCTACTAAGGGAAGGAGAGTCACTTTTCTTTACGGGGTGGCTACCTAAAATCATAGGTGGATTGCTCATGTCCCAGTGGATGATCCTATACCTATGCTTATATGTACAGCACTTCATGGACTTAGTGGGTTATTAAAAGAAAAGACATGAAGTTGTGAGGAAGGAGCATTTGGTTGGGGTGGGAGGAGTTGGAGAGAAGGAATAGGAGTAGATATGATCAAAATACATTGTGTACATGTATGAAGTTTTCAAAGAATAAAGAAATTTCATTTATTTCTTTATTCATTAATGAAAAAAATCTCTGCCCTCCTGACCCATACATTCTAGTTGAGGGAGACCCAACCCAAAAAAAAAAAAAAAAGTAACAAGCCAAGCCAATGCTTTAGTTTGTTAGATTATGATTAGTGCTGCGGAAAAAAATAGAAGAAAGAAAGAGAGATCTATAATAAGTGCACAGTCTTACAAGAAGAAATAGTGTGGTCAGAATAAGACATCACGAAGATGACTATGGTATCCATGCCATATCCAGATTTTCCTTCCAAGAATTTATGTCTCTATATCTGGAAATGCTAACAACACCTTCAGGGTTTGCCTCAGCTTCACAAAGCCACTTCACCCAAGGACAGTCATCATAGAAGAGGGAGGTAGTATATCAACCTTTCAGGCCAATTGAAGAAAATTCTAGTATGCCCTTTGGCTCTAGGGTAAAGATAGTCAAACTTGCCATCAACTCTGCATCCCAGATTGACTTCTTCCCTGCCTACTTGTACTTACTTCCAGTTTCTTCCACACCTGTTGGTCCCAAGAGCATCCTCTGCTAAGCACTCTGTATGCTAAACATCATTTTAGGTTCCCATAGAGCTCAACCCACAGCAGTAACTGGTGAGCAAATGCCCCAAGTTGACAAGAAAGTGCAGGTAGTCACACATATATCTGAAGAAAGAGCATTCCAGTCAGAGGACATAACCAATATAAAGGCCCTGAGACAGGATTATGCCTACAGTACTCAAGGAACAGTAAGAAGCCAACGAGATTGTGAGTAGAGTGAATTCCAAAAACACCCTCCTAAATAAGGCCTTTCGTGTTTATTTAAAACGCAATGGAAAACCACTGAAGAATTTTGATTGGAGGTGTAATGTGATCTGACACAAATGTCTGAGTCACCCATGGCTTCTGCACAGAGGACACGTGCTAGAAGGCAATATGGGCCTGGGAGACCATTAAATAATTTCAGGAGTGGATGAAGATGGCTTGGACAAGGGAGGTAGAGAGAAGTGAGTGGTCAGATTCTTCCCTGGAGACATACTAACCATAAAACACGTTTTTGAGTATCCCTGATGTTATGTGGAAATGCTACAATAATATCTGAGTTAATATTTAAGCATTGTTAAATTTGGGATCAATCTTTACTCATTTAAGTGGAGACAACTAGTATATAGCTAATACTAAGGCCTCATGTCTGGGAACAACATCAGGAGACACCATGGTACTCAAATCCTTCATATTGGGTGAAGCCACCAAAGTGATGAGGAAAGGCATGGAACAGAAGAAGCTCAAGAACAAGAACTCTAATGTCAAGCTTCTGGGGGAAGAAGGAACCCCATGAAAACACTGAAAAGGAGCAATGGAGGTCAAAATGAAGGACAGCGAAAGTACAGTGTTCTGGAAACCACTTTAAAAAATAAATAAATAAAGCAATGTGCCTCCATTGCCGGTAGGCTGATGAAGGCTGAGAACCAACAAGAACATCAGCCATATGGAAATACTGGCATATTGACAAGCTAAGTTGGAAAGTACGATGAAAATCATTGGAATAAAAGAAGAATTTTCAAAGTGTCATTGTTTGCTCCTTTTCACAGTAGAAACTTACATCTATCCTTAGACTCAGGCTGTAGCTCAGTGGTAAGGCCTAATGTGTCACAGAGAGGGAAAACATATTTCCACAGAAAACTTGTTCAATCCAAGGTAGTATCATACCTTAAGGAGAGAATTCAGTCTAGAATTAACAGCCCTTATTTCTTTGTCCTTGAGAAGCTCCTGTCCCTTCCAATGTCGAAGACAACATCCTTCATTAGCAGGCTAGAAGCATTAAGGGAGTTCCTAACTATGTACGTCACAGAGCCCACTTTTGTAAAACAGACCCAGTTGCGTCTAATCTACAGTCATAAGCACAAACCAATCAGGAAATGGACTTCAGCTAACCCTCACAATAAATGAAACTGATTAACACTGTCAAGAACCCTGCTTATTCTCAGTCATTGAGCCACATGTACTGGAGCAAACTGCTCCCATCTAGTTGCTGACAAGCCAACATTTTAGCACCAGTGGCTTCACTCACTTCTCTCCCCACTCCTTGTGTCCTTCCGTGTCTCATCCTACACAACTTTGACCTACTTAGTCCCCAACTACATCAGCTGCTCACCATCCTGCCTCATGCTTTCTGTATTTTTAATTTCATTGTCGTTGTGCATAGAATACTTCCTGAAACACCACACCATTTGAAGTCTTATCCATGCTTACAAGCCCAACTTGAAGACTCACTTGCCCTAGCTTGATTTTCATTGCTATGATAAAACATTAACCAAAACCAACTTGAAAAGGGAAGCGCTTACTTAGCTTATCCGTCGTAGTCAATCATCGTGGGAAGCCAGGGTGGAAACTCAAGGCAGGAGAGCGAATCAGAACTTAACGGAGGGTTACAGTGCTTATTTGCTTGTTACTCTAGATCCTCCTCGGCCAGATTTCTTACACAAAACCCATCTGCCTAGAGGTGGCACTGACTATTAATAAGCTTGGACCTCCCACCTCAGGTAGGAGAAAATACCTCAAGATTTTAAAATACCTCAAGAAAATACCTCACAGGGGTGCTCACAAGACAAAACTGATAGAGGCAATTTGTGAGTTGTGTTTTCTTGGGTGTGTCAAGTGGACAACCAAGATCAGCCATCACACTCTTCTTATGCCAAGTTTATCCTCATATTCCTCCCTTCTACGTTTTCATAATATATTGCGTGTCTGTTCTAGACAGATGCTATAAACAGACACTTGCTTCATTCAGCTAAGGCTGGTGTATTTCTCAGCATCTCCTATTTGTTTGTCAGTGCAGTAGCCTGTATCCCAGTCTCCTTTAGTACAACTGTAGCTTACATTTGCTGCCCCTGAATAAACATTTTATCAGCACGTCTATGGCTTTCAAATGATAGCATGGTTTTGGTGATGAGTAATATGGTCACACTATTAATTAGTATTTTGACAGTTAAATCTGAGTCTCATTCATCCATGTAATTTCCACAGAACCTCACAGCACCACATGCAGGATATGCAGGATGGCTGAATAATAATTATGCAATGATAAGCTATAGAACTGAGTGCTTCTGTTGAGAAATGTGTGGTTTCTTTTTGCTCTCTTGTCAAAAAAACAAGAAGTAGATAGCTCAGAAGTGGGAGGGGGGAGAACCACCTTTTAACGTCTCCTCCTCTTCAACCCATAGGTGTGAATTATGGAGCTCCAGCCCAGATTCAGGAATCAGAAACTTGATTTTAACTGTGCAGATTTTGTTGGCTTGTTGGTTGATTGATTAGTTGGATTGTTTGGGTTTTTTGTTGGGGCTGCTTTGCTTTTGGTTTGTTTGTTTGTTTGTTTTTATGAGATAGAATGGAATGAAGAATAGAAGCAGGGATCCAGAAATACTGTATTAACCAACTTTTCTCTGGTGGGAAAGGTACCCTTGGATCAGGATTCAAGAGTCAAGGATATCTGGTCTAACTGAGCCCTAATAAGTTAATAATAAGTAGTGTGTAACACCATACGTTTTATATTCACAGATTCTACAGACAAGAAAATTTTTGTTGGGGGCCGATGACACCTAGGCCGTGGACTTAACCAGCTTGACAAGGATCCTGGTTTTTCCCTTAGCTAGGAGTCTGAAGCCCCCCAACTGCTTTGCCCCTTTCTCATCTTTAATGTATGGTGACAAAAGCCTCTCATCAATAATATTGTCTATTTTGGCCTATTAATGAAAACTCAAATCGATTCCTGGGCTAGATGGGAAAGGAACACTGCCATCTCAACTCTAAGTAATTGTAACAGTCTTACTGGCCTTCAAGTTTTTGGCATGTGCGAATACTATTCATGCTTTCTGTAGATATATAAAAAATTATTCTTGGTAGAACTGACCTTCCCATAGAGACAAAGCCATATCAAGAACAGAAACGAAGTCTAGACAGTATGTCAGCAAGCTTGAAAAAGCAAATAGATAATTCACCCCTGAATGCCTGCCCCCCTTTATTGTAGCAAGCATACAGACCTAAAATTCAGCTATTCATTAATAGACTACTGTGTTAAGACTACCCACTAAAATTAACCTTGAAGGGTAGAAGCCTGCAGCTAGGAGGGGAGGAACACTCTTGCATTGATGTATGCCTGAACACCTGCATTCTGTTAGATAAGAAGTTAGCAGTTTTGCTATTTCAGTCAGGACAGCTCTCTGTCTTGAAGGGAGTCTTGTAATTTTTTCCCCAATGTGCACATTGTTAATTTTTCTCTCTTAACTTTTCCAACTTCTAATTTCTTTATTTTTATTATTAAAGAAAACTTCTTGTGTGTCATAATCATCATAAAGTGTAGTCTATGTGTCTCACTAAAGCACGTAAGCATGCCAACTGAGGGTCCCATAGAAGAGTGAAGTACTGCATTCACTTGCCATAACTTCGTTGTTTATCCTCCTTCGTGGAGACTGAGGAACCCCGTGTGGACTAGAGCTGGACTCGACTCCCTCAAATTTTCCTCTCTGTTTTACCATCTAAAGATGAAGGAGGCTGGGACAAGGTCATCTCCCGGGTCTCTTCTAACTCTCACATTTAGAGATGGCCCAGACACAACTCTGAATGAATATAAATCACATCGTTATCTATTCCTGCTTTCAACCTCTCAGCCAAGACCCCAGGGACACAGCTGGAATGATTAAAGCATCATTTCAAGGGACCTGAAATTCTTTAAAACTGTTGTAATACAAATGTTTGGTTTTGGAAAAACAATTGTCTCCCATAGAAGACCCAATGTGGCTAGCATAAGCCCTTATTATAGTTGACCTTGAATGTGAGTGAATGTAAGGTCACTTGTTAAAATAGTTAAGTATATAAACTTAGATAATAAACAGTGATATTTTGACCCATGTTTTCAAAAATAAAGTTAAGAGCAGAGCATGGTGATGCATATTTACAATCTCAGCAGTCAAGAGGAAAAAGCAGGAGGATCCAGAATTCAAGGTCATCCTCAACTACATAGTGAGTTTGAGACTACCCATGACTACATGAGACACTGATTCAAAGACAAATTCAAATTAAGATTTTCAGGTCTGGCCTGGAGTATCCAAGATGTCCATTTCTAATGAGTTCCCAGGTAATGCTGGTGCGGATGAGCTAGGACCACCCTTGAAGAAAAAACTCAAGATTTTTCTCTTTATTATCCTCAGAAAAAAAATCTCTTATTACATTGTGCCCCACCCAAAGATAATATCTATGGGAAAATGAAGATTCTTGAAAGAGAGATATTCAAGATGAAAGAGTACTATGAAAAAGTTTTTAGCTTACACCTACTTCAGTCTTATGTCTTGTTTTTTTTTTTTTTTCTGGAGCTATACTCTTAGTACAGGCCTTTGTTTCCTAGATACCCTGTACCCAGCTGGGGAAGGATGCTTTGTTCAGAAGCATCTTCTTTTCTTCCTCTCTTAGCTCTTATGTGTTACTCATAGGTCTAATTAGTCTCAAAATGTGTCCCAATTTAGCATCAGCTGCAAATTTAATTAATGCTTTGTGTAACCCTTCTACATAGCACCGAGGACAATGCTAATTAAAGGCAGAGGCAAACCTAGTCCGCCTGTTGCTCCTGCCCTGGCTTCCATTACTGGCTTAAATTCTTGGCAGTTCTTAGCTGATTCCAAACTCCAAGTAAAATTGTACTTGCCTAAGATGCAGTTTTGCAGTTTTTCATTCTTTACATCAACAGAGCATCCAGGATTTGAGAAAATCTCCCCTAATTTATCCCCAAGGCACTTGTGCTGGTGGTACTTCTTCGCTGTTTATTCGGGCTGATCAATGAGCCCCCAATGTAAACATTTGCCTGTAAAACAAGCAAGCCATAAAACATCCACTTTTTTGCCTGCTACTGCAACCTAGCTCTATCTTCCACAACCACAGACACACTCAGGCTTGCCAGCCCAATCCCTAGAACCCAAGAACTTCTTAAAAGCTGATCTAGGTAGTTAGTGGGCTCCAAAACAGAGGTAGATGGAATATGATGCAGTGTAGAGATATATTAAGAGCACGCTTTGGGGGACTAGTGAACCCCAAAGGCCCTGCCTACTCACTCATGTAGTATTTCCACTGACAAAAAATGTCCTCTGTCCATTCCTTCCCCAAGCCAAGACTGTCAAAATCCAATCCACTTGGTCACACAATTTACCTTTACAACCTGTTCCTATTCATCAAGGTTAATGGTGACCTTCTTTGAAAAGTTTCACTAGAAGAACCCTAGATTACAACCCTGACTGGATCAACTCCTAAAAACACACTCTACAACCAATGATCAAAAGCCCCTCAAGTGAAGTCCAGATTTCAGTATCTCAAAATCTCCTCAGGCAATTCCAATGTGTGGTCAAGATTGAGAATTATTGCATTCAAGTTAATTTGTCTAAATGTATTCATGTGAGCCCTTAGCTAAGGTAATACTCTTTACTGAGGGACTAAGGAAAAGAGATATTTCCACTTAAATAACACTTACTGCTGGATTGGGTGTCAAATGGTAGTTGGCCAAGGGGTATGTGGGTTCAATAAAGACAAGGAAAACACTTTCCATTATTCATGTCTGATTTCTCCATGGCAGAAGGAACAGCCATGTATAGTTGTTAGTCTGTCTTGCATGGGTGAGTAAATAACAAGAGACAATTCTCTGAGATGTAAACTTGAAAGACCTAGGCAGAGGGCTGCCATCTCCCTGGGCTGAGCCCTGGACTGAACTGCACTGCCAACAAAACCCCTCAACCTGATTACCCATGTGATTTATTGACTGAAAGCTCCACCCCCAGATACAAAGTTTTCTTTTGCATTAATGAACAGAATCCTATAATCCACTCCCCAAACACCAGGCCACCCGACTTGTTGCCACTAGGCAAAGGTCAAGACCAAGAGACATGGGTGTTCCCAAATCTTATTAATCACTGAGGATGGATTACAGAAATACCTTTCATTAGCATTAACACAGATGAATATAACAGGACAGGATAATCTAAACATCAATTGCTTAGACTGGTTCCTCAGACTAATATTCTTTCTGCATTCCAAAAAAGCTATATCCAGAAAACTGGATCATACAGGCCATTGAAGATGATCCTTACTAAACCAGCCATGCAGCCAGATCAAAATATCAAAAGATCAAATGCTCATTTTACTACAAAAACTCTTAGGAGAAGGGCAAGACTTGTGGGAGTATATGTTAGGCTGCAGAAAAGGAGAAATGGGAGGTAGCAAGACTAAAAGGGAAAATATCAAAGGAATTTCAGGCCAGCATTTTTAATGCTTGGGACATCTTTATATCTGGATATATTATTTACTTTTCATGTTACTGTGATCAGAAACAACTGAAGGGATGAAAGGTATATATTGGATTGCAGTTTACAAAAGAATACAGTCTATCATGGAGGGGAAAGCACGGCAACAGGAGCTTGAGGCAGTTGGCCACATTGTATCCACCGTCAGGGAGCAGACAACAGACAGGAAGTGGAACCAAGCTATAAAACCTATAGACCTTTTCCTAGTGACCCACTTTCTCCTGTAAGGTTCCACCTTCCAAAGATTTCACAACCTTCCACTAGCTGTGGACCAAACAGGCAACACACATGAGTCTGGTGGGGAGACACTGCATATTCAGTCTACAACACTAACAAAATGAGAGAAGCCTTGCTCTTATTTCTCATGCTTAGGTGTTCAGGATCCCATTTACCGTATTTAGTTTGGTAGTGTTATTTAATTAAGAGATTGACAGATAGTCTAATAGACTGCCGTGGTTTGAATGACTGTATTCCCCACATGTTCCATGCTGAAACTCAGTCTAAGGACTGGGTTTATACCTCAGTGGTACAGCACTTACTTAGCATGTTTGAGATTCAGCCCTGAGCACCACAAATCAATAACGACAATGACAACAATAACAATAATGATGATGATGAAAAAACAGAAGGAAACTTAACTCCCAAACTTCAATATCAAGAGGCGTAGTCTCCAGGAGATGATTAGACCGTGGGTGCTGTCAATCACAGATGATATTGGTGCCTTATAAAAGGGTTTGATGGGACAAATTTACTACTTCCATTCCTTCCGCTATAGAAGGTTCAGAACTCATTCCCCTCAGAAGACACTACCACAGGGAACCATATCAGAAGTGCAGACTGGTTCTTCAACAGACACTGAACTTGGTGATTCCTTAAGTTTGGATATTCCAACTTCCAGAAGTGTTAGAAATACGTGCCAATCTTGTAAATTCCCCAGTCTCAATTATTTTGTTTGGTTGCACAAACAAAGGCCTAGGATTAATAGTGGGCTTGCAATCATGGGACACAGCTTTTGTGGAGATTTTCAGCATTCCTACCAAAACCTTACCCTCAAACTTCTGAATCTGACTGTTTTCTTCCCTTCCAGCACCTAATCCAGACGGAGCCAGGAGATCATGAGCACCGAACTAATCATTTGGTTGCTAGAAGCCAATCATCCCTCTGACTTCCCCTTTAGCCCTGATCCCTACTCTCAGGAGTATTACTTGGAAAGAGAATTGAGGAAGGAAATGTAACTGAGCCAGCAGCACATTTATAAGCCAGCCGAAACAATAGCCCAAGTGTGGACCCTTAGTAAGTCTGTGCTATCTTCAAAGGCAAAGCTGACTTCTGCGTTCATTCAGCTGTGGCCTTTCTATTTAAAGATAACTCTGCCTTTCAAATCATTTCCCTGAGGAGACCCTAACAACAACAAGACTCTATAGAGAGCTGTCTCTAAGGCCTCATCGGCACTGCCTTCTTTGGTTCCTGTTATGGATTGAATTATATGCCTTAAAAATTCTTAAGTGCAAGCCCTAACCTCACTCTGCCTCAGAAAATGATCTTATCTGGAAGTAGAGTTTTGTAGATGTAATTAGTCAAGATGGTTCCTACTCCAAAATGACTGCTGTCCTTATAAAAAGGGGGATTTATAGACAAGCACACACAAGGAGAATATCAAGCAAAAGTGATGCTGGCGATTGGGCTCACAAGAAATGTCAACGATTGCCCAATCATGAGAATCTAGGAAAGGGTCATGGAACAAGCCTGTAAATGAAAAATAAATAGCAGCCACAGCACGGCCTCACACTTCTATTCTCTAGTACTGTGTGATAACACGGACATGTTATTATACTTCATTATGGTGGCACTAGCAAGCTAGTCCAGATTCTAATACAGATCATGCAAATAGATTGGTCTTAAGTGATTATCTATGCTCAAGTGCCCCACTTATTCTTCTGAGGTTCACTTTTTTAAAGGATTTACTTTATCTTTAATCGTGTGTGTGCGGGAGTATGTGAGGGGGTGTATATGTGTCCCTTGTGTGGGTGCCTACAGAGGCTGGAATTGTCCTATCCCCTGGAGCTGGGTATGCAGTTATAAGCCACCTGCCATTGGTGCTGGGAATCAAACTTGGGTCCTCTGGAAGACTAGTATGCACTCTTAACTGCTAAGCCATCTCTCCAGCTTCCTGAGGTTTACTTTTGATCCTATTTCCTTGAGCCCTGGACCATATGTTTACGTATTTCCAGGGTATGGCTTAGCAACCAGGAGCTCATCATCAAGTGCCAGGCTGGGATGAGTATCATCTCTGTGATCCTGAGGAAACGTTATTTAATTTATATGGAGTTCAGTTTCTTCATGACTGAACGAAATAAGAGCAGCGTTATACAAACTCAGGTAAGAATTAAGTGAGTTAATATATATAATGCATCTGTAGGAGCACTATGCAAATGTTATTATTATTAAGAGCAGGAAGATAATACTAATTTTATTCAACCTTGCACATCTAATGCAGTTAACAGTGCTCAGTAAATGTGTGTTAGGGGACTGCTTTAATGGGTCCAATGGATTAATACTTTCATCTACTAATATCTCTAATTAGAAAGTTCACTGTGGCCTGTCCATCATTCAGGGGCTTAGAACACACTTGTTAACATAAATCAACCATCATTCCAGAGATGCAAACTCAGAAGCTCCACTTCTTTGAACCTTTGGTCTAAAGAACACATCATTCAATCATACAAAGGATTTCCTGCTCACCTACCCATAAGGACTCACAATTAAGTCTAGCAAGTAACAAAGAGCACAAATTCATATTTATAGTTCTTCTTAGATTGAGAAGGGCTTGAAAAAATGTTGGAATTTTTGAGTTGCCATTTTTTTCATATATTTATAAAGTTTTTATGAGTGTCTTTTTGAACTTGCCATTTCTTTAAAAGTGTCCATCCAAATTAACCTAAATATTTAGTAATATTTCTTTTTAAAAATTTCTATCTAAAATACATTCAATTATTATTCCCCATGGAAAGTGACAGACAAGCCTATGTAACTAGATGAATGAGGAGACAGGATGCATTATGTGCTAAGAGAAATAAAAAATTTAAAGAAAAATGTCCCGTTTCATTAAAGTTCCCAATATCCTCTCTCTCTCAAAAGGAGCCGTGTGAGGTGTTGGAACACCCTGGCTGGCTAGAGAAGACTTTTTCAGAGCCATAACCTGAAAAGCCTGCTTTTGGAGGAAATGACCTGTTTGCTGCATAACTTGAAGCTAAATTAATGTTGTTCATAAAACAATTCCTGGGCTGGAGATATGGGTGGGAGGTTAAGAGCATGTATTGCTCTTACAAAGGATGTGAGTTGAGTTCCTAGCACCCACATTGGATGTGGCACCCACTGGCCTCTGAGGGCACCTACACTCACATGCTCATAACATAATTAAAAATAAATCTTTAAACACATTCCTTATCTCATAATCTGTGAAAATCATATGCAGCACAGATTAACATAGTTAGCATTAACTAACACACATACACATACATGTGTGCACACACACACACAAACACACACAGAGAAAGAAAGGGGGAGGCAATATCAGCCCCTTTCACTTTCAGTTATATAGTGAAAAATGCAATGGATGACCACGAAAATAGAAATCTCAATAACTGTCTACAGGATTCTGTGAATCTCAGGTCCTCGCTATGTTCCTTGGTGCGTTGTTACACACACTGACTACCAATTCCTCCTCAGAACCACTCATAGGTCTCAGTTGCCCCTTCTATCACTCCATTCCACCAGGATCCTGAGCTACTGAAGCAACTTCCCTATGCGAACTCACAGCATTATCCAGCTGACTGCACAGTTTGCTCAGCACCTGGGGCAAAATGCTGGGAGATGCAGAGAGGAGAAATTAAAGTGGTAAATTCAAGAAAGACGTATGTCTAGTATGACAGAAAGATTGCCGAACCGTCTAACTACTCCAGGGAAAGGGTATTAAGTGGGGTAAGATGGAGAAAGAGTTGGAGACATTGGAATAGGAAACACACAATTACTAAAAGCCTGAAAATAGGGCTGGGTTTACACTTAACTATCAGGGCTGCAAAACAGATCTGTCATTATTACCAGTCTACATTTTGGTTCCTAAGGGAAGAGTGAACCAAATATGCACATCCTGCTACCTTTGACTTCATCTTGGTCTCTTGGGCCATGGAACCACTATGTGACAAACTGAAAAAAAAAACTCTCCTGAAATAGATTTGTAGGGTCAGGACATGGTGGAGGGGTACAGTCTGAGGGAAAGTGCTGTGACAGCATACATAAGTGGACTCACTATATTGGGGGTTTATGATATTGGAATTGAACGAATCCAAATTCCAGTCCTTGTGGACATGCAGCAAGTGCTCTTAACACTAAGCCAGCTCTCCAGGCCTTATATCAAGTTCCCTTAAAAGCATTTCAAATATCCTCATTCAACTGCTTCTCCTCTTTGTTGATTGGATTATATGAAAAGGGATCCTATTCCTGGCTTTCATCTTAATGATTCATCTCTACCACACAAAGGGATACCCTGCGATATCTCATGGGTCAGTACATTGGTTGGAGAAGTGGTCCTTGAGGTTATTCTTTTCTGCAAGAGAGCTACAAATAACTGAAGTTTCTTCCCACCCTCTCATATCTGCATCCATGAATTCAACTAATCATATTCGGTGTGTGTGTGTGTGTGTGTGTATGTGTGTGTGTGTGTGTGTGTGTCCTTGTGTGTGTGTCTATACCTTAACACATGTAGATATTTTCTTATCGTGAGTCCCTAAACAATATAGACTTACACAGCAGTTTCACTGCATTGAGTATCAGAAACAATCTACACTAATCACAGCACTCGGAAGGCAGAGGCAGGCAGATCTCTGTGAACTCGAGGCCAGCCTGGTCTACAGAGTGAGTTCCAGGACACCCAGAGTTACAACAGAGAAACCCTGTCTCAGGAAAAGAAAGAAAGAAAGAAAGAAAGAAAGAAAGAAAGAAAGAAAGAAAGAAAGAAAGAAAGAAAGAAAGAAAGAAAGAAAGAAAGAAAGAAATGATCTACAGCTGCTTTAAAGTATATATGAAAGTATGTAAATAGCTCTGTGCAAACAGTATACCTTATAATAGCAGGGACTTGAGCACCCTCAGATTTTGGAGTTGGTATGTGCAGAGGGTCCTAGAACCAGTCTTCTGCGGATACTGAATGGAGTCTAAACATTTAGAAATAGCGATGTTGAATTTTACCAGAGCCCTATGCTCTTACAGAACGGTGATAATTAAGAAACGTCATAGCTCGTTGTTTTGATTTTTTTTCCTTCAGGGAAAACCATTAGCCACAAAGGGCCATCCTCCTTTTGTGACTTGATGAGACTCAGACCAGGCCACACATAGACCCTCCAAACTCCATTATTCACCTCCTAGATGATTAGCTGAATTGCTTCACCCCTGTGATCAACTGGGGGGACTTTTAAACCAAATTTTGGGCTAAGCATTTGCCCTTCCTCCAGCCCTCTGAACTCTGGCCCATGGTAGACAGTCCCTCATAAAAATAAGCTCACATCAGAATAAAATACTCTTTGATCTATGATCAATTCAAAGCATGTTTCAGCCTGTTTCCCAAAGCATGGTTCTTTTCCAGCCTTATTTATTCTTTCCCAAAGGGAAAAAAAGAGGCCTTTTCTGTTTAACCCTTGAGATTTCTCCCTACTATTATAAGCCCTTCTCCAGCTAGCAATAATTCCATTCTAGTAAAATTCCATCCTGGTAAGTCCAGATCTGTTTTTATTGACAAAGAAACCAAGAAAGACATAATTATATGTCACTACACATAAATTATGTTCCCAATTCAGCTTCTCGTTAGCTGGATTCCTAACACTGCCAGAAGCAACTCTGATACTATTAGATACAAGGTGAAGTAAGACACAGAAGTCACACTGAAGGGACACAATGAACAAACCCAATTTAAAAATCACATCGGTGTGGCTTTTGGGGATTCTGGTGACAGGAATTCTGAGACGTCTGCACGTGATGTCTTCTATAAGAAATTGAAGAACATGGAAACTGGAGCTGGTGTGTCTCAGTGGTAGTGTACTTTCATGAGACTTGTGGGCAATGAAAAAGCTGCTGCCCCTTTAAATGCCTGGGAGTGCTCCTTCAGAGTTGTTTGTATTGCTGTTGTTGCCACTGCTATTTTTGTAAGACCTCACACAACTTACAGGAGACTCATTCCTTTTAGGACCCTGGAGCAAACTTTGCTCATTGTAACACTAACTGCTCTACCCAGGGACATTCCCATCCACCTCTTTTTGAACACGTGGTATATAGCTTCACACTGAGAATACTCAGAAATGTGTCCAAATCTACATATGATGATAAGTCTTACCCATATGAATGCTTATAAAATTCTCGAACATCTAGAAGTTTCTCTTTCAGATTCTTTGGTGGAGGGGCATTGGTTTGAGACTTTTTTTTTCCTAGTGTGTTCCTTAATTAGTGCAAATAATAGATCTTTTTTCCTTTACTATCTCCTCCTCATGGTCATCAATTGTACACTCTTCAAGCAATGAACTCATTCATTTGGTTGCAGTAGGGTATGCTCATAGCATTTACAAGGAAAGAAAAAATGAAAAAAATAAAATAAGAAAGGAAGGAAGGAAGGAGGAAGGGAGGGAGGGAGGGAGGGAAGGAGGAAGGAAAGAAGGGAGGGAGGGAAGGAAGGAAGAATTTTGAGAATATAAGATTACAAAAACAAATTAGATTTCAAAGTATGTATTTATTTACAGTTAAGATAATCCATCAAAATCGCAATTTAAAAATCTATACACACACACACACACACACACACACACATACACACACATCACAATCTCTCACCCAAACGTGTCATTTTTATTACTAATTAGCAGCCTGACTCGTTTCCAATGCATATTTATGATTGCACTTGCTGAATCATTAAATACTTCCTAACAGGAGGAAATTTGTTTTGACTATGCATCATTAAGGACTAAATCCTCCACTTCCAAATTCAGGCAGCTGAACAGTTTCTGACTCTCTGTTCTTCCAATCGTATTTCTTCTCACAACTGTTAGAGGAAAAATTCTCCCTGAAAAAAATCATGATTCTCAAACAAATTGGAAATATTGCCATACGCTAAACACTTTTATTTAATTCAATCAATTGAGAAATGAGGCAGAAGTTACAGCAGATTCAAAGGTGAAGTAAAAAAATCCATAAATTTGTGTGGAACAAAAGAATGTTAAAATATATATGCAAGTGGAGGTAGAAATGATTATTCAACAGAGGAGGATGGAATTCAGTTGAACCTCTACAGGACAGGAGAGAAATTACATGTCTGTTGGTAAAAATTGCTTTGTATAGCCATCAGTTGTTTACAATTTATAGATCCATCTAATGGACCCAGTATTAGTTAATTTTTACATTGCTAACTAACCACTTGGCAAAAACAATGTAAGGGGGAAAATATGGTTATTTTGACTCATTGTTTAAGAGGGTATGGTCCCTTGTGACAGCAGAGGCATGGAAGAATTCCCAGTGGCACAGAAATACAGCTGAGACTTGTGACATACAGAAAAACCAGGAAATAGAAGGCAAGAAGTACAGGTATTTCTTTTTCTCTTTTTATTCTGTCTAGGAGATGGTACTACTCCCATTTGACACGGTGAAAGGGCAAAAACCAAAGCAGCCACACTTTAGTCAGGCTTCTAAAAGCACCAAAACTGTGTAGGCCCAAATCAGGGGCAAGGTGACCCAGAACTAGAGTAAGAAAAACAGTTTCTCAGACAAACAAGATATGGACCATTGACTAACGGCCTTGGGCTAAGAATCTGCCCCCACCTGCATTGACTAATAACCCTAAGTTTACATTTTCTAGTGCCCTCAATCTTGCTATATGCCAACACCAATCAGTTTAAAGGTCAATACTTACATTACTATGTAACCAATAGAATTGTGCCTCATACCCTGTTGCTAAGCTCTGCCTTTGAAAAGCCTATATAAACTATACTTAGAGTATGCTGGGGGTCACCTTCTGTTCCTTGTTAGAGGAATTTGTGAGGGTGGACCCCAACACGTTGGAAATAAACCTCTTGCTTTTGCATCGATCTCAAGTCCTGGTGATTTCTTGGGGGTCTCTTTTCATCTGCCCCTAACAATGGGTCTTCTCTCCTCAGCTAAATTTCATCAGAAACACCCTCACAGATATGTTCAGAGGTGGATCTCCTAGGTTATTCCAAAATCAGTCAAGTTGACAGTGCAGGACAATCATCACAGCCCTTGTCGAAGTAGAATCTGATCAGGTAAGAGATGCCCTATACACAGTTCCAATACACAGTTTTCCATTGAAGCACACTTCTTCTACAAAAGAATCCACACCTTCTTAAACATAGGTCATGTATTGAATGGGAGATGGTCACAAAAGCTTGTCAACAATAAAATTTAATCCAGGATCAAATGCATAATGAATATGAAGTGTTCATAACCTCATTCACCCAAACTCCATCACACGATTTCAATGCAGTTCTTAGTTCTGAACACACAGCATGCACATCGCTGACTGTACATGCCATCAGCCATACAACATTGAAGAACACTGCCTGGAACAGCTCAGATTCAAGATTACTGAATGCTATGAATTGCAGTGTTTTTACAGTACGTGCATTGTTTTCATCTTATTTGATCTTGGAGAACTGTACATGAAATACAAAGGAATAGATAAAATTAGCATATGTTAAAATTGCATTATGTTTGAATGGTTGCTCTTAAACATTGCTTTTTTAACTGTTGACTTGAGCTTCATTTTTTAAAAAGTCATTCAATGAATCTTGGCTTAGGGTTAGGACAAATTTCGAAATGACTATAAATATATTTGTGCCATTTTGTACTATGTATTTATGTGGAGTACCAGTCGCAGCATTGGAAATTATAAAATATTGATCAACTCTGAAATACTGAAGACACTCTCAAATATTCATCAAAAATCCCTTTATCTAAAAATTTAAAAGCACAGCCATCTCATTAGTGTGCAAGTTTGCTTTAGCAAATGGTAAAATTATATTAACAAAGAATTGCTTTGAAACAAATTTCTTTATAAATATCAATAAATATTTGATTTGTATACCTATTTTATGTATCTACATACCTGGAGAGGGGGGCAAAAATAATTTCTCAGGTGAAAAGGGGTTGTAGGTTCACATATATGAAGCCCTGATCTATTCCTTTGTCATTAATAATAATCTTAATTAAAGATTTTTCCTGACTAGAAAAATAAAATTGGCCTCATTAGATTTCTCCTGACTGTTTAAAAGGATATGCTAGGTATGATGGTGTATTACTGTCATTCCAGCACTCAGGAGACAGAGAAGAGGACCATGAGTTTCAGGCCGTTCTGGAGTACACAGCAAGACTCTATCTCAGAGTACATTTTTTAAAAATAGGTACATAAATGAATATATAAGTCAAGTATTCCCAACACTATAACTCTTCTTGAATTTACTAGGACTTTTCTGTAAGGACTCTGAGGTTGGACTTTTAAAGTCCTCTTATTATTGGCTGTTGTGATCTCTAGTTTTATGTCAACTTGGCACACACTAGAGTCATTTGGGGAGAGGGATCCTCAGTTGAAAAAATTCCACCACCAATTTGCCTTTGAGAAATCCTGTGATGCTTTGTCTTGATTGATAATTGATATAGAAGAGCTCACTTTGGGTGTTGCCACTCCTGGGTAGGTGATCCTGGGTGCTATAAGAAGACAAGCTAAGTAAGCCATAAGGAGCAAGCCAGTAAGTACCACTCCTCCATGGTCTTTGCATCAGTTTCTGCCTCCAAGTTCCTGTCTTGAGTTCCTGCTCTGACTTCTCTCAGTGACAGAGTGTGACTTGAGAGCTGTAAAATGAAATAAGCTCTTTCCTCCACAAGCTGTTTTTGGTCATGGTATTTATCATAGCAATAGAAACTAACTAAGACAGCTATTGTTGAGGAAAAGAATTACTAGGTTCATGGCTGAAGCATCAACAATAAAAGGAAACAGATTTATTTAAGGTAGATGCGATATGACTCAGGAGCCTTTGGAAGTGAAGATTTTAAGAAAACAGGAAAACCTGTGCTTCGGCTTGATGAAGAGGTTCATAGTCATGGAGAGGCATGATTAGATGAACTACATATGGTCCTGTGTTAGCAAGACAGCATTTCCCAAAATCTGTTGTCAGTTTTTCTCTGTGCCCCTCTGCCTTCAGAGAGAAAAAATATAACTTTCCCAGGTACAGAGCTATGTTGATAGCATTCACAAGGAAAGAAGGAGAGAGGGGGATGGGGAGAAAAGAAAAGAGAGGGGGGGAGGGAGAAATCTGTGTGAGTGCCTTGCAGTCTCTGTGAAGGAAGATCAGAGAACTTTTATGGCCTGTTTCAGGAGAGGAATGAGGAACGTGAGTGACCAATGAAATCTTCAATCTTCTACCATTTTTTTCAAATACCATGATTCTGTATTTCAAGGCAGTGAGTCCTGAATCCCCTAGTCCTGAGATTTGGAATTCATGCCAAGAAATTTTCACAACTAGGATTCACTTCCAATGCCTATAAATTTTACCTCTTTTGTTGAAGTACCCAATTTATCCACTGTCTTGGGATTATCAGAAAGCGATCATCCTTACCACAAAATAAGATTAGGACCCTGTAAGCCATATACAAGGCTACTTTTTCCCAGAGTTTTATGAGCCTTGAATCCATAAAGTCAACCTTAATTTTTTGACAAATGACTAGACACACCTAAATGAGAAACATTCTTAAATGTTCAAGTAAAGCCATGTTTGCATAATCAATTTTTTCTCATTTATATCCTTTGTTTTAAAAAGAGCATGTTCCAGGCATGGTAGCACATATCTTTATTCCTAGTACTTTTGAGACAGAGGAGGTTAATCACTATGAGTTCGAAGCCAGCCTGGTCTACATAGTGAGTTCCTGGCCAGCCAGGGCTATATAGTGAAAACTTGTCTCAAAAGAAAAAAAGAGAAATGTAATTAATTATGTAATTAATGATATTGCCATGAAAAGGAAAAAGATTCATGAGGAGTGCCTGAAATCTATAAAGGGGTCATACAGAGAATGTGTAATTTGTAAATGCTTCATACCAGTTCATGAAAGAATTGTGTAATAAATTGTTGATAGGTTAAAGATGGCTTTAAAAGGAAGAGAAAGTTGGATGTGGTGGAGGTGATGGCTATTCTTGGCTGTCAACGTGACTACATCTGGAATGAGTTACAATCCAGAAATGGAGGGCACACCTGTGAGGGATTTTTAGCTTGGGTTGAAGTGGGAGGACTTAGTTCTAATCTGGACCACTGAGGTAGAAAGACACACAGCTTTGATCTGAATCAAATGAGAAGACACACCTTTAATCTGGGCCATATCTTCTGCTGGAAGCCTACACAAGAACATGGAAGAAGGTATCTTTTGGCTCTTTGCCTGCTTGCTCTTTCCTTGCTAGCAAATCCATTCCTTTACTGTCATTAGAGCCTATTTCTTTGGGATTTTGGTGTATACCAAAGACCAGCTGAGATATCCAGCTTCGTGGATTGTACCACTTGTGGATTCTTGAACTTTCCATTCAATAGCCAGCCATTGTTGGATTAGCTAGCTCACAGCCTATGAATGATTCTAATAAATTCTCTTTATATCTAGGTAGAGAGATGATAGATAGATAGATAGATAGATAGATAGATAGATAGATAGATAGATAGATAGATGGATGGATGGATGGATAGATAGATAGATAGATAGATAGATAGATAGATAGATAGATAGATAGATAGATAGATAGATAGATAGATTTATTCTATAAGCTCTGTTTCTCTAGAAAACCCTGACTAACAGACAATAATGCTTGTAATCTTAGCACTTGGAAGGCTGAGACAGGAGGTGGCAATGCCAAGCATCCTGAAGGCACTGTTTCACAAAGTTCCAATGCTTGGATGACCTGGACTGACACTTCACTGCCCTTGATGGAAATTTGCTACACACCTTTCTCTTATATTTATATTCTTTACTGTTAAAGGCCTCTCACTGATAGCTAGAGCTGGGATAAAGTAGCAAAAGCTGGTGTTAATAAGAATGAAACTAATAGTAGTTCCCTAGAAAAAACAGCTATGCAGAAAGTTGAGTCTTCCATAGAACATATTACTTAGACACACACTTAGATTATTAATAAATGATATTAGTAAGCATGAGACACAGGAACTGAGAAAAATATTAAGAAAAACCTAGGGAAATTTTAGAAGCTGACAAATTGTAACTGAATTGTTAGGTTTTCATGTCCAGCTTTAGGGACAAGGAACCAGTTTGGGCAGGAAGAGACTTTGATCATATATTTAATGACAAACTTTGGGATCTTCCTAAAGACAAAAATAAGCAGACAAAGTAAGCAGTTTTAGGAGCCTTAATGCCCCTCTAGCCTTTACAGGACTTTTCTGATATTATAGAAAGACAAAATACAGACCATCTTTGCTTAAACAAAAGGCTGCACAATATTTCAGGAATCAAAGGAAAGGATGATGGTCTTATGTTAACTATTAAAGAAGAACAAGGGTCTGGGAGATTGGATCTCTGTAGAAAGATAAGTTTGATGTAACAGGTAGTGGGAAATAACTTCTGATCTGTTAACTCTGTACCAAACTCAAACAGAATCAAACTCAAATAGAGTCATCCTGTCTGCCATTTCTGCAACTGCAAGGTTTTATGACACCAATCTTAAGGAATTTTTAGGTCTCAGGAAATTTTCTGTCTTTTATCTTATGTAATCAAGGAAGACTTTGGAAAAATTGTATTCTAAATGGTTAAGTAATCAATGATCAAAGTCTTTGATGAAGTGATTTTGTGTATAAATAGAGGCTGTGAGAGACACAGGTTATCAGAGTAGGTAAAGCCATACCAAGATGCACTTCCTCTGTCAGTCTCTCATAAAATAAAACTATGCTGTGTCCCACGTCTGATTCTTCCCTCACTACTCTTGCATCTGGCAAAGAGGTTTGCTACAAGTTCAAAGCCAACTTGAGCTATAGGGTGAGACTTTGTCTCAAAAATTTTTAAGAGAGAGAAAGCAAGCTGGAGATATAGTTTAGCACTTGGTTAGCATGCATAAGGCTCCAGACTCAATACTTGGAACTACAAAAAAAAAGAAAAAGAGAAAAATATTTCTTATAAATATAAAATACAACATTCAAATGGCGTTCCTGATAATCCAAATGAAACTATCATCACTCCTTATTGGTGTATTTAGCCCTATGTAATTAATTTTTTATTCTTCAGATCTTGGATTAGACATCCCATAAACTTACCTACCTCTCAGCTGACTTAGCCAACTGGTATAATCTCAATTTTTTTCTAAATGATGTCATAAGAAGATACTTCTCCAACTGTTGAGGAAATTAGAAAATTCATTTGAAAAATTAAGTATTATTACAATAGTGGAAAGCAGAACTCAGTATAGAATGGTCTCAAGAGGAAACATCAGGAGTAAAGGAAGATTCTAGCCAAACTAACTTGACCAAACTCTTGCTGAAGGCATGTCAAGGTAATCAGACAGAGTTTGGTTAGGGATGGGGAATTTGATCAAATATCAAAGGTGATCAGATATTGAAGGTTGGAAACTCTCAGCAAACTCTTACAGTTTAAACCTGAAACCATAGCCAATAAGCTCATGTTCTGAATGCTTGTTCTGAATGCTTCTCCAAGTGATGATACTACTTTAGGAGGCCATGGAACCCTTCAGAGGTATGTCCTGACTAGCAGAGCTAGGACACTAGGGGCAGAACTTTGAGAATTCTCTCCCAGTCCCTGGTTCTGGTCTTGCACACTCTGCTTCTTGATCAACCACCATGTGAACAGCCTGTACTGTACACCTTGCCTCAGTTTATTTTCCTGTGGCTATAATAAAATGCTTGACAAAAGCAATTTATGGAAGAAAGGGTTTATTTTGACTCAGTCTGAGTTGATGGTCCATCATAGTGGGGAAATCATAACATCAGGGAGCTAAAGAAAGGCAGCTAACTACATTGTATCCACAATCAAGAAGCAGAAAGTGATGAATGCATGCTGCTGCTCAGTTCCTTTTTTCCATTTATACCAGCCATGGAATGATGGGGGGCTCTGCACACCTCAATTACCAAAATAAAGATAACTCCTTATAATCCTATCCAGAGGCCCACCTAAATTATATCAAACTGACAACACTAATCATCACACCCTCCCTACTGTGGACTGAGTAGCTTCACTATGTATTTTCTTCTGTGGTCGTGGTGGTGGTGATGTGTGTGTAATATCTGTATGGTGTGTGCATGTGCATTTGCGCATGTAAAGATAGGTACATGTGTGCCACAGCATGAGTGTGGCAATCAGAGAACAACCTTGGGTATTGCTCCTCTATTCAACCTTATTTGAAACAGGGTCTGTTTGTTATTGGAGGTTTTTCTGCATACCCCAGGTTAGCTAGCCCCCAAGCTTTCAGGGACTCTCCTCTCTCTGCCCCCCCTTCTCCAAATAGGGGTGCTGGGACTACAAGTACTATACATTCAGCTTTTACACGGATTCCAGAGATAAGAACTCGGATTCTCATACTTTTATAGCAAGTGCTTTAACCAACTGAGCCATCTCTGCAGCCCAATCTACTATGTTTTTCAAGTTCTGATAAACAAATTTTGAAACTACTAGCCAGAATAAACTTTCTTGCTCGATGAGTTGGTGCTGTCAGACATTTTGGTCGTGGTGATACAAAAGTAGCTAACACTAACTTATTGGATTCTTGTTAAAAAATTGTGCAATGCAAAGACAGAAAAGGAAGTCTAGCATCAAGGCCTTATTGGGAAGAGAATTTGCAGAAGCCTGACAAAAATTTGATTAAATAAAGACTTATCAAAGAATCTGTTCTTTGACATATGCAATGCAGTCCTTATCCATGAGGCTCTGAGACATTTCTTCTTTGTTAAAAAAGAGGTCTGGCCTTTGCTGACTGGAGAACCTTCAGCAAAGCATCAGAATAAAACAACAACAACAGAGCTATCTGGAGATGACAGAAACTTAAAATCGCTGTGTTTAGTTTGCTACTGAAAATTTTCAAAAGCAAAAGATCTGACAAGAGTTCATAATACGAATAATGTAACTGACAAGGAGATTTGTTTATTTTTATGCTGTGAAAAGCAAGAAACTGAATTTAATCCAAAAGTTTTAGGCAAAATGTTTATAAGTATAATGATTAAGAATGGTTTCAAAGAATGTAATGACTATTATAGCTGATTTATAAAACTCAATGAACAAATTCAGAGCAGCCGAAAAAGTTTGAGGAATAATATATAACATAATGTTAGGCTTCTCAAAATATAGTCTCTTAATGTGCTAGGTACTTTGAACTGAAGGAGATTGAAAAGGCCTCAGAAGCCACCCATCCCCCATTTCATGCCACCACTACGTAATGAAGCATAGGAAACAATACTCTTTTCCTTAAGATAAACCAAGGAAATTGGAATTACTCTCCCTCGATGCAGGCCATAAAACCTGTAAAAGGCACTTTCTTTCTCCCTTCCCTCTTGTAGATCTTCATGTGACAGGTGTCCTCTGTTGTAATGGGGAGACAACATGCTATACACAAGGCTGTGTATCCCCCCTCAGTGAATCCCATTGGGCCTTTCCTTAGTCCATTTCTACCAGCTATCCATTCTTTACAGAATCTAAACATAAAAACCTAACCCATTTCTCTGGACTTGTATTTCCTAAGGCTCACATAGCCCATAAAGCTTTGATCAAAAATTTGCTATGCTTCTATCTTCACAACGTACATGTCTTTTGTTTTAAGAATGTGGATCACGACCACCATGAAGATAAGAAGTCTCACACTTTTAGCCCCTATGGCAAAACTGTCAATACAATATAATGCAACGATTAATTTTTTAAAAGTTTGTAGAAATGGGACAGAGAAGTCCTGGGATACTTTAAGCAGCTTAATGGGAAATTCTGGAGGTCACTCAAAAGACCACAGTGCTGATATAGAGAGGAAAGTCAACACTGTGAGGTTTCAGATAAGAATAAGATTTTACTACTAATAATGTCTTCAGATAAGATACGATCTTACTGAGGTTTGAACTAGAGGACATTTGGGTGACAACCTGGCAAATACTTCTCTACATTTTCTCCATCTCCTGAGACTATAAGAGTTTAGAGGGGACAGACTAATTAATCTGGCATAGGAAATTTCAAGGCAGTTGGACATTCAGACTGTAATGTGGTCACTATTAATCACCTTAAGTTAAGTCTAAAGCTAGAATTTTTAAAAATTTACCCATAAAAAACAAAAACAAAACATTCATGAAAGTGAGGCCAACAAGGTACTAAAAAGATGAGTGGCATTAAAAAGAAGCTAAGAGTCAGGCAGTGGTGGCATGCCTTTAATCCCATTGCTCAGGAGGCAGAGGCAGGTGGCTCTCTGTGAGTTTGAGGCTAGCCTGGTCTACAGAGTGAGTTCCAGGACAGCCAGAACTAAACAGAGAAACCCTGTCAACTCTATCTCAAACAACAAAATATAAATAAATAAATAAGTAAGTAAGTAAGTAAGTAAGTAAATAAATAAATAAATAAATAAATAAATAAGAAAATAAATAAATAGAAGATAAGTATATTGCATCTGACAATAGTAAAGATGCCCTGAGACCAGCTCAGAAAATGAACAGACAACACCAATTCAGAGTATGAGCTTTTAAAAGCATTGATCTGAAAGGAAGCAGCCAAACTTTAGTCAGGCTTCTAAGAGCACCAAAATTGTGTAGGCCCAAGGCAGGGGCAGTGTGATGGCCTTGGGCTAAAAGAGTTTCCCCACGTAGACAGCCCATGGCCTCGGGCTAAGGGTCTTCCCCCCACCCTGTTCTTGAGTCCAGGGAATAGATTCAAATGACTGTGTGAAGGAATGTGAAAGAATGTGAGGAAATGTAAGTCAGCTTTTACTAGGCCTAAGTTTCCTGCTCCTGGCAGTCAACACCAGGAACAACTGTAGGAAGTAAAAAAATACTTTCCAGACCCTCCCTGTTCAAGGGACTAGCTCACCATTACGGTGAACCTATCGGAATGTACCCACCCAACCTGTATCTGGAATACTGCCTCTGTACTGTATAAAACTGATGGAAGCTTGTTCTTCGGGGTCGCCATTTTCACTTATGTGAGGGTGGCCCCAGCGCGCTGGTTCATTAAAGCCTCTTGCTATTTGCATCGATATCCCGTCTGTGAGTCTCTGTGGGGATGTGACGTTCCGGTTTGGACCCTGGGGGTCCCAGTTTGGATCCCTGAAGTCCAACAGATCCATTTGAGCTTTGAACCAGATGTGCACCTGCAATCCCAATACTTGGAAGGCTTAGGAGGAAAGACCTCAAGTTACAGTACAGCCTTGTCTCAAAACGAAACCACTTTGCTTTGAGAAGAGAATTCTGGGGGCACGCTGCTTACACAGAGAGGCCTGGGGAAGTGTTTCCCCATGCTCACCTACCTAGGCACTAACAGACTATTGTATCTCACTCAGTCCAAGGAAATGTAGCTACTGCTTTGACAGTTCTGTGTGTGTGTGTGTGTTCCGGTCCCGCGCGGTCCCGCCGGATGGCGGCTGATATCCCACCCGCAGCAGTCTAGGATCCATTTTTGCTGGCCTGGCGAACGGGCCTAGGACCAAGCGGCTGGAAGGCGGGGGCCCGGAATCGCAGTTCGGGGACCTTTCGAGAAGCTGTCCACCTGCGGACCTGAGAAATCCACGAGCCATGAAGAAAGCTTGGGAGATCATAGTCTGGTGGACACGAAACTCATTTATTAACAGGCTTTTCCTGTTTAAATATCTTCCCAGGGAAGGCAGGATTTCTCCCTCAGGCAGAGAAGCCTTAATTAGCATGGCAGGGAGGGGGCACCTGGCCTCGTGGTCTTTGCAAAGACAAAGGTGCATAATTCGCCACAGGGCAGGCAGAAAGCTTGCCAGTCTGTTTACTGTGAGTAGCCTCCAGGGCTTAGAAGAGAAGGAGCTCACAGAGCATCCTGCTAGCCCACCTGGGGAGGACGAGGAGCTCTTTTGTGGCTTCCACTTACTCTTTAGCCCCAGAGGCCTACACTGCTTGAGCTTTCCAGACCTTGACATCACCCAAGTTGTGTTGAGTTTTCAAGTATGCTGAATGCAAAAGTTATGAGGCTGTGGAGGTGTGATGTTAATACTGTCAGCTTGACAGGATCTACAATTACCTAAGAGACAAGTCTCTGGGGAAAACCTGTAAGGGCTTCTCTAGATTAGGTTAACTGAGATGGAAATATCCACCTGAGCTGCTGATGGCCACATTCCATGGACCGGGATCAGAGACTGAATTAAGAAAATAAACTCCACCACAAGACTCCAAAAGTACCTATAGGCATGACTTTCCCGTCATAAGAGAGTTCAGCCTCAAACTGTAACCCAAAATAAACCCTTCCTTCCTTACATCGCTTTTGTAAGGTATTTTGTCATAGCACGAGGTAAGTAACAAATAGCACCCAGAGTTCAAAGACGAGACTAGAAGAAGATCAGAGCCGCTGGAGGTAGGCTCTGAGAAGTCAATGCATAAAGCTGTGAGGATAAAGTCTAAGCTATAGTAGAGACTCTAGGGTACTAGAGACACCAGGAATATGAAGTATCTGCAGTGGAAAGCTGCAGAAAATAAATGGATCAAGTCCAGGAGAGAAGCCCTATAGGCTCTGGTACCCAAATCTCTTGCATCACATCATGACACAATGAGTTCTAGATTCTGGACACTGATCTGTAGGATTTAATGTTTGCCCTGTTAGTTTTAATCTTGCTTAAATTTGCTGTTTCCTCACTATTATGCTATTCTTCCCTTTTAGGATGAGAATGTTTCCTCTCTGCCATTGCATATTGAAATTATATGCGTTTTCTTTTTTATTTTACAAGGGATTTATCCTAAGTTTCAGAGGAAGTTTTGGACTTGAACTTTTGCACAATGTTTTAACTGTCAAACATATGAAGACTCTTGTAGATACGTTGAATACAGTTTGCATTATAAGATGGACATGAGCCTATTGAAGGGTACTGTTTAAGGAGAAGTCCTTGGGTGTCAAGTTGACAAAGAATAGACCTGTGATTGTTAATCATGATTGCCAACTTGAGTAAACTGAGAAGGACCTAGGATATTAGTGGAGTATATGTCTTCTTCTTCCCTGCTCATTGTTATGTGTGTGAGAGAGAGACAGAGACAGAGACAGAGACAGAGACAGGGAGACGATATTTATAAACCTTTACATTGTTTCTCCACATCTATTCCAGTATTTGTTGTCTGTTGTTTTGTTGATAGTAGCCATTCTGATTGGGGTGAGATAAAATCTCAAAGCTGTTTTAATTTATATTTCTCCAATTGCTTAGGATGGTGAACAGGTTTTTTTTTTGGGGGGGGGACATTTTGTAGCAATTTTTACTTCTACCAGAACCCTCCTTTCAGATCCTATCTTCAGCACATTTTTAATTGGGTCATTTATTTTCTTGACTTTGTATTTCTGAGCTCTTTGTATATCCTAGATATTAATCCTCTTTCAATTGTATAGCTGGCAAAATTCTATTCTCTCCATTATATGAGTGTCTTCTTCTCTTCTCTGATTGTTTTCTTATCTGTACAGAAGCTTTCTGGGGTTTTCAATTGTTGACTTTACCTGTTGAGAAAATGGAGTCCTAATCACAAAGTCTGTTTTAACATGTATATCCTGTAGAGTACTGCCTATTTTTTTCCTAGAAGTTTCAGATTTTACATGTATGTGGTTAATCTATTTGAGGTTAGTTTTTGTACAAGGTGATAGATATGGGTCTAAGTTCATTCCTCTACATGTGGACATCCACTTTTCCCAGCACCATTTGTTGAAGATGCTTTCTTTTCTCCATCCTAAGTTTATAGCATTTTTGTTAAATCATAAGTGTCTGAACATATTTAGGTCTTTACTGTAGAAGTTTATTTTTAGTTGTGTTGAAAATACTGTTTTGTGTACTGTTGGGTGAGGGGCTGCCTAGATCTTGGAGTTTTGTATTGTCTGCAGGTGTTGAATTTATGTGGGGGATGTTTGACTGCTGGTGATCTGCACATGCTGTCAGTGGAACACCTGAGTAGTTCTTTATCAATAAAAACACCTGAGCTCAGATGCTCAGGGTTCCACTGTCCAGTATGGTGCTGGCTATGACAATGGTTCCCTCTGCTGATGTCTCTCAGAGTTTGCACCAATGAATATGCCTCTGTCTCTTCTTTGCTGAGACACAGTAAGCATATTATGACAAATGATGTCCAATGTGATAGGTAAAAACTAAAAAAGAGCAAGACATCATGCCAGATATATCCAATGTGGAAGCAAGGAAGAACGAAAAAGAAACTCCAGACCTCACAGAGTCCATTTTGTTTTGTTTTGTTTTGTTTTGCTTTGCTTTCTGCAAACCTGTTCAGATATTGGTGAGATGAGGTGGTCCTGGCAAGAGCCATCTGCTATGGTGATGAGAACACCGCCCCACAAGGGAATTCTTCCTGCAGACAAGGTTATAAGTAGTTTTTCCTGCAAATCAGACTCTATCTTAAAATCTGGAAAGTGTTTCCTCAGGGGCAGCACACAGAAGCTGTCTTCCAGAACTGTCCAAGGTTGTATCTCCTGCTGGTAGCTGAACTTGGTACTGTAAGAATCACCCAGGGGTTGCTGGTTTTG
The DNA here is from genome assembly GCA_026225945.1 of Cricetomys ansorgei. Lineage (NCBI taxonomy): Eukaryota > Metazoa > Chordata > Mammalia > Rodentia > Nesomyidae > Cricetomys > Cricetomys ansorgei. Next base: position 2,190,642 of record JAMJFZ010000417.1, read on the forward strand.
AAGGCATGAAGGGGTCTTTAGAAAGCAACTGAGGCTTGGTGCTATGTGAAGCCAGTAGAGGCCATTGGTGAGGGTTCAATCTCAGTAGTAGTTGAAGGTCCAGATTTTAGAGGTCATATAAAGAAGTTGAGGCTTGACACCAAGAAGAGAACCCAGTAGAGGCTATTGGCAAGAGTGCAGCCCAGCTGTAGCAAGGGACCCCAGCATCCTGAAGGTGCCAGTACCATGGGACAACCACCAAGAACAGCAGCAGCAATGGAATGGAGCCATCCAGAACCTGGAGGACAAGCTGTGTGTGCTGCAGAGGGCAGAGCTAGAGAAGTGATCCAAGTCCTTTAGAGGATCTCAGAAGATCATGAGTGAATTCCAGACAATTGGACATTGATAATGTTTTTGTGCTGTCATTGTGAAAAGCTTGATAGATGTTTGGTTTCATTTGGTCCTGTTTTTATGATTGTTCCTCTTGGAAACAGTTTTGCTTGCATAGCGTTAAATTGTGTTGTAGAGATTAATTTTTTTGTCTTATACAGAAAAGTGGGGATATTGTAGAAGTTTATTTCTAGTTATGTATAAAATAATTGTTTTGTGCACTGTTGAGTGAGGGGCTGCCTAGGTCTTGGTATTTTATATTGTCTGTAGGTGTTGGATTTATGTGAGGGATGTTTGATTGTTCATGATCTGCACATTCTATGAGTAGAACACCTGAGGAGTTCTGTATCAATAAAAACATCTGAGCTCAGATGCTCGGGGTTCTGCTGTCCAGTATGGTACTGGCCATGATAGTGGTTCCCTCTCCTGAGGTCTGTCAGGGTTTGTACCAATGAATATGCCTCCATCTCTTTCTTGCTGAGACACAGTAAACATATTACTACAGGTCTTTGATTCTGTTTCATTAGCCCTACATATCTGATTTTGTGCCTGCACTATGTTGTTTTAGTTATTATAGCTCTATAACTCCCCTCCTGAGTTTCTGCCACCTCCTGATAGGACCACTGAGACAGTAACAAGTCTTCAATACACGTCTTTGGGAGACATTCCATATCTAAACTGCAATGGTGAAAATCAAAACATTTTAAATATATAAATTTGAACATGCTTTTAATGAGTTTTATCTCTTTAAAAAGTGTGAAACTTTTGTTCATTTTCTTAAATATTCAGAAGCATAATAAAATCAGTGTTTAGCATAGAAAATTGTCATCTAAGCAAAACAGAGGAAAAGAAACCATCTGCACTGTAGGTGAAGGCAAAGAATAAATCAAAGACATCACCCATCAGAACTGAGAAAACTTCGCTAAGCTTTTAACATATTTCACAGATTTTCAAGCTCAAGTATTATAAACCAAGGCAATTAAATTTCACTCTTCAAGTTTTGTCCTATGCTAAGTTTGCTCATATTCTGGAACAGACTGACATTTTATGGCAGCTCTCCTACAAGGTCACATTCTAATTTAATTATAACATTCAAATGTAATTAACATATAAAACATGTTCATTATTGCTATCTTCAAATGACTCAATCCATATTCACATATTTTAAACCTTTCTTTTAATTTTGAAATGATAGTGATAACTACAACCCAGATAAACAGCATCAAATATCTTCTTCATAGTTTCCAGTAAGTCTAAAGAATGTCAATAATTTTGGAGACCTAAACAAAAAAACAACATAAATACACGAGAACTTTGGCTTTTAAAACAAAACCATACATTCCTTGTAGGTAGGAGCAGGAACATGCCACATATGTGCTTCCCTGGCATGACTACTACCAAACACAGCCTCCACTGAACACAATTTCATTGCAACTATTGACCAAAGTGACTTATATTTCTCAGAAGCCAGTACAGGAATAGATAACTAAGAGCTATATGACACGCATCAGATAAGACCTATTCATAGCACATAGAAATAAGAAGCAAAAGCATATATTTTAAAGTATGATTAATGATTTTAACTTACTTAGATGTTATCTAAATATCTCATAAGTACCCATTAATTAATGTAATGGCAATATAAAATTTGAATATCCTAAAAATTTTAGAAATCTTCAACTATAATTACTGCTACATTAAAAATTATCAGAACAGAGCTTCAATTTAGTTCAATACAATTTTATATTCTTCATAATCTTAATATTAATATTAAATAGAAATAGTGCTAGTTTATTTGGTCAGTAAATCTCTAAAAGTAAGGCAGGACATAGCTGTATGAGTTACTTTTCTTTTTACTATGACAAAATACCTAATATAAGCAACTTAAAGGAAGAACGATTTATCTTGGCTCCTGGTTTAAGAAAAAACAGTCAATTACTATAGGAAGGTATGGCAGGAGGAGTGTGGGGCCACTGGTCAAATTGTGTCTGTAGTCAGGAAGCACAGAGAGATGAAAGCTGCTGTTCAGAGGTCTTTCAGATTTTCCCTTTTTACCCAACCCAGGACTCAAAATCATAAAATTTTGCCACCCACATTCAAGGTAGGTCTCCTTTTGGTTAAACTTCTCTGGAAACCACCCTCAAGAAAGAAAAGAAAAACACAGAGCTGTGTCTCTTGGATGATTCCAAATCTAGTCAAAAATGACAACAAAGAGTCATCACAATGTGTCTCTGTCATCTTGACACCTAAACACATCACTTTAAATCAACCTTCTACCTCTGTCCCCTGAAGTCTCATGTTCATCTCTAAGAGTCACTAAACCTTACAGTCCCAAAACTGTGTGAAATTTTAAGTGCAAAGTCTCTACTGAGACTCCTCAGTTAGTCTTTTAACTGTGAACACCATGATAATATTGGATGCACTTTCTGAAATGTTTCTTGTATACCAGGATATTTTTTCCCTTGACTTCATTCCTCTTGGCTTTTAGTGATTTAGCTATTCCTTATAATTTCTGTTCTGCACCAATTTATCAATGTAGCCATCTTTAGAAATTATCTCTTAAACTATATAGAAGGTTTATTCTGAAAAGGGGGTCATCAGTGTGTTTTCATTTGCCAACTCCAGGATCTTTCATATTTTTAAAGTTAAGTTCTATGCAAATTTTTCTCATAACTTATAGATAATTATAAGTTCAATTTCTTTAGTTTTCTGGGAATTTGAGAAGGCTATTCGGTTTACATAAAGGTTTATAAGTTAAACAGAACTGGGACTTGAATACAAGAGACTCATAATTTAATATTAAAACTAGCTAGAGATAGGAAAGCACACATTCACACAAAGGAAGAGAAAGAACATTCTGAATTACAAATATACAGGTATAGAGAATGCTTGGAGCTTCAATTCTACCATTTCAGCCATGGGGCAAGAGTAAAACAAGAAATACAAGATCTCACTGGTTCAAATGCTGTGGAATTGTTCTCATTCCTTATGGACACAGAATTTGTAACTGATTTGAACTTGAAACAGAGAAACAAAACAGATCTGATGCACCAGTTTCTCTGTATCTTGCACCCAACAAAGACTGTGAACCTCTATGAACCACTGACCCACTTACAAAGCTTTCCCAATGGTCAGACCATAAAAATAAGTTCCCAGTCTTTACTGCCAGCAAGTGGGAATAAACAGTCTTCTCAAAACAAAACACAAAATTAATAGAGAAAAAATTAAAAGCCACCAAACATCTTGATAGCTTCTAAAACTGTCAAAAGACAATTTCGAAATAATAAAAAGAAACTCTCTCTCTTTGTAAAAATAAGCATAAATTTAATATTTTATCTCACTCAATCGGGCACCCAGGCAGATATTATAACTGATTGGAAGGAAAAGTACAAAAGTAAAAATTTATGTGGAGTGAAAGTACATTGAACTTCATGTGCAAATACCAGCAAAACTGTTTTGACTACAATAGTTAAGGAAGTCAGCTGAGCCTCTACCAGATACAACTGAACTTGTAGGTTTAGAAGAATTATTTTACACTGATATCAGTTATCTACAATTTATCACATACATCAGAAACTGAGAATACAGACTTTTACCTCTTAAATAATGCCTAGTAACATACTGAAGCACAAGATCTTTCCTATCTAATTGAAAAATACCTTCATTGTACATAGCAGTGAGTTGAAACAACTCAATTTATATCCCACTAAACCCAAACTAATTGTAACCCCAACTCAATATCTTCCTAGTTGGGTCTTCAAAATTCCAACACCCATGCTAACACTACTTAACACAGTGGGAAGTGAAGCATAACTCTGCACGTTTTGGAATACTGTGATTTTCACAAAGGTAACAACAGCATGCTAGATTGTAAACTTTTTACAGATAGGTTTTGTTTCTTTTGATATCCTCAGTATGGAATGAAGTAGGTCCTAAATAAACACACATAAATGAAGGAATTTGTATAAAATGTGGCTCATTTCAGTCAACCAGAATTCTCAGTTTTTAAAAAGCGCCACTACTACATTCCACCATACCCCACAATCCCTATACCCTCCATTCCATTTTCCTTCCCCTTCCACTGTCCCCCATATACACCCAGATATACTCATCCAATGCAGTTGTCCAACTATTCTTAATATAGTTGTGTGGAATAGCAACAGTCATTTATTATGTTTCCCTGTTTGGGGCAATTTGTAAGAGCAAAAGTTATCTTTTAATTACCGTGCCTAAGAGATCTATAGAAGAAGGATAGATAACGCTCTGGAGCACTGGGTGTGGCTGCTCATGTGAGGTACAGAAAGACATAATCCTGCAATCCCACTTGCCCAAGGACAGAAAACTTCTTGGAATGTTGGGAGGGGCTATATAGATTCCATTCGGTGAATCCAGCTGTACCAGGTGTGCTCCAAATGCACCAGATATACTTAGTCACTTGTAGGTGGGAGATAACCCAGACAGGAAGTATGCCAGGATAGATGCTGGCTGCTGATTGGACCTGGTGGGAAGTATATAGCCTTATGGGTTCTGCCTTTTTAAGCATCTGTTCCATGTGGCTCAGGGCCATTTTGTGGGAACTCAAGTGTGGCAGGACCACCCTGTAGGAACCTCGAAATGGTCCTGGTCAGAGTCCATCTTCCTGGCCTATATTTAATTAATTTAATTAAAGCTTGCTTCAAATTTGCCTCAATTGTAGTGATGGTATTTTTTTGGTTTTTTTATTTTTTCAAGATAGAGTTTCTCTGTTGTAACTCTGGCTGTCCTGGATGGAACTCACTCTGTAGACCAGGCTGGCCTCGAACTCACAGAGATCTGCCTCTGCCTCCCGAGTTCTGGGATTAAAGGCATGCACCACCACCACCACCTGGCTGAGGATCTTATTCTGGACCACTGATTTACAATTGCTGACTGTAGCTCCCTGGTTTCTCAGTCAAGATCTCTCATGAAGCTGCTAGTCAGACAGTGGCTGGAAGTGAGATTATCTTAAAAGCTTTTCCAATCATTGGTCTGTGCCTGGGCTGAAAAGACTCATACATCTAAGGCCCAAAATAATTGGGTCTTCTCAAAATCCCTCCATATATCTATGTGGTAGATCCAACATAGTGGCTCCAGAGTAGCTTAACCTCTTATGTGATTGCTTGGAGATCCTAAAGTGTATGTCTCCAGGGAAAAAGAACCAAGAAGAAGCTGTATGAAATTTTATCACTTACATTAGAAATTAACACTGCCCTATTCTTTATAACCAAATAAAAATGCCTATCTTTATCCCAGAGGAAGAAAATTAAACACAATCTCTATCCATCTATCTATCTATCTATCTATCTATCTATCTATCTATCTATCTATATCTCTCCCCCCAGAGAATGGCTAAAAAAGTAGAAGAAGACAACAGCAGGATGCAAGGAGTTCAAAAAGAATAGAGGCAGAAGATTGATAGATGTGCAGAGTCATTACAGAGTTTAGATAGGAATGGACCTCGGTAGAGAACTTCTAGAGACACTTTAAGGTCAAGCTTGAGAGTCACAGGGTTGGAACTGCAGAGGCATAGAACCATGAAAGCTTTGGAGGTAAGGTGTATGACCTCAGGACTGTGGAGATGAAGGATAAGGCCAAGTCCAGGTGAACAAATAGATGGACAAATAAAAGCAATTCATGAAAGTTATATCAGTATTGAGGACAGAGCTGAGCTAAATCCCCAGGGTGAGCAGGAACTTCTCTGCCTGCTGGTCCCTGCACACACAAGGAGGTCAGGTGGCTCATTTGTGGGGGCCGTCGCCATCACAACATTAGAGGTCTGCCCCTTTATAAGGTCCAGATAAGGATGTCACAGCCTTCCTCAGTTTGGTATGCTTTACAAATTCTTGGGCCTGGTTTTCCTAATGTACTAATGCGTTCATAGGGTCCCGATCTACTTTGATTTGTTGATACAGTGGTACTTTTTCATTTTTAGAAACGTTGTTTATCAGTCTGTGCTAATGGTGTTAGACATATGGTGTGTCTACATGCACACAAGGTGCAGAGTTTCCCTCTCTATGCACTTGCATGCAAAATGGAGTCAGATGATCTAAAATGGAGTTACTGCTAAAGCAGGACACAGCCTGCTCTCAACAGGAGGAAAGTTAAAGAATTTCAAGACATGTTTTCAAGCCATTGCACTGTCCCTTACTCAGTCCCATAGAGCTTTCACTCTTCACTTCCAATCTGTCTCATGATGGCATCTTAGCTGAAAAGCTGCTTTCCTCTCCACTATTCAGCCAAACTGAAGTACAATAAGCCTTCAGAAACCTTTTAAGGGATGAGATATTAGCACTTGTTTATGAGTCTGAAATTCAGCACAGCATTGGAAATCTGGTGCTTTCTCCTCACCAAAGTACAGAGACACCCGGCTCACATGAATGACACCGAGCTCAAATAGCATACAGATGGAAGTCTTTAAAAAAAAAAATCTTATCGTTTAGATATAAACTGATTTGCTTAAACTTAGCAAGATTAATTACATGGACTAATATATGTCATTCACATGTATTCCAGAAACAAGAGGTTTAAAATGACCTGGTAACTATCTGAGATTTAAATAGCCTCAGAGAAACTCCTTTGACATTAATTCCATTGTGCTGGGGACAGATGAGAACTCGCTGAAGTTGACTCTCTTCTTACACCATATGGATTCTGGGGATTGACAGAAGCACTTTCAACAGCTGAGTCATCTCACCAGCCACATTATGGAAATGAATCTTTCCCGGGGCCCAACAGGGCTCCCCTGTAAAGTGGAGATGAGAGTTTACATAAGCCTGTTTGCCCGCAGCTTATTCTGGCTGAGCTGAAGAGGACTTCACTTTTCATCAGACCCTTGTTATTAACATGCCGAGCTGTCCTAACGAACTCCCACAAACTTGGCAACTTCACATAACAAAACCTTGTTACTCCACAGTCTTGGATGGCAGAAGTCTTAAAAGCAAACTGTGTACAGGGCTGACTCCCTCTAAAGGTTCTAGGTGCGAATCAGATTCTGCTCTCTAGTAGCTTCTCATGACCTCAGACGTAACTTGCCTTGTACATTTACTCAATCTTTGCCCTTTACCTTCTCACAGTCTTCTCGTCACCTCTGTCTCTGTCTTCTCGTATCTCTTATAAGGGCACTTGCCATTGGATTTAGGGCCAACTCATAGAATCCAAGATAATCCCCCCCATCTTAAGATCCACAATTACATAGGCTAAAGCACTTTTTCCAAATAAGATCATGTTCACAGGTTCTGTCAGCAATAATGTGGACATGTCTTTGTGAGGAGGAGGCACCCACTACAACCACAGGATGCTTTGCCCACTGGCCGTGCTCCTAGCCTTAGAATAGTAGGATGAAATAAAGAGGATGTGAATCCTCTAGCAGAGGCCATTGGTGACACTGCTAGACAGATATCGTGAGCACCTCACAACATCCTACCGGCAATTGTCCTCCCGTGTGTTGACTTACTTTTTCTAAAACTCAGGATTTATCTTATCTTCTTCTCAAGCGTCTCAACTAATCCTCTCAAGCTACTGAGATAATTAAGTGAGCAGATGCTGTCTCCATCTTAAACAAAAACCAGCATTCACCTATTTCAATTCACCTTCCCAGCTATCTACCACTTTAGCCAAGCTGGCCCCATCTGTCATCTAGATTCTTGGGCCAGCCTCCTCACTAGTCTCCATGGTCTCTCCCTGTTGAACAAACAGTCAGAGGCATCTTAAATCATGGGTCAGATCACAATCGTTGTCTGTTTAGAGCCTTCCAATATTCCCCAGCTCACTCAAAGTCAAAATTAAATACTTCCAATGGTCTACAGCAGGCTCTACAGAACTTGACCATTTGCTACCTTTCCAATGTCTTCTACTACTCTGATTTCATTTGTTCAACTCTAGAAACATGAGCTTCTTTGATACTCTTGGTGTATACCAAGCCTGTTCCTGCCTCTAGGCCTCTGTACTTATTATTTCTTCTGATGGCCACGTGGCTCATGCTAGATTACCCTTTCTATCTGTCCAGCTCTATATACAAGTGCCACATTATCAGAAAGGACATCTAACTATAAAATATTAATATTATACCAACTGTGAGTTGAGTCGCATCCCCAAGATAATTTAGTTTATTCACTAACGCCATTGCTAATGCTCAGGCCAATGCCTATCTAAGTACACAAGTACTTGTTACGTAAACATATTAGGAATAATGCCACCAAAACACTGAGCGTGTGTTCAAAGACAATTCTTGCTCTTACTGCTTTTGTCATCCTCGCTAAGCCCACTTTCTAATTTCAAGATTCTTTACAAAGTTGCAATCATTGAAATAATTTGGTACTGCCATAAAACAAATAAATAGACAGACCTGTGGAACAATATAAAAACTCAGGAATACGTCCACAATATAAATAAATAAAGATAATTGGGTGAGATGGTAGATGTATTAACTTAATAGTAGAAATCAATTCACAATGCATGTGCATATAAAAAACATTATATATTACAATTTTTATTGTTCTTTGAGAACTAACACCCCCAACTCTTTGCAGACCCAAACTCAAAGGAAATACTACATTTTCCTCTCATGTGGAACACACACATATATGTGCATGAAATTAGAAGGGGAACTATTTAGTAAAAGAAAGAAGACAAGTGAGAACAGGAAAGGGGACCCTCTCCACTTGACTTTATGTCCTTTATTTTTTTAAGTCATCAAGACCGATTTGTGCTGCATGATGTTCTTGGGTATGTGGTATTTCACAGGAGCATGGTAGTCTTACCAGAGGGCTATCATCATAGAGAAAACTCTTTCCCTCTCTCAGCAGTCAACAACTGCCAATAGCTTCACAGCTAGGGATAGGTTCACACCCGACTCCCACCTTCACAGTAGGATTCGGTCTGGCTCGGGATTGTACAGGTTTTGTGCATGCTGTTACAGTCGCTATGAATTCATATGTGCAGCTGTTGTGTCCAGAAGACACTGTTTCCTTGGAGTCGTCCACCGTCTTCATCTCTTAAACGCTTTCTTCCTCTTCTTCTGCCTTAGGTGGAAGGGTGCAATTTATATGCTCTGTTTAGGGCTGGACATTTTGCAGTCGTGTGTTTCCTCTTATATGTGGATGTTACCTTTTTATAGAAATACAGTTACATCACTTGCCCTCCTCCCTTCCCTCCCTCCAGCATCTCCCTGTTATCCTCTCTTGAAGCCCTCCCATACCCCTCCACTCTCAGGTTGATAGCTTTTTTTCCTTTGATTCTATTTCTTACACATATACGTGTCTGTTTACATATGTGTATGTGTGTTCACAAATAATATATGCATAGATCCTTCAGAATCCATTTTTGTTGTTTGTATATAGTTTCAGGGATGACTACTCTACATTAGACAATCAATAAAGAGGATTTGTTCCCAAGAGAAGCTAATTCTCCTTTTCCAAGTTGTCAATATTGCCTGGAGGTTTTTTGTCTAGGGGTGGGTCCCCACTAAATTTCCTCCCTTCTATGTTAGCATGTCTGTTGATACTGCTATTGTTCCAGTCTTGTTTATGCAGCTATTTCTAGGCAAGATTGTTTTACAGCAGGATTCCTGATATTCTAGCTCTTAACAATCGTCCCCAGTCCGACTTTGGGGATGTTCCCTGAGCCATACACAAGAGCTATAGTGTTAGCTTTGCATTTTCAGATGTGTGTATTTCATTTGAAACACCCATAAAGATCAATGTATCTCTCAACCCTTAACTGAGAAGCTTTTGTTTTCAGTAGATGGTGATGAACACAGGGACCTACTTTATATATTTTAAATATATAAACATTTATTTAGCAATTATATCTCAATAAATCTGAAAAAAATAAATCTTTTAAAGGATGGCAGGATTCACTCAAAGAATAATCAAGGGAGACTTATTATTATTATTTTATTTTTCTTTATCATCTCTAATTCCTAATAAACAGAACCCTAAAATTCACTAACTGTAAGTCCCAACAGTTACTGGAATGTTCCTATATACCACTACAAAGCTTTCTAAAGCTAAATTAATTTTTATATTTCACGCATATATATAGTAAGTTATGATCATATTCACTCCCCATTACTCCCTATTTCCCTCTTTTTTCCAACCAGTCTCCTTCCCATTTCATGTCCTTTTTGTGACCCACTGAATATAATTAAGAGTTCTCTATTATGGGCATAAATGCAGCGTTATTTTCTATAGCATGAGTATATCAGTGAATACACCTCTGAAGAAAAATGAATACCCCTCCCCAGCAACCACTTACTGCTAAGTTTTCCTCATCTACAAGAGGTGCCTCATGAACTCCTTCCCCGTCTGTGATGAACTGTTGATGAGCCCAGTCTTCTGCAGGTCTTGTGCAAGTAGCCACAACTGCGGTAAGCTCGTGGTTTCAACAGTCACATCCTATCCAGAGAACAGCATCACACAGCAGTCCTTCCATCATCTGTCTCTTACATTATTTCTACCCCTTCTGGGTCTTGTATGGGGTGAAATAGGGTTCCTGTTTAGGGATGTGCACTCAATAGTCACTTATCCTCAACAGTTTGGCCAGTTATAAATTCCTATATTAATCACTGCCAGCTGCTAAAAGGAGATGCTCTGACCAAGCCTGAATCCAAAACCAATCCATGGTTATACATGTAAATATTTAGAAGACAGTTTGTCCATTTAGTACAACAACAATAGTAGATCCACCCAGGACCTTCATCGCTATGTACTTTCAAGAAAAAAAAAATTAAGTAGATCTCTCTGCCCATGAAAGTATATATGGAGCCAGATGTCTTAAGTCAGATTGTCCTAGAAGCAGACCCTGAGACAAGGAATTATGTGCAAGCAGCTCCTTACAGAAGTGCTTACAGAAGATGTCAGTAAGGTCATGGAGAAAGCAGAACAAGAAAAAGAAGGGGGGAAATGTAATAAAAATGAATGAACAACTGCAAAGAGGAAGAGAAAAGGGAAGAAATTTGGGCAATAGCATAATTTCATGTGAAATCTCAGGTTCATGGTCTTCCCCCAAGGAGATCTGTCGCACAACAGACACAGCTGATTTGGGGGACAAGTAAGCTGGGTCTTGTATTCTTATTTCTAGGCCATTGCTTGTCTGCCTTGTTATGACAAGAGCAGGATTATAAGTCCCAGGCCTTAATAATAGCCAGTTTATCATTATTCCCAACTAAGAATTCAGTAATGTCACATTGGTGGCTTGAAATAAACCACAGTGGTTGTATCTACACCTAGAAAATGGTCAATATTATAAACCAGAATGGTAGAGAATTTTTAGGGAGTCAGTTATCAGACATTTACCAGCATGTTGGTGCTAATTTATAGGAATAAGAAAGGGAAGGCGAACCCATCCTAGCTATCATAAAGGACAGACACTTCTATTAAAAAACAAAAAAGACAGGCTAACAATAGGAAAATATAACAAGTTGATTTTTTGGTAGTTTACATAACATAGAACCATTCAGATTGAAGACCTAAAGACCCAAACTGAGCTACCCATTTTTATGCTCAAGTTTGATGAAGCATGGATAGCTAGCTGTCAAGAACTATGACCAGACCTAAAGGATGATCTGACAGCAATAGATCAAGAGAGGAAACAAGTAATTAGTCACTTGTCTCATTGATGTGAAAAAAATGCAAGAACAGTTGAAGAAAGGAAGAATCTATTTTGGTTTTAAGTTCTAGGGGATACAGTCCATTGTAGGAGGAAAAGCATAGTGGAAGGAAGAAGAGGTAGCCAGTCACATTGCATTCACAGTCAGGACAGAGACACTGATGAATGCTCATGTTCAGCTACCCTTTTTTATTTTACTCAGCCCAGCACATATGGTGCCACTCATATTTAGGGTGACTCTTCCCACATCAGTTAACCTAATCTAAATAATCCTTCATGTGTATGCTGTACATTCTAGTTTTTATGTCAATTTGACATGGGCTAGAGTCATTTCAGAAGAAGGAATCTCAATTAAGAAATAGCCCCACTAGACTGGCCTGTGGGAAAGTCTGGGGTATATTTTCTTGACAGATGGTTGATGTGAATGAGCCCATACCACAAGGGGGTGGTGCCACTCCTGCGTGAGTGGTCCTGGATGATATAAGAAAGCAGGCTGAGTGAGCCGTGAGGAGCAAGCAAGTAAGCAGCATTACTCCATGGCATCTGCATTAGTTCCTGCCTCCAGATTCCTGCCCTGACTCTCCTGGATGATGGACTATAAGCTGTAAGATGAAATAAACCCCTTCCTCCTCTTAGTTGCTTTTGGTAAACACAGTGTTTTACTACATCAATAGAAACCATAACTAAAACACATGCCCAGAGGCTTCTTTCACTGGTTACTCTAGAGCTTGTCAAGTAGACAAGGTCCATCACATTCAGCAATAACTGTTGGTTCAGATTCTTCTCAGGCTCTGTGCAACAGTCCTTCCTCCTAGATATCATATTAATAACTGGTATTTAGAAGGTGCTTTTGCTAAAAAGCATTTACTCCTCATTTGAGCCCTGTGGTACTTCAATGAGAAATAACCTCTTTAGGCTTGGATATTTGAGCACTTTGCCCCAAGTTACTAGTGCTCCTTAGGGAGGATTAAAAAGCCTGTTCTCACTAAAGGAAGTTACATCACTGGAGTTTAAAGCTCTGAGCCACTCCCAGTTCACTCACTGTTTCATGTTTATAGTTGAGAATGTGAGCTCTCAGTTTCCTGCTCTAGCTGTCATGCCTGTCATTTGTTGCCACATTTCTCTGCTGTGATGGACTCTTATCCGTCTGAACCTGGAAGCCAAATAAACTCTTTATTCTGCAAATTGTCTTGGTTATCGTATTTTATCATAGCAACAGAAAAGTAACAGGCCCACAAGATAAGTAAAAGCAGAATGAAAGTCTGGTATCTCCGCCTTCATTTATTGTTTGTCTCTCTCTTACTTTGGTTGGACTGATTCTTGCCCATACATATGTTTGTTCATCACACAAGAAGTACTTGTCTATTCATCCTATCTCCTTTCCTTTTGAGGCTAAAAACAGAAAAGTGAATCAAAAACCTAAATGGCAGTCACCTTAGATTACAAGAACAACAGAGTCTCAGAGGTCAGCTCCCACACACATATACACACCATATACACACTGAACTGAGGACAGTTATCTGTAATGGTGAGATTACATCCTGGAACAGAAATGATAATCTTAAAGGAACAAGATTGGGCCCCTCAAGCAATAATAGTGGTAAGGGTTTCTTATAGAACCAGAACTCAGGATATTGATCAACCAGACCGTATCTTGAACAGGACTGCTTAACTATTCACCATCTGTCCACCACCCCAAATCTTTCTCTGTTTAAACATATAGGTCATGTTAGTACCCCAACACAACACAAATTGAAGCTACAGGAACCCTATATCTGTTCTTCTCAATTCACATGTTGATTAAATGCTCTTTCTCTGATTCATCAACGCTCATCTCTGACATATTGGATTGGTGGCTGAACTTGGCTTTGTTGGAAATACTGGAGTATAGGCTTTTACCCTAAAACTCCAGTCACAATTTGGGGTAGGACTCCTTCTGGAATGAAGGTCTTATACATGCAGATGAGGTGAGATTTGTGAGCAAGGACAAACCTCTGTGCTCTTCTGGTCACTGATGGTGAAGTCTGCAAGGCTAGAGGATGGAAACACAACATCAGGGAAAGAAATGGAAGGGCTCTGAGTAGGGGGCCATTAATACCCAAAACACCAGCACGTCTCTCATCTGCTAAGATATTAGTCCACCCTGAGTTACTTCTTCCCGGAGAGAACAATCCAAGTTTGATGTGGAACAGGGTTACATCTCCATTCCTGAGTCTTCAGGTTACACTGTAGAGTATGAAAACTGGATCCACTCTGCCCCACCCAAACCATGCTGCTCCGGAGAGGCACCAATTCAAGGGTTCAGTAGCACTGAAGAAGAGGGACTTTCTTTTGAAACCATATGCAATTCTCTCTGCTGGACCCATTCATGACAGGTATATGACTGGGACACTTCACAATGGCAGCACCTTGTCCATTAACAAAGACGACAAATAAAAATCAAGGAATTTTCCTTCCATGGAGAAAAGAACAGAGAGAAACATCCAACTGTTGTAGCCATTGACTTAAAGGTTGGTGACTAGCTCCATTTCCATGGAAACAGCAGAAAAGGAAAAAGAAAGTCTTTTTAGAATAATAGAGGGTTTTGTATTATGAGTTGCTTTTTTAAATTAAGCCCGCAAGGTACCTCCATTATCTCAGCCTTGGCCCCCACATTGATCTTCAGAGAAGCCAGGAGGCTGCAGGGCAGAGTGGCAAGAGGGTACCGCCCCATCCACCAGGCCTCCCCATCAGCCAAACCAGTGTCAGTCTAAAGATGAGAGACAGAAACTCAGGAGAAAACAAAAAACAGGCATCAGCCAGGAGAAAGAAGCTTATGTAAAGCTTCTAGCTGCTTTTTATATATCCTTTTAACTTGAAAATAAGTCATATATGTGAAAAAATCAAATGTCTTGGAGGAAAGATCCATCTCCCACAGAATCATCTTGAAATTACAGTAAAGCATCATGTGTTAAGGAGCTATGACTACACCAACCCACTACCTCCCCTCTCCAGGGTACTTTGGGGAGCAACGGTCAGAGTGACTTGCCCTGGAAACATGGGGGTTCCGATTTCTGTCTTGGCCTCACTGGAGAGGCTATAGCATCTGTGAGAGCTTTGCCCTTGGTTCCTAGCCAGGGTACAAGGAGCTCAGCCTCCTCAGCAGTGCAGAGCATGCCTGATTGGCTTCCTGCAAGTCTCATTGAAAGCAGCCATTTTAAGAGAAGTGAAGAACCCAAGAGCCCACGCACAACTGCCATGGATTGAAAAAGTGGGGAGCTGAAGCAAAAGGCACAAAGCACTAAGTGATGAGTGGGGTTCTCTCTTTTCAGAAAGTTGAGTTTGCCTTGGTAACCATAACTTGCAGTTGCTATAGCAATGAATACAGTTACTAAGGAAACCTGGCTTTACAGGCAAAATCGTTTTTTAAAAGAAGGAGAGGAGGAGGAGGAGAAGGAGGAGGAGGAGGAGGAGGAGGAGGAGGAGGAGGAGGAGGAGGAGGAGGAAAGAAAATTCAGCGACAGAGCTCTCAGGGGTCCTTAAGTTTGGGTTCTTAAATTTTTCTCAGCAGTGGTTTCTTCTGGGAATAGGCTCTGAAGTGAGGGTGTGGGTAGGATTTATTTGCAAAGGAAACATTCCTTAGAAAAAGTGGGAAAAGAGTGGAAGAAGAAACCATGCAAGGCTATGACTTCAGGTGACACCTCAGCATCAGCTGGTCATGCAGGGAGCTACAAAGCAAACAGTACTCTTGAAAGTTTGGAAGATCTGGGGACCAGCACAACTGGGCTTTTCTCATTCTTTACGTGTCCATCTTTGCTAAGAGCCACCCCAGGGATGTAAATCTTTAGTCAAAGCCATAAAAAGCAGGGGCAGAAACTTAGTACCAGCTAAGCAGATCTGAGAGACTTTGAAGAACACACCAGCAGCATCCATTGCATTGAAGAACCAGGGCTTTTTAAATACTGCCAAGCCATGTGCTAAACAACATGAAAATGAACCCTTGACCTTCCCCACCTGACCTACCCACCCTTTGAAATCAATCAGTTTCCTTAAAGTCTTGCTCGGGTAGCAGGGATCAGGACCAGGGTGAGGCAAAGGAAGCGTCTGCCTCAAATGAAAAGTATGAGAGAGCACCAAAATCTTCAGAAATCAACAATTGGGTCTGGAGAGATGGCGCAGCAGTTAAGAGCACTGACTGCTCTACCAGAGGACCTAGGTTCCATTCCCATCACTCAACATGACTGCACACAACCATCAGCAACTCCAGTTCCTGGGGATCTGGTGCCCTCGTCTGGCCTCAGCAGGAACCACCACAAGTTGTCCACAACCAACAGACATGCGGGCAAAACATCCATAAAGATAAAAATCAATCTCTAAAAAGGGTCAGCAATAAAGGTAAATCATGTAAGCAGGTGGCAGTACATCCCAGCGCTCAGGAGACTGAGGTAGAAGGATCACAAGTTTAAGACAGGGCTGAAGTGCATAGCAAAACACTATCTCTAAGCAAATAATAAATTTGTGCAACATTTTACAATAAAAATCACTGCAGGAAAAAAATGCCCTGATTTAAAAATATATATAGCAGTACTGGCAAGATGATTCAGTGGGTAAAGGTCTTTGCCATCAAGTCTGAAAACCAGAGTGTGATCCCTGCAGCCCACAGGGTAGAAGGAGAGAATAGACTCCAGCAAGTTGTTCTTGGACCTCCAGTCATGTGCTATGGCGTGAGAACACTATAAATAAACAAATAAATAAACAAGATGAAAAAATTATAGGCCTGTATTCATATTTTAAATAAAGGTGGGGTTTATTCCTGCCTCACTATAAACTAGAACTTTCCTTATTGAAAATTGCAACTTCTCAATTTTTAAAAAAAATTGCATAGCCGAGACTGACGGTGTAAGCCTGCAATCTCAGCTACTCAGGAGACTGGAGCATGAGGATTATAAATTCACGACCAGTATAGGCAATTTAGTGACACTCTGTCTGAAAACAAAATGTCAGTGGAGGGCTGGAAGAGTAGCGCAGTGGTGGAGCACTTGCCTAGTATCGTGAAACCTTAGATTCAAGCTCTACTACTACAAAAAAAGAATTACATTAAAGTGTCATGTCTTTGTATGGCATGTGCAGGCCTGCGAGCCTCGCTACTCGAGAAGCTGAAAGGGGGGTGTACCAAGCTCAAGGATGATCTGGACAACTTATCAAGACTCTGTCTCAAAATCAAACTAAAAGTGCTAGGAAATATAGCTCCGTGCTTGCCTAGTGTGTGCAAGGGACTGGGTTCGATCCCAATCCCGTCAAAAGTACTGTGTCTGTTGATTGTTGAAGACCTGTGGTTACCCCTTAAAGTTTACATGGACACAAATGGCTCTCTGACAAGTGTGCAACAGGGAAGGATGCTTGTCCTGTGGCAATCACTCCCCTTGACACATGAGTAAACACACCCTCAAAACCCCTGCCCTTCACCAAACTTCAGTCCCGATTCTCAGTCACTATAGAGTTTTAAAAAAAAAGTGCTTTTTATGTTTGGTTGATTGGTTGGTTTCGTTTTGTTTTTAGGCTTTTTGAGAAATGATCTTACTATGTCACCTCAGCTGTCCTGAAACTCCGTATACAGACCAGGCTGGCCTCTAACTCACAGGGATCCACCTGCCTCTGCCTCCTGAGTGCTGGGATTAACGGTATGCACCACTAGGCCCACCTAGAGTAAGAGAGGTTTTTTGTTTGTTTGTTTTTTTAAGAACTGCTTTCCATTAAGAAAATGGACATACATTTTATACATCTGAAAAACTGCCAGCCCTTGGGAAAGCATCTGCTGCATTGCTCATGCCCTCCTGGAAGAGATTAAGTCTTAATTCAGATGATCACTTCATCTCAGCTTCCTGATTTCAGTGCTGAAAACCACAGCTACCAGGAATTCTCAGTCCCTGTCAATCAGAATGGCTGCTCATCTTGTTTACAACGCTGCTTCACTAGCAGAGACTTGTGCCTTTTCTTCAGATTCTACACTAGAGAGAAGAACTCTGTTCCAGTCACTACCGTGGCATACCAAACCTGCCTGACATGGTTACGTCCAGCAACACTCAATTGGGTATGCCCATGGAGCTCACAGGGCAGGAATTTGGACCAATTATAACAGAGAACTTGTCTCTGCTCCCAGTTTCTACCGCATGTGGCAACCTTCAGCTTGGACAATTTAGATGTAGCTTAGATACTGGCTGGAATCTCAGCTGGAATGTCTAGAAGAGTGATTCTCAACCTTCCTAATATTGCAACCCTTTAATACCATTCCCCATGTTGTGGTGACCCCCCCCATCATAAAACTATTTTCATTGCTACTTCATAACTGAAATTTTGCTACTGTCATGAATCTAATGTTAATATCTGATATGCAGATGGTCTTAAGTGAGCCCTGTGAAAGGGTCGTTCAACCCCCTCCCCAAGGGGTCATTACCCATGGGTTGAGAACCACTGGTCTAGAACATCTCTCCATGTGATCTTGTTATTAGGTACTTAGGTCAATAATTTGTGGCCTTCCTGTGAGTTATAGAAAGCCACAAGACTACGACATATATAAATCATGATTACAGAACCAATTACCTGGTCCTTTTCAGAGAGGAAAGAGTAATGAATCTCAGATTGCCTCTATTCTGTTACAACGATCATTCTTTATTCAAATGCAAACTGAGGAACATGGGATCATAAAAATTCATTTTTGTAGATTTATTTTTGTTTTTATTTCTGTGTCTCTCTATGCACATATATCACATGTGTGTGGGTGCCCATGGAGGCCAGCAAAGGGCATCAAACCTCCTGGAGCTGGAATTACAGGCGGTTGTTAGCTGCCTGATATGAGACGCTGGGAACCAAACTCATTTTTGAAAGCGTAAACAGTCAGGATTTTGGTGGGGTGTAAGAGCCCCTCTCATTCTAGGCACAGCAGGGTTCTTTGCTCCTGGAATGAATGTCTGAACAGATGTACAGTAGAAGCCTTGTGTCACAAACTCCTTTCTCCACAGTATCCCTTCCTCCACTAGGGCTTCAGCATCTGGTCACGGTTCTGATCTCTGCATGAGTGCATGGAGCTTTTTTTGGGGGGTGGGGTGATTTTTTTCAAGACAGGGTTTCTCAGTGTAGCCCTGGCTGTCCTGGAACTCACTCTATAGACAAGACTGGCCTCAAACTCAGAGATCCCGCACTGAGAGAGTGCTGGGATTAGAGGTGTGTGCCACCACCACCCAGCTGCATGAGCTTCCTGAAGGTCCCGAAGGAGCATGACAGCTTCTTCCAAGGATGAGAAGCCCGAAACACTCAGAGACAAGCACAGAGCAGTTTTGATGCTGTTGTTGTTGTTGTTTAATCTGCAACATGACCTAGGGTCAATTTCCTTGTAGTCTGTTTGTGTCCCTTTCTGCAGCTGTCAGCCCATCACCATTTTTCCCTCTTTACAAAGTCAGCATTTTCAATAGGAATGCAGGAATCTGGAGTTTAAAGCTCGTCTCCAAAGAAGCGACGCACAGGGTACATCTTGTGTGACTTTGATTCCCCTGCTAAAGCTGTTTTTAAAAAGAAGAAATCCACCCTTTGCTCTACATTTCATATCTGAGTAGTGAGAGGAGGCAGCAACCCACAGTGTGGTACAAGAATAGCAAGGAAAGGAAGGGGACAGGGAACTGGCAGTGGGTCTCGTTGAGGATTTCTACAATTTAGGACACTCAGGAGTTAGGAGTCCCAATGTGGTTTCTAGTCCGTGATTTTTCTTACACTTAAAAGTGGTCAATAGTTGTGAGTGTATATTTTATTGTTATCAGACTGTTTTGCCACAAAATGAGCTCCTCAGTCTTCTTCTATTTGATTCAGATCTCATTAAAAAATAATGAAGTTTAGCTGGGCAGTGGTGGCACACGCCTTTAATCCCAGCACTAGGGAGGCAGAGGCAGGCGGATCTCTGAGCTGAAGACCAACCTGGTCTACAGAGTGATTTCCAGGACAGCAAAAGCTACATAGAGGGAACCTTTCTCAGAATAAGTAAATAAAGTAAACTACAAAGTTTTCCCAAAGGAATAAATGAATGCCAATCCCTACAGTGGCATTAGTTTTGTTTAAATGTAATACTAGTTGTTCTTTTACTTTTGATTCCTATGATGGGATTTTTTTTCAGTGAGCTAATGGCATATAGTATAACTTAAAAGACAACTTCAAATTTCTTCTCTCTCATCATACACATCCCTGTTTTGCAAATTATTACTTCAGGAGTAGGGCCTTTTTTCTTAATCTGTTGAATCCAAGCTGACTATGTAGCGTGCTTTAGCAAATGGCACATTAGTACTCGTAAGAGACTCAAAACGCACTTGCATGTTAAAGCGTCTTTTGAAAACTTGCCTGTACCTATGTGAAAAAGGTCTGGCCTGAGAGACGCCACAGCCACCACAAACCAAATCCCAGAAGCAAAATCACTAGCTGTTGCTTGACTTTTCGTGGAGATAAGTGAACAAGCACCTGCTCACCTCAGATAAGGAAACAATAATAGACCAAAGAAACATTCCACTCAAGTCTGATTTGGTGAACCAATGAGCATATTTAGGCTAATTACAGAAGCATGGCTGACTCTAGGACATCTACATCACCAAAAAGCCCGTTCCAGCACGGATGATAACTTGAGAAAACTTCCTTCCTGAGCCTCTGCTGTCCAGCTTGCAGGAAGCTCCAGCAAAGAGTCTCTTCTTCCCCAGGAACTGTTTGATGTTTGTATTATGTCGGGGAGGAGAGGATTCATGAGTCTTGGAACTTTCTGAAATTCCTGAGACCTGTAAACTCTCTTTGCTTCCTGGGTCTTGGGAGCCTCCCTCCTCCAGGTCAGAATGTTTTAAACGGGAGAAAATGAGTGCAAACTAGTTAATGCAAAGCCAACTACAGATGGATTAGCAGATCTGAAACTAACAGAAGAACTGTCCAAGTGAGCCCAGCCCGGAGTACTGACACACATTCTCATTAGATCAATAATATGTTCAGCCACTATCGTTTGCCATACAATAGCTAACTAGAACACATATCATCTCAGCTTTTCATTACTTTTAAAATCTAGATGAATTTCTTATTAAAAGAAGTAACAAAGGATACATGTATCAAATATCAATGCCCACTTAATCATAGATTCTTTTCTGAGTCCATGGCCCTCAGAATGCAGCCTATATTCCCTGCTTCCTTAAGCCCTCCCATAGCAAGACTTCCTCTCTGCAACACTGTATTCAGGGACTATGGCCAGGACCACATCATGGCTATGAAACCAGTGCAGTGCCACATAGTCTCCTGGCCATAAAATGGTCTGTTCTGTGAGAAGTTCACATAGCAGGCTGACTATTTAGTGTGCCCCCGAGGTGAGTCTTAGTGTCTGGAGAACTTGGATTTGGAGAGGGTTCCAGAGGGTTCTGGAGGGTTCCCACTCCTCCCTAGCTGATGAGACTGTTCACTGTGCCAACATTGTTTATATGATCAGTATGGTTTATGCTGATCTTCTGCTTCCCTGGAAAATTTTGTAAGGGACAGACATGGGTGTCTATGTGACCAACCCTAATAAAAACCCAGATGATGGATCACTCTAAGCTCCTATGGTTGGTAGCATTATACTTATGTTGTCAGAACTTGTTTGTGATTCCACTAAGAAAGGACTCTTGTTAGATTTTGTCCTATTTATCTATTACCTTATCTGGCTGTGCTTTGTAGCCTTTGGCTGTAATGAAGCATAGCCATGACTATGACTATAGAGCCTTGTGGTGCTGATGCCTCCTAGAGAATCATCAGACATAGGAATGACCAGGCTGGGGATGTACTCAGTGGTAGAGCACTTGCCTGGCATGAATAAGGCCATGGGCTCAATTCACAACATTGCAGTGAAGAACCCATATGAATCAATTTTAGCATAGCATGGTAGCATACCCCTGTAACCTCAGTGCCTTAGAAGGCAGAGTCATATGACTGTGAGTTCAAATCTAGCCTGGATAGCACAGTGACACGCTGTCTCAAGAAAACAAACAAGGACAAGCAAGATGGTTCAGTGTAAAAATGCTTGCCATGAGTTTTACCCCCAGAACCTACATAAAGGTAGGAGAGAACCAATTGTACAAAGTTATCCTCTGACACACACACACAAATAAGAAGAAGGAGGAGGAGAAAGGGGAGGAGAAAAAGAAGATTAAAATTAAAAGAAGATAAAAATAAGGATGAGAATATAGCCCACTACTAGAGCACCTGTCTAATGTACAGGATAGCCTGGATTCCATCGCTATCGCTGAGTAAAACAAAACAAAACACTAGGGGAATCCCAACTTGGCTCCAAACTAGCATTTACTACTCTGGAGTTACCAACTTGACATGCTACATTTTATCTTTGAGCTTTGCTTGTAATTAAAGTCAGATAAGACTATTATCACCAGGTGCGCCCTACACTGGAGAGGTTGACGCAGAATGATAGAGAGCTTAATGGCGTAGCAAAATCCTGTCTCAAAATAGAACTATGGAGCACACCCGAGAGACTTAGAACCACTCATCCTTACTGCTCATCTCCCTGGATACTTTCTGCTGCCTCACACACCCTCCAGAATCACTCCTAAAGTTAGTCAAGAGCAGGGCTTTTTCTGGGTGTGGGCAACAGCTCCACTCTACTGCCTGAACATTCAATACCTGACTCTCTAGAGGTCAAGCTCTTTCCAACTCCATCTAGGTACAGAGCAAGTCCAAGTGCCTAAATCCTATGTAGGGATTCCCTTTTGTGTCTGCTGTGGGGTGCGGTGGGCCCATTGGAAGAGGAGATACCTGGACAGATTTCCCTACATGGCCACACTGTAGACCAGTCTGGCAGATGGTGGAGGCTCAGGGTCAGGGCTGAGTTCCCAGGTACCTGAGTTGGGTGAGGAGTGAAGGCATGTTGCGTTTCACTCAGAGGATACACATCCAAGGAAACACAGCATTAAATAGTAACTACAAACGACAGGACACATGGAGAGTGAGGCCATGAGGGAAAGCAATGTCACCAGCTTTGAACAAGGGGCCCTGCCCTGCTTTTTCAGTTTCCACTGAGCATGGAAAATTCTGTAGCCATCCTTAAGAGCAGCCTGATGTAGTGGATTCCTGGCACCTGACTCATCTCCTTTCATCCTCACAGCTGTCTGAGATGCTTTTCAGCCGATATCCTGGCACTGTTTTTCAACCATAGCTTTGTGAAACCAATCTGCTTTACATCACAAAGCATACATATAAGTGAAAGAATTTTTTCACTAAATAATACGCCATGTATATAAGATAGAATAAAAACATAATGAAGTTCAGACAACATGATTTTGTAAATATTGAATAACAACATTCAGATGATCTTTAAACTCGGGAGAAATTAATTTAATGAAGCTTTTTGACTCCGATCACAACAGAGCAAGGCTGCGTGGAAATCTGGAACATTGCTGAGTCGATTTCTAAGCTACCCTTTCCTCTTTTAAATGTTTTGTTTTATTTTTAATTGATATATAGTAACTGCACATCTTGCAGGGTAAAATATATCAAGACACACATATATTATATAATGTTTAAATTAGGGTGATTAGAATATTTGTCTCTCAAACACTTATTATTTCTTTGAGATCACATTCAAAATCGTTTCTTAGATATGTTGAAATATACAACATATTATAGACACAACAAAAATAAAATCAGTAGGTCAATAGCAAAGGTATGGAACCAACATAACGTCCGTCACTTAGCTGAATAAATGGAGAAAATGTGATACCTCTATTCAAGAGAATGCTGTCCAGCCATAAAAAGAAAGCAATCATCTCGTTTTTAACAGCAATGGTACTAAAGTACCAGTGTGCATGGTACTGAAGACCAGTGTGCTAAGTGGCATATGCCAGGCATAGAAAGACAAGTAACACATGACCTTACTCAGACTTCAAATCTAAAGAAATTGTTTGCATAGATGTTAAGAGTAAAACAGTGGTTAGCAGAGACTGGGGAGGGGAGGAGAAAAAGTAGGGAAGTGGTTAATCAGTGAGCGTGAAGTTACAGCTAGGAGGACTAAGCTTAGATGTTCTACTACACAGTGATTAAAGATTGTTAAGCTAGCCACAACTTAACCTGAGTTCACAACATACAATTAACACGTCACTTTCCGTTATCTGAAAAATCACTGAGGAGCAATGCCTCCTCAGTCTCTGACCCCTAATATGTAAAACACCATTAACTGTGACACACAAAAAAGGTTACAAGGGAAAAATCCGTAAGAAATGCTGCATATGTGTTACCTTCCTAGAAACTCAGAAAGCATTTTATCATACTATTGTCTCTGAAAAATCACACAGTAGGAATAGGCAGAATTTTTATCGTATCTATGTCAATCATGGTATATAGACTTTTCTATGTAATTATTAGGTCAAGGGGAAAATAAAACAAGTATATGAATGTTTTTAAAGGTGAAAATGAGAGAACTGGGGAGATGTCTCTGCAGTTAAGAGCACGTGCTTCTCTTTCGGAGGACCCAACCTTAGTTCCCAACCTCCTTATCCGGTGGCTCACAGCTGTTAACTCCAGCTCCAGGGACTCTGGCACCCTCTTCTGGCCTCCACAAGATTTGCATTCGTGTGACCATAATAGTCCCCACACACATTTACACATAATTTAAAACACAATAAACCTTTTTTATAGGTGAAAACAATCTCTTCCGATCTGCTTATTTCTCTGGTGTGTTTTATACACGTGTTTGAATGGATATGTCCTCCAGTTTTTATTTTTCCTCTCCTACCACTCTGTGTTGGTTTATTTCATTTTATGTGAGTCTTCCTGTTGAGTTTCCTTCACTTGATTTTATGTTTCCCCTTTACTCCTCATGGGACAGGCAACTGCAGTAACAGATATAATGATTTAACAACAGCTCCAGGTTTTTTTTCCAGTAGAATACATTTGTACAAAGATGGATTCAAAATGGATCACAGACCTTAAGGTAAAGTTGGACATTTTGAAATTGCTAGAGGGAAACAAGTCAAACCTTTCAAGATATAGGCATAGGCAATGACTTTCTGAAGAGGACTCCAATAGCTCAGGAAATAAAACCAAAGATTAACAAATGAGACTATGTGAAAATAAGAAGCTTTTCAAATGAAACAGTCACCAGAGTAAAGAAAAAGTCTACAGGATTGAAAAAAAATTTTTCAGCAACTATACATCATACAGGGGATTCATATCTAAGGTATATAAAGATCTGTAAAAAATTAAACATCAAAAACACCATCCAATTAATCAATAATCTAATATAAATGTAAATGGTCAATAAATATTGAAAAAGTATTCAATCTTTGCAGAATAACTATCATCTAAAGAATGAAAGGAAAGAAGGAAGGAAGAAGGAAGAGGGAGAGAGAGAGAGAAGAAAGAAAAGAAAGAAAGAAAGAAAGAATGAAAGAAAGAAAGATAGAAAGAAAGAAAGGGAGGGAGAGGAAAGAAGGAAGGAAGGAAGGAAGGAAGGAAGAAAGAAAGAAAGAAAGAAAGAAAGAAAAGAAAGAAAGAAAGAAAGAAAGAAAGAAAGAAAGAAAAGAAAGAAAGGAAGAAAGAAAGAAAGAAAGAAAAAGAAAGAAAGAAAGAAAGAAAGAAAGAAAGAAAGAAAAGAAAGAAAGGAAGAAAGAAAGAAAGAAAGAAAGAAAGAAAGAAAGAAAGAAAGAAAGAAAAGAAAGAAAGGAAGAAAGAAAGAAAGAAAGAAAGAAAGAAAAGAAAGAAAGAAGAAAGAAAGAAAGAAAGAAAGAAAGAAAGAAAGAAAGAAAGAAAGAAAGAAAGAAAGAAGAAAGAAAGAAAGAAAGAAAGAAAGAAAGAAGAGGGAGAGAGGAAGGAAGGAAGGGAGGGAAGGAAGGAAGGCAGAAAGAAAGAAAGGAAGAAATAAATGGAATCAAACTATCCCTATTTTCAGATGGCATGATATTATATATAAAAATTCTGCTTGAAAACTTCTAATAAGGATTAACAGCTTCAGTAACAGGTAAGGAAACAGAATCAACTTGCAAAAAAAAAAAAAAAGGAACCATTGCTGGGATAGGGGAAGAATAAAGAGAAGAATAGCAAGATACAAGTCATCTGAGAGGATATGGGAAATACATGGGCCACTTTAATTAGGGAGGAGTGAAGAATATAAATACAGGAGAAGGAATGAGGGTAAGATAACAGTAAAGATGTCTGAAAAAGTCATAAGTAATCACATTTTCATCTACCTACTATCTACTGAAAAATGGCTGTAATACATGCAAGTCTAAATATACATAAGCATATATAGTTTAAATGAAAATTTTCCATCTGGGCTGACACACACCCTCCCTGAAAGAGCCATAGAGTGTTTAGCAAAAACTCAACACCAGGTATGAGGAGGCCTCTTTAGTTGTTAACTAGGGTTGTCTAAGGGATTCCTGAAACATTGTAAGCTATTGCTATTGACCTTTGTTGCCTCCCAGAGGTGGAAGATAAGTCCCTAATGCTGAAGACACTATGCACTTTGGACACAGGACTCAGGGAACCAGAGCTGGAATTTATTTGAAAGCCTCTTCTTTGAAGACTAGTGTTTATGGTATTGGAAGATGCCATGCAAATTTTCAAAGGAGGGAAGCAACCCATTGATGCCTATGTATGACAACAATGACCAGTATGGCACAATAATCCTAAGGGTGCAGTAGTGGAATGCATACCCAGGTGATAACCAACAGCTCTCTAATCGGACTTAAGACCACCTCAACAGGGAGGAAAAATCATAACTGATACTGTAATCCTAGCCAACAATGGGGCTAAAGAAGTCATAAACCTTGGAGGAGAAGCTACAACTGCCACATGCACATTCTAAACACTTGCAGATACCCACAGATAAGTGTAGCCCTCACCTCTTGCCACATTACAGGAAAAAAAAAAACAACTGATGAAAATACCAAGTTGTGGTACCCAGTCGCAACTGACACATCTACAATACTTAAGGCTCAGGGATCTTTTTTTTTTTTTTTTTTTTTTGTGGAAAAAGAAGTTGAAAGATTGTAAGAGCCAGAGAAACGGGAAGTTTGCTGTAAAATTGTCTCTCTTAGAAATGTCAGAGAAGCTACACCCATGAAGTTACAGCAGCATGGCTTCCTAAACAAGACCTGAACAAGGACAACAGTAGACGTGCTAAAGTGGACAGGAGAAAACTCAGGAGGCATCGACCCTAGTAAAACAACTATAGGCAACCAAGAAATGTAGAAATCAGGAGAAATAGTCTCCCCTAGGGAAGAACATAACAACTAATTGAGCAAATTGCATTTAAATATTCAGGAATGTGTGTGTGTGTGTGTGTGTTTGTGTGTGTGTGCGCACGCACCTGCACAAAAAATAAAGAAACTGAAGTCATAAATATGGAGAGAGAGCAAGTGGATGGCACATTGGATGAGTTGAAAGGAGGAAATCAAATGGGGGAAATGATATAATTTTATTATGGTCTCAAAAAATAAAAATGTAATGAAATAAATACATATAAGTATAATATGGAACAGAATAATAGATGTGTGTATTTTACAGTCTTTATGACATGGAACGGGAAGAGAAAAACACAGATAAATCAATAACAATAAATAATAGAGTTTTCAAACAAGCTTCCAAGTTAGGCAAGGAGGACCAGATTGTCTTACCACCCACACTATTCCTTCTTTCAGAGTTCAGCAAGCTGATCTCTCATGTTCTATAAATTGTTTCTGGGTAAAAAAACAAAGCAATAGTCAGAAACTAAAGCAATTTCTATAATGAAATTAGTATAAATTTGGCACTAACCTGACAAGTACAGCTAAAGTTCTATAGACAATTAGTAATTATTTAAAAGTCTAAAATGCATAAATAATATAAAATCAAATATTAAAATAATAACCTACCACAGCCACACCTAAAGTTTACGCCAAGTCTTCAAAATAATTGATTGTAGAAAAAAATCTATAAGTAGAATAATTTGTCTTATATTCAATAAAATTCATCACAGGGTTGGAGCACACCTTCAACTCTAACACTCAGGAGGCAGAGGCAGAGGGATTTCTGTGAGTTTGAGGCCAGCCTAGTCTACTAGTAAGGATTGCACAGTGAGGCCCTGTCTCAAGAAAAGAAAGAAAGAGAGAGAGGGGGAAAAAAGGGAGGAAGGAAAAGAGAGAAAGAAAAGAAAAAGATCATCATTACTAAGAAAGTTTTTTAAAATATTCAAATCTAGCAAGTTCATTGGGTTTTTGTTTTGCTTTGTTAATTTTTTCTTTTATTGAAAAATTACATTTTCTTCATATAATATATCTTGATTACGGTTTCTCTTCCCTCTACTCCTCCCAGTTCCTCTCTGTCTCCCATCCATCCATATCCACCCCCTTTCTGTTTCTCATTAGAAAACAAACAGACACTTAAGGGATGGTAATAAAATGTAGTAAGATAAAACAAAAATAAACAGACAGAATCAGAAAAAAAAAGAAACAGAAGGAAATGAGCCCAACAAAAAACACAAGAAACGCAAACCCATCTCAATCCTTTGATGTACAACAGTGTCCTGCCTACAAGATATGGCAGTGCAGTGGTGGCAAAAAGCTTGTGGGAGTAACCAACCAATATTTGACTTGACTTAAGCTCATTCCACAAGATAGAACCTACACCTGACACTGTTTAGGTGACCAAGAACTCGAGACTAGATAGCCCAGGGTCCTAGGGCAAAATCTGATACTACTGTTCTACTAAAGTAACATAGCAATAAAATGACTTCTAATGATATTGTGGTTTACTCATAGATCAGTGCCTTGCTCGGCTATCATCAGAGAAGCTTCCACCTGCAGCAGAGGAGGCAAAAAGAGTGTAAGAGCCAGAGCGGATGGAGAACGTCAAGGATACAAGGCTATCTAAATCAACAGGACCAATGCACATATGAATTCACAGAGACTAAGGTAGTATGCATAGGGCCTGCACAGGGTCTGAACCAGATGGGGTCCTAAAACTTAACGGAGAAATAGACCCATCCCTAACCTAGTTCCAATTGATAACCACTTGCAAATGAAAAATTAATTTTCTTCAAGGGAGTCTCACTGAGGAAACAAACTACTCTTAAGGGTAAGCCATATGCCCAGCAGTAGATGACCAACAAAAAACAAATTCCATAGCATCTTTGGAGGTTTCTTGTCTCATAATGTCATTCAGGGCTTTTTCTTTTCTATTTTTTTTTTATTTCATCTTACTTTTATTTTGATATTTTTATTTATTTATTTTTTACTCTATAGGTCCTTTGCATATCTATTATGACTTCCAGTTGAGTGTTTTATGGAATTCCTGAGCAGTGGATGGTTTTAAACATCAGAGCCTAATAAGATTAAAAGATATTTCCTTGATAACAGAAGTTCCTAGTATAGGGATCTAGGGACCCATGGATAATAATGGGCTAGAGGGGCTGTGATCCCATGAAATTGTATATAAAGTTGAGCATGTATCTATCAATATTCACAGAAAAAAATCATAAAGCTATTACATTCACAAAGGAGTCTAACTTTTTAAAAATCTAACAACCATTATTTTATAGGATAAATATTTTTAAGATCAACTTAATTTTATAATCAAGTAAACGTAATGTGATGTGGCTAGAAAGATGGCCCAGAGGTCTTTAAGAGCACTGGCTACTCTTCCAGAGGACCCAGGTTTGTTTTCTAGCGCCCACATCAGGTGACTCACAGCCATCATGTAACTCCAGTTCCATGAAATTCAATACCCTGTTCTGGTCTTCTCAGACATCATGCCCTCTAGTGGCACACAAATGTTCATCCAATCAAAACACTCATACACATAAAATAAAAATAAATTCAAATATTTTAAACGAGGCTTACGAATTTTAAAATTCTGATTTTAATCTCATAGGGTTTGCTTTTGAACTATCCAAAATGATGCTTAAATAACATCTAACAAATAAGCAGAGAGAAAAAAATTAATTTTAAAAGATTGAAATCCCAATTAAAGCCAAGTATGGTGGTGACACAGTTTGGCCTGTAAACTCAGCATTTGAGAGACTGAGGCAGGGGATTAAAAATTTGAGGCCTGTCTTAGCTACATAGCAAAATTCTGTATCAAAAAAATAAAACTAAGCTGGGAGATAGTAGCACACGCCTTTAATCCCAGCACTAGGGAGGCAGAGGCAGGCAGATCTCTGTGAGTTCGAGGCCAGGCTGGTCTACAGAGTGAGTTCCTTTCAGTGGAGCCTTTCACTTGCCCAGGTATTTCATCCCTGAATCAGACAATCAAAGTACAGAGTTTGTTATACATCTTTCTGGATGATGGCTGCCATACAGATTTATTTCAGTGCTGAGCCACACATTGTCTTAATTTTTGATGTTTCTGAAATTAGGAACGACTTTATGATTGAGTCCAGAAGAAGTTTTAAGATAAAGTTATGAAAAGCTCTTCCTTGTCTATGACTATAACAATTTTAAAAATATGTGGAAGAGATCAGTTCACCTAGTTGTTATTACAACCATGTATTAAATTTGAGTCTTGAATTTTTATTTAGCTTGAGGTAGCATATGGTAGAAACTGCTCTGGATGCTTGAAGCAAAAAAGACAAAAAAAAATCGCATCTTTAGTTAAACCATCCAAATGAAGAACTATTTCTAGAAAATCTGTCAGAGGTCTATATGACTTTTAAGCAATGACTTTTAACTGCCAATGACAAACAAGTCAATTAGGGGGAATTAAAAGTAGCTCCAGACAAACTGTACATACAGAGAAAGCCTATTTTACTCTGTGTGGAAGAAAAATATTTGGAGGCAGTAACCTATACTTTCAATTCTTTTTCTTATTGTGTTTTGTTTTTGTTTTAAGTATGTTTCTAACTTTGTATTGGGGTTGTTTTGATTGAAGTTTTTTTTTAATTAGCTTACAAAATAACAGGTTTCTTTACAGTATTTCATACAAACTTAGTTTGAGGTGATTGTCTTACCCCCAAGTCTCTCCTGCTCCCTATTTCCAGTGAACCTTTCTACCCCTACTGTTCATTTCCCATTTCCACATCTTGTGAGTTCTATTTTATCTTCCCCAACATCCTTCCTTAAACCTCTTTTCTCCAGCCTCACTAGTTCTTTCTAGTTTCCTAGACTCCACATACAGTCCCACCTTAATATATACATTTAACAGTTAGAAGCTGGGATCCATATATGGAAGAGGACATTCCAGTATTTGTCTTTCTAAGCCTGAGTCACCCTGCTTGATATAACACTTTCCAGATCTACCAGATTTACCTGCGAATTTCATTTCATTTTTATTTGCAACTGAATAAAACTTTATTGTGTATGTGTATGAAGTTTTAATTATCCATTGGTCAGTTGACGGACATCTAAGCTGATTCTATTTCCAAGCTACTTGAACAAGCAGTTATGAACACGTGTTGTGTGACACTATTTCTGGGAAGACCTGTCTACTCACCTCAGATAGGAATTGTTTGTACGCCTCCCATATAACTCCGAGATGGCAATGGGTCACAAAACAACAGCCAGACACAAGTTAAGTTCCAGCCTCACATACACCGGCCAAGAAATCCCCATCTCCCAGAAACCCCTCCTCAGTGCCGCTCCCCTCACCCCCATCCCCACCCCCACCTCTCTCTGAAAAGTATACATGTCCTTTCCTTTGTTCTCCTTTGAGCCAATTGGAGACAGCCACCCCAATCCTTCTCTGACTGTACCTCCCCTTCTTCCCTTCCTGCCTAGGACCCTTTACACATCTCCTTTGTGCTAAGAATCTGGTGTCTGCGTATGACAAATCAAAGTGTGTGGATATCACCAAAATCTAACTTGGTAAACCAACGGGTGAGTTACTTACAAGAATATGGGATTACTGGACAAGAGTAAGAATGACTCAAAGACAGCGGCACCGCCAAAGCCCATCCCAGCATGGGTGACATGAAAATTCATGAAAGCTGGATACCTGGAGCACACTGTAGCTCAGTTGTTCTGTGCCTCTTCCAGGCAGCTCAGTTAATGGTTTTTTTTTTTTTTTTTTTTAGATTTATTATATGTATGAGTACTCTATTTGCATGTACACCTGCATGCCAGTAGAGGGCATCAGATCTCTTTATACATGGTTGTGAGTCACACCATGTGGCTGCTGAGAATTGAACTCAGGACCTCTGAAAGAGCAGTCAGTGCTCTACATCCTCAGTTGGTCTTTGTTTCTTCTAGGCTGCTTAGCTGGTCTGTGCTTCTTCCAGGCTATTGGTCTGAGCCTATCTTCCGCAGCTCAGTTAGTCTGAGAGTGACTCTCAATAATCGTTACTGCTCATATACTCTTGGAGAGGAAGGGACCTCATGGACCTGGTAGGTTTTAGGACCTTCTTGAAGCCATTTCGAGTTGTTTACTTCCTATTTTAATGAGCTTTCTTGTGGGATAGGATGTTTAATCTCTTTGCAACACCCTGTGTCTCAAAGAATTTGCTTCCAAGATGGAAAGTTTTACTCTCAGAGGAAACTGTTACACATCATTGAAGAGCAAGTATCTGCAGTAAGACACAGTCCTTTGGGTATGTGCCCAGGAGTAATGAAGCTGGGTGATTTGGTAGTTCTAGCTTCAGCCTTTTGAGGGATCTCTACTGTCTTTCATTTCAGTATCACTTGCTTGCACTCTCTCCAGCAGTGAATAAGGGCACCTCTTTCCCCAAATCCTTGGCAGCATCTTTTGTCAGATTCCTTGATGATGGCATTCTGACTGGGCGGGGGGGGGGGGGGGGGGGATATGCATAGAGGGTGGATATCAAAGTAGCTTTAATTTGCATTCTCCTGATAACTAACGTTGAACAATTTTTATAGTACTTATTAGCCATTTGTGTTTCTTCTTTGGAAAACTTTCTGTTCAATTCATTAGTCCATTTATTGACTGCTACTGTGTGTGTGTGTGTGTGTGTGTGTGTTTAATTTCTGCAGTTCTTTATGTATTTTAGGTATTAACCTCCTGCTTGATGTATAACTGGGAGAAATTTTCTTCCATTCTGTAGGCTGTTTACTTGGCTGATAGTTTCCTTTGCTGGATAGAAACTTTCATTTCATGTTGCCCTAATTATTACTTCTAAAAGTTATTTACTGTGCTATTCAGAGAGTTCTCTGTTCAAAGAGTTCTTAACTATATCTGTATCGTCAAGTGTATTCCCTGTGTTTACCTCTAGCTTTGCAACATTTCGTTTTAAAAGTTTTCATCCATTTTCATTGACTTTTGTGTATACTGAAAGATAGGGTTCTAATTTCATTCTTCTACTGGTAGATGTTCTGTTTTCCCAGAACCGATTGTTGAATAAGCTGGGGGGGGGGGTCCAGAGTATATTTTTAACACCTTTGTCAAATGTTAGGCATTCATATTTCTGTACATTTATTTCTGGGTCTTCTATTATGTTCTGTTGGTCTACCTGTCTGTTTTTGTGCTGGGATTAAAGGCACACACCACTGTGCCTGGTGTTTCTTTACATGAATGTTCAAGTCCAAACTCACATCCTTCCTCATTCCTGCACAACAAACCTTTTACCGACTGAGCCAACTCCCCAGTCCATCTTGTCTTCAATCCGGCCTAGTCTGCATCTTTCTTTTAGTGTGCTGAGGTCATTTACATTTAAGGTTATCATTGAAAAAGATTTGCTATATACATGCTATGATTTTGCTGGGTGATTTTCTGGTTGGCTGAATTATATTTCTGTTCTCCTTTCCTATTAAATTGGGGGACTGTGGTGATTTGAGTGAGAGATGTCCTCCGTGGGCTCAAGTACTTGAACACCTGGTTCTGAATTGGTCGTGCTGCTTGTAGAGGTTTAGGGAGCACAACCTTGCTGGCAGATGTGCATCACTGGGCTGGGAGAAGGCTTTGAGATGAACAGAAAACACTTCCAGTATGCTCTTTCTGCTTCATGATTGCATCTTCCTGCTCCTGCCATAATGCCTGCCATTTGTTGTCATGCATCCCCACCATGATGGACTTTTATTCCTCTTGAACCACCAGCCCACATCAACTCTTCTATAAGCTGCCTTAGCTGTGGTGTTTACCTCAGCAACAGAAAAGCAACTCATGCAGGAATTTATTTTTCTTTGCTGTGTTGAGTAGAACGGATCCTTCCTCAGTTCTCCTTCGTTCAGCTGTTCTTTTCATAGAATGTATATTTTCATGTGTCCTCAAAGATGAGACTGCGTTCTTCCTTTTGTAGAGTATTCCTTTAAGAATCTTCTGCGGTGTTCGCTTAGTTGTGATGAATTGCCTTAAGTTGTATTTTTCTTGAAAGATCCTTATTTATCTATCAATCTTGAAAGATGACTTTGATGGTTATAGCAATCTTGATTGACAGTTATTTACTCTCGGGGCTTTAAAGCATATTCTTTCGTGCATGCCTGGCTTTTAAGGCTGCTAATGAAGAATCTGAAGGTATTCTGATATTCCTGACTTTGTATGTGAATTGATGGTTTTCCTTTACATATCTTAATATTATTCCTTTCCTTTGTATTCTTTACATTCGATTCTGATATATCATAGAGAAGTTCTTCTCTGGTTATATCTATTTGGGGCTCAAAGTGCCTCTTGTGTTTGGGTGTTAACTTCTTTATCTAAGTTTGAGACATTATTTAACCATAATTAAATAACTTATCTACTCATTTTGCTTTTACCCCAGATCCTCTTTCTGCCCCAGGATTCTTAGATGTGGTCTCTTAAATGTATCCCAGACTTGGAAGTTTAAGACATGTTCATTAATTTTTTGTCTGCATCCATATCTGAGTATATTATTACCTGAACTTTGTCATCTCTCCTGAAAATTCATTCTTCTATATGTTCTCATCTGGTTTGGGTGCCTTTTGATGCAGTTTTTATTTGACTGTTTCTTTCACTTCCAGAATTTCTCATTGGTTCTTTTTCAGTGTTGCAATTCCCTATGCATTTTATTTACATTCTTCAATTTTCTTTCTGTTTTATTCACTGTGGAGATTGGTCAAGGCCTTGAATCAATTTCCTCAGTTCATTCATATGTTTATTTCAGTCTTCTTCATGGCCACTGATCCTTTTTAAAAATAACCTTACGAAATATTTCTTAGAAAATTCAACTATTTTGTAATTTTGGGCTTCCATTAGAGGGGACTTGAGTGATTAGGAATCTGACCAACGATGAGAGAAGCACAAATTTATAAATATTTCGAAGATATTTTGACATGACCATTTGGCAAAACAACAACAATGGCCTCCCCATGACCTATGACCTCCTAGGTCACGAGCTTTTGACTAGGTTTACATTACCATACATGAAGTCTCTCCTTGAAATACAACTAGAAAGTTATTGGTTACCCCTATAAACATTATGCTACAGTTATGGCAGTGGGCATATCTTGCCTCACAAGTTGGTATTGTAATATTCAGGGTTCACTGCTGGGTAAGACCATGGGTGTCTTTTCTCCCCCTTGTAACCTGTATAGCGTCTTACATCTCAATGAAAAATTACCAGCAGGGAGTTTCCTGATGAGCTGAGGTTGATTTCTCTATGTTCTCTCGGCAAAGTGAGTAGAATCTTCAGCAATATGGTCTTACCCTTTAGTTACTGTGAGTAGCCCAGAGCACTGACAATAGACTATGTTTTGGGGGGTACATTTAGGGCCTCCTTGACAATAATTCATAAAGCGATACCCCATATCTGGCACTGAGACTTCCATTTAATAACCCATATCTTTGGAGAGTAGCATTGTCTACCTATGCAGGGTACCTCTGTTCAAACCTAAATCTATATCTATATCTATATCTGCATCTGCATCTACATCTACATCTACATCTATATCTATCTATATAGATATATAGATATAGATATTTATATTTATATATATTTATACTTATTTATATTTATATTTTATATTTATTTATATATTTTTATATATTATATTTATATATATAGTTTTTATTATTATAAATTATTTATTATTTATATTATATTATATACAATATATCTAATATTATATATTATATTATAAATTATTTATTATTATAAATTATAATTTATTATTATAAATTATAAATTATTATTATATAAATATTTAAATATATAATTTATAAATATATAAATTATATATAAATATTTAAATATTTATATATTGTATATTTACATAATATATAAATTATATATATTTATATGTATATATATAAAATCTTTAAAATTAACAAGCTTTAAAGCTACTAGATTTTAATAAGGTTTCTTCATGCATCCTTAGTTTTGCTTAACCTATCCCCTCTGCTTCCATCCCTATGTTCCCATCCCCACTTAAACATATAATGCTGAATATCCCCTCCCCAACTCATCTTTCACATCACCTGTGTTCTACTATCCATTTATAATTCTTTTTTAACTTGGATTGAAAAATCAGGGGTTCCATATAACTTTTTCATATACCCTTCATTTGAGTTAGGCCCTTCCTCCACTCCCTTTCTGCCTCGTGCCCCCACCTCCAATCCATGTTTGAACCTTTCCTCCCCCAGTAGTCTATCTCCCTCTTAATTTACCATTTTACCTATATACTACTACCTCCCCTTCTTTTCTGGGCTACCCCCAATGGTTCATTTTTATTTTCCTTGCTTCCATATGTACTTCAAGATAAACATACAAAACAAATATTCCAAGCTAGGCTCCACATATGAGTGAGAACATGCAACATTTGTCATTCTAGACCCAGGTGACCTTAATAACTATAATTTTTTCATGTTCCATCCAGTTACCTGTAAATTTTGCTTTTTTTTTCACAGTTGAGTAATATTTCATTGTGCATATGTACCATATTTTCCTTTTCCATTCATTCGTTGATAGATATTCTAGGTTGATTCAATTTCCCAGCTATTGTGAATAAATCAGCAATGAGCATGGGTGTATGAGTATCTCTGTAGTAGGATGTAGCATTTTGTGAATATACCCAGGAGTGAGAAAGCTGGGTCATAAGGTAGTTCTATTTCTATGTTTTGGAAAACCTCCAGATAGATTTCATAAGTTACTGAACTCATTTATTCTCCCACCAACGGTGTATAAAGTGTCTCCTTTCCCCATATCCATGACAGTACTGGTTACCACTTGTATTCCTAATGATTGCTGCTCTGACCAGCTCTTATATTTGAAACCAAAAAAGGTGAACTCATAAAAACAGAGATTAGAATGGTAGCTACCAGAAGGAGAAGTTGTTGAGAAGACAGCGGGGAGCTATTTCTCAAATTATACAAAAATGTCATTTACTACTGTACAACATGATTATAGTAGATAACAGTGTCATATTTTTTAATTGCTAAGAGATCTTATGAGTTCTTACCAAGTATGATGAATAGCCTGACTATTCAAAGAATTCATGCTTCATGCAAGAGTAGAAAGATAACAGGTTCGTTTATTATACTGTGAAGAGAGCAGCAGTCACTGCAGTAACAGAAGAATCAGCTTATGATGATGGCTTGACAGGATCTCCATTTTAGAGGAGTTCTCATATGGTTAGGATGGCTCCCTTTATGTTCCGTTCCTCAGCATGTAATGCCTGCCATGCAGACAAAAGGCAGCCCCTATTGGTAAGTGGTCGGTCCTGGGAGGGTAGAGAGATTGTCATGTGATTCCCACCATACTAGTGAGGGTAGCTCTTTGACAGCCCACTGAAGTTAACCTTTGGCCAGCCATTCTCCTGCTCTTCATTTCTAATGTTTGAATGGAAGAGATTCATGGATTTTTAAGGATGCTTTATGAACCAGGTTTCTATTGGGAATCTCTTCCCTTTCTAATTTCTAGATAATGGCCTTTCTTCCACGGTGTGTATTTTACCTATCTTGATTTAGCCATTTCTCAGCATATACCTATTTCAAAACATTATGTCACATCCAATTCATATATACAATTATTTGTCAATTTAAATAAAACTTAAATACAATAACATTTACATGTAACCAAGTGCAGAGAAATGTGATGCTCAAGGATTTGAAGACAGCATCAAAAAGAGATAAGTTTTCTTTGAGGACTGAGAGTAAAGGCAGGTTGATATACATATTTAACTAAGTTCCTAACAAAACTCTATAAAGTCTTTGGAGATACAGACAAGAAAAAAAATTTGGAAAGCCAGGTAAACTAGAAGAGCTGATAGACTTTTTAAAAAGAACAAAGTAGGAAGACGCACTCTACAGAGTTTCAAGAATCATTACATCATTATAGCAAGTATCATTAGCGTGGTATCAATAGATAAATAGGCACTTGGCTCACTGGAACATAGACTGTGGAGACCAATCTACATCCAAACTATAGCACTGCATAGCACTTCAGAATATGTTTCTGAAGTCTCAAAAATTAGTAATAGTAGCAGAGAGATGACTCAGTGGGTAACAGCACTTGACACGGAAGAACGACGACCTCAGTACAGATCTCTGGATCCCATGTAAAAGCTGGACACAGTGACACATGTTTGTGATTCTGATACTGCTACAGCGAGTGGGAGGTAGAGACACGAGAATCCCCTAAACCTTTGAGGCTAGCTAGTCTGGAATAGGAAGTGTGGCAGAAACAAGAGAGATCCTGTCTCAACAAGATAGAAAAAGAGAACCAACTCCCAAAAGCTGTCCTCTGACCTCCACATGCACACTGTGGCACCCAAACATGTAACACTGTATGTACGCATACACGAAAAAAAAAAAATGAATGACGTCTTTTAAATCAACAATCAATAATGAACTTGATCGAACACTTCACCAAGAACACAGCTAATAAGTGCAAGCCTAATCCCCAGAGAGCTGCCCTTAGCCTGCTCTTCTCTGCTCTTACTGTTTAACCAAACTCATCACTTGACACCATTCCCATCGCCTCTTGCCTTCCTTTCCCCCTCCCCCAACCTCATCTTCCCTGTGCACAGTAGCCTGGCAAGGAACTCCCAACCCTTGTGCAAAGTCGGGCAACCTGATTTGGTCTTCACTGACTATTCCCATCTGCTCCATGCTGTGAACCTCATCTTAGTATCCAGAGGATGCCAATCCTGGACACTTAAATCCTCCCAAGTCAAGCAGCTGCTGAGAAATGAGGCAAGGTGGTAGAGAAAAGAAGGGCTTTCGGATCTATGAAGAGGGCTGAGCACAGCTGGGTACAGCAGGGTTTCTTCTGCTGCTGACCGGCTTCTTTCCCCCTCTCTTGCTCTCAAATCAGCAAGAAATGGACTAATCTGGGGTTTTCTATCCCTTAAGCAGCAAAAAGCTTTCAAATCAGTGTTAAATGTGCTGCTTAATGGTCACCTAACCTCTAGTTATTTCACTATGGAATTTGGTGAACATCAGGGAGTATGGCTGGTTAAGTGTAGAATAGATTACACAGTGCAGAGAAGGGAAAAGTTGGTGGGTGGTGGTTGTGGTGAGTGTGTGTTAGACTCTGTGTGTGTGTGTGTGTGTGTGTCTGTGTGTATGATGGGGTTTGTGTGTGTGCTGTGGGGTATACATGGTGTAAGGTGTGTGTATATCTGATGATAGGTGTGTGTGTGTCTGTGTGTATATGGCAGACTACGTATATGTGTGTTATGGGGTTTGTGTTGTTAAGTATATGTGCCGTGAGATGTGTGTGTGTGATGTGGGGTGTGTGTGTGTGTGTGTGTGTGTGTGTCATGGAGGGTAGGGATGGGGTGTGGTGTATATCTTTAACTCTGTGTATGTATGTGTGTGTTGTGAGAATTGTGTCGTGAGGTGTTATGTGTGTGTGTTGTGGGGTATATGTGTATGTGGTATGAGGTGTGTATCTGTTTCTCTGTGTGTACCTGTTTGTGTATCTGTGTGTATATTAGACTCTGTGCATATGTGTGTGTGAGTGTGTGCATGAGGTATATATGCTGTGAGATTGTGTGTGTGTGAGGTGTGGGGTGGTACTGTGTATGCATCTGTGTATTTTGGAGAATGAGGTTGGAGTGCAGTGTGTGTGTATTAAACTCTGCAAAACTCTGTGTTTTGCAGGATTTGTACTGTGAGGTGTTATGTGTGTGTGCTGTGGGGTGCCTGTGTATGTGGTATGAAATCTGTGTGTATATGGTGTGAGGTGTATGTGTGTGTGTGTGTATGTGTGTCTATGATTGTGTATGTGTGTGTATGGGGCTTATGTTGTGAAAGTATATGCACTGTGAGATGTGTGTGTGTGAATGCAGGATGGTGTGTGTGTGTGTGTCTGTGTGTGTGTGTGTATGTGTGTTGTAGAGGATTGGGATAGGAGTGTGGTGTTTGTGTGTTCGTGTGTTGGACATGGTATGTGTCCTATAGAGTGTTCTGTGTGTATTGTGGGGTGTATGTATATGTGACGTGAGGTGTGTGTGTGATGTGGGTTGGGGTGTGTGTGTATTGTGGAGGTTGTGGGATTGGGATGTGGAGTATGTCTGTGTGTGTGTGTGTGTGTGTTAGCCTCTATGTATGTGTGTGTTGTGGGGTTCATTTTGTGAGGTGTTATATACGTGTGTGAAGTGCATATATGTGGTGTGTATGATGTGTGATGGAGTAGAATGTGGTGGAGTGTATGTGTATGTTGTGAGAGGTATGTAAGTGTGTGTGTGTGTGTGTGTGTGTGTGTGTGTGTGTGTGTGTGTTCCACAGGGACAGATGTACCCAAAAGGAAAACAGTGGAGGGTGGAGGCCTCCAGGATTCTTTGAAACTCCCAGGTGGAACCTAGGTCCAACACACATCCTGCGAGGACCTTTCCTGCCCAGTTGGGATATCCTGTGTTTGTCGAAAGGACTACACAGGGAAGAAATAACCATTGTCCTTCCCGAAATCTGCCAGTGTGCCCCTCCCTGGGCTGAGGCAGCCGCCCCAAGCAGAGGAAGAGTGACTTTGGAAATGTGTTATCAGCATCCTCCATGGACTTCCTCACCTCCTGCCAGCCCCATTAGCTGCTAGCTCCACAGCATCCTCAGGCAGAAACCTCAGAGACTGGGACTGGGTCAGCATCCTGAAGCCAGCTGCTTTTGACAGTTTCCTTTCTGGCCAGGCCTGGCCTCTGTGCAGCTGAGTGGACTGCTGAACATCACGGCTGCAGCACAAAGCACAGGATGGAGCCCCGACCCAGGGCTGAGGCTGCTGCCTTCCACCAGCGCTGGCCAGCCCTGCTGCTGCTGTGGGTCTCAGCCCTGAGCTGTTCATTCTCCTTGCCAGCTTCTCTCCCTCCTTCTCTAGTACCCCGAGTCAAAAGCAGCTACACTCTGGGAAGGACGTTCCTCGGTCTTGATAAATGCAATGCCTGCATCGGGACATCCATTTGTAAGAAGTTCTTTAAAGAAGAAATAAGGTCAGAATCTCCATCAAATAACTCTGATGGGCAAATTGAGCTTCTCTTCGTGTGAGCATGTCTAATTTATGGGTGGAAGCTAAGAGGAGGGGATTTCATGGTGGCAATGGCTTGACATAGGAGGGAAAATGTGGAAGCCAAATTCTAGCCCTAAATGCTACATTTAAAGGTTCCTTTTGAAACTGAAAAGTGAAAATTCTTTTCTGTGATTGGAGTATACTGAGACTGTTGAGTTTTCCTACTCATTCCTCATAATGAGAGGAATGAAATATACAGAAAGCTACTATGTGGCAGACATTTTAAACCCTCCCAGGTGTTGATAGTTTGCACCCATTATTCAGACAGGAAGCAGACACGGCAAGATTAAGGCACTTGCCCAAGGGCAGACCTGGGATACAAACAGAGACACTTTGGTCCAACATTCCAGAGCCTCTTTTCTGTTGTGTGGTACTGATCTGAGGAAAATTAGAGTTTAGTTCATTGCAATGCATGTGGCTCTCAGGAAAAAAAAAAAGTCATCTATGTCTATCAACACGCAGGCATGGAACATTTAATAAGCCCAGAAACCAGCAGGGACCAAGTGAAAACAGCCACCACAGCTCTCCTCCTTGCCTCTCACATGGTCAGAAAGAAAGGACAAAATTACAAGTAATAGTGAGGTTTGGTCTGATGCAAGCCAGAGTACAGGAGCACCAGACAAGTGACACCGATTCCAGACAGGGCTTTTCTGTGGGATGAACTGAAGATTTTTGGAAGGGGAAAAAATTAAGACAGAAGAAGCATCTTCAACAAGGGTGGAGGTGTGGGAAAAGGTGAGAGGTGCTGCTTGCTGAAGCCCTGGGTATAGGTGGAGATAGGCAGAGGAGGCGCCTGGAAGGACAGATGGGGTGCAGGCCCTTGAATGATGGGCCAAGAAATGGGGAACTCAGCCTGTGAACCAGTGGTTCCCAGTTTCTTCAGCACCAAAGACCTTTTGACCCACACCCTTTCTCCTCCCTCCTCCAAACCCAACCTATGCCTGTGAGATTCTGTGGCCACACCAAAGGCATGAGCAATGATATGCAACCTCTCCATTAGCCAAAGAGATCTGTGATTGTACCACTAGATCACTAAAAGGAAATGATAAGTAGAAAAGCCCAATCAAAAACGTTTAACTTCTTTTTTTCTAGTTTTTGCTTGCTTCTGCATCACTACATATTTATTGTGCCAAATGATGGGCTTCTTTATGACAATTTTATGCATGTGTATTATGTGCCTTAATCATGTTTAATGTATTACCCTTTCCTGTTCCTCCCTCTTTTCAATGCCCTTCCTCTTCTCAAATAGTCCCTATTTGTTTTCATTTCATTTATTTAAAAAAAAAAATCTAGAGAAATCTATGAGAAAAAAGTGACATTTGTTTTTCTGAGTCTACCTTATTTAATATGATAATCTTCAATTCCATATATTTTCCCTAAAAATGACACATTTTTGTTATTCTTTATGGCTGAATAAAAACTCGATGTGTGTGTGTGTGTGTGTGTGTGTGTGTGTGTGTGTGTGTGACAGAAAACATTAAACTCCTTTTTTTGTTTTTATTTTATTTCATGTATATGGCTGTTTTGCCTGCATGTGTGCCTGTGCATCAAATGCATAGCTGGTACTTGTGGAAGCCAAAGGATGGTGTCAGATCCCCTGGGACTGGAGCTACAGATATTTGTGTGCCACCATGTGGGTGCTGGAGACCAACCTCCAACCTGGGTCCCCTGGAAGAATTCTCTTAACCATTGAATTCTCTCTTTAGATCTATTAAATGTTTCGTTTGGCTTTGTTTTTGTTTTTTTAGATTTTCTATGTTTTTGGGGAGTTTATGTAGATGTTTGCTACTAAAGATTTTTGTTTTTGCTTTGTTCTTCCTGGTGAGAAAATGAAACCTGAGGGCCTTTCAAATGCTGCTGGCCAAGTACTCTAGCTCTCCCTATCAAGCCTTTTTTTTTTTTTTTTTTTTGGTAAACCTTTTGTGCAGGTTACAAAATTGAAGGATCCCTAATTAAGACTGCTCTGTGCAGTCAATAGAGTATTAAACTAGGAGATAAAACCAGTGTTTCAGGAGGATCTCATAGAAACCCGATAGGTAAGGTAGCCTGTGGTTGCTCTCAGGGACTGAAGAACCAGAAGAGAGGTCACTTCAGACAAAAAAGAGAGCAGAAAGGATACGCCTGGATCCAGCTCCACATTTATTTTGTTGACTGACACGATGTAAAAGGAAGTACTGTCAATGTGGAGATGTTGGATTTAAACTCAGAGATTCTCACCTGGGAAGGGGGATGCAGAGAACCAAGAACATAGTGAAGTGGGCTGATTACTCAGAGAACATGGCAGTGAGGATATAGTTTAATCTGGAGGGAAAGAAACTGCAGGATTCTACGGAAGAGCCCTGGGGTTCCTGTCCTTCTTCATCGGGTTCAAGGTGGTTTTTCTTGCAAGGCTGTTTCATTAGAGTTCAGGACATTGCCTCATGGCCTTAGAATCCTTCCTTTTCCACGTGTGCCTAAAGAGGAAGTGTGCATCTGCACACAGGAAAACATTAGACAGAGCGGGGTCCTGGGGTTACAATGCTCTATTCTGAGAATACTTAACCAAAACGTGAAGAAGCAGAGAGGATCTGAGGGTATGGACTTATCTTCTGTCTCACTACCTTACACATAATTGTCTTTTATTAGGTGCACAGTAGTTGCTTATTTTAGAAATATTGATTAATAAAAATTCAAAATAAAAATCGTACAGAATTCATTCTCAAGTGGGCTAGAGAGATGGATCCATGG
This sequence comes from Cricetomys ansorgei, assembly GCA_026225945.1. Classification (NCBI taxonomy): domain Eukaryota; kingdom Metazoa; phylum Chordata; class Mammalia; order Rodentia; family Nesomyidae; genus Cricetomys; species Cricetomys ansorgei. Next base: position 2,234,716 of record JAMJFZ010000417.1, read on the forward strand.
GTAACATGCTTGCTGTGAACTTGGATCCTCTTCATACACAGAAAAACTGGGCGTGGCTACATGGGTTTATAACTCCAGAACTGGGAAATGGAAACAGATGGATGCCCAGAGCCTCTGGTAAAAAAAACAAAAGAATGAAACATAATCTTAGTGTTGGCAAGGCAGAGAGACGGGCAGAATCCTGCAGTTCATTGACCAGCCAGCCTAGCTGAACCAGAAAGCTCTGGGTTCTGGGAGAGATCCTGTCTCAAAATCTAAAATGGGGAGTGATTGAGAAACACACCTGACATCAACCTCTGGCCTTAACACATGCATACATACAGAAGCATCTACACCCAATACAAATAGACTCAAAGACACACACACACATGCATGCACATGTGCACAAAGATCCAATCATTCTTATACACCCTTCAGGGACTTTAATAGTATAAAAAGAACACTCTTCACATGATTAAGATATTCTTCTCCATAATCTAATTTTTAATGGCCTCATGATATTCAGTTGCTACCAACCAACTATAATTAACCCACTACCATGAGATAACAGGATTATTTTCACTTTTCAATATTATAAACAATGACGTGTTGAACATTCCTACAGCAAGATTTTGTGCCTCTCCCTTATTAATTCCCTGTGACAAGTATCTTTAAAATGATACATTTGGATAAAAAAAACTAATTTTTTAACATTAGATGTACGTATATACATGAGTACTCCTAACTATAAAGCTCATTTCTTGTACACTCACAAATACTGGATTTTATATTAATAAATAATATATTAAATTACATATTCAAGATTGATATTACACTATAATACACTAAATAAAATAGTACTTGTATATTGTATATGCTAGATATATTAATAGTCTGATTTATTTGTGGAATGCGTTCACTAATATTAATATTTCTTTAGCTTACATTTTTAAGCTTTTTTTCAAGCTGAATTTTTTTCAGATTTATTGGCCCTTTGCCTTCCTCATCTTTGTTAAATTGTAATTCATCCTTTACTTTTCTCCCTCTCTCTCCCCTCTCACTCCTCTCTCTCTCTCTCTCTCTCTCTCTCTCTCTCTCTCTTTGTTTCTCTCCCCTTTGTACCCTCCTCCCTCTCTTGTTTGCTTGCTTTGCTGCTGAGGATGAACCAGGGTTTTGGCATGCTCAGCGCATGTTCTTTCTCCAAAAACTATGCCCAGTCCCTTTGCCTCCCTTTCTAATGGTGTAGTTGTTCATCTTGCTCTTGTTTATCTCCTCAATAAGGGCCAAGGGGTTCTTGGCCCCCAGAGACGATCCATTTCTTCATCTTCCTGATTATGTGTAATTGGCCTAATGTCCCCAATCCCTACACCCACCCAAAGTCTTAAAGAGCTCATAGGCTTATCCTATGCTTCCTACAGGTTTGACAACTCACTGGCTTCTGACCTGGGACTGCCTCCTCAGGACTTGCCTTTTTATGTTGCAAATTACTCAGATGATTCCAAAACCTGGCGTCCTGTGGAGATTTCTCGACTGGTTAGCAAGTACCAAAGTGAGATCTCTGACAGGAGAATCTGTGCCTCGGCATCAGCTCCGAAGACCTGCAGCATTGAGCGCATCCTGCGGAAAACGGGAAGGTTCCAGAAATGGCTGCAGGCAAAGCGCCTCACACCTGACCTGGTGCAGGTGAGTTTGGCGTGAGTGGAATCGGTGGGGGGAGGGGAGGAGGCAGGAGACGGATGCTCAAACCTCACACCTCGGTAGAACTAAAAGAAGCTGTGGTCTATCTAAAGTGTGACAAAACAGTGGTAAAAGAGAGAGGCTTGTGACAAGACAGGAGCTATTCAAGATTTGTTTGTAAGACTGTCTCATCGTCAGCCACCCCTCTCTTCTATGTGACCGTTGGAGATTATTTGATAATCACCTTTGAGCTGAAGGTTTGCTAGGATGACCCTTGCCAGCACACTCCCCTGACAAGGTTAAACTCACCTGCATCTTTCCCCTGGATGTCTTCAACCCCCAAATGAAGTGAGCTTCTGTCTATAGAAGCTCCTATATAAAGGCCAGGCGTGGTGACACATGGCTGTAATCCCAGGACTCAGGAAGTAAAGGCAGGGGAGAGCAGGCCACAAGTTGGAGGTGAGACTGGGCTAAGTAGTGAGACCGTGACACACACACACACACACACACACACACACACACACACGCCAATGACTCTGCTCTGTTTTGAGACTGTCACACACACACACACACACACACACACACACACACCAATGACTCTGCTCTGTTTCTTTAGGAACCCTGACTAGTACGTGTGGAAACTGTTTGGAAATCAGGTGTCAGGAAGAGCACAGTGCTGCTCTTACAACCACAGTCCAACATTGGATAAAGCTGAGCTTTCCACAGTTGTCCTTTTCCTACCTTCCTATTAACAAGTCTATACTGAGGCACACAGTCCTTCAAAGCAAGGCTATTTCCATCTGGAAACTGGGAAACATAGCAAAAGAAGAAACTCGTAAGTGTACAAAATATATTCAAAAGTCTGTGGGGATCTCTGCTACCGCCACAGCCAGTAATGATCTGATCTCAGGGAGGCAAGAAAGTAGTTCAGTTCAACACCAAGTAGCCAGTGTTGTTTCAAACTTCGGGAGTCTGAACCCAAGTAGTTTATTTGAGACATATTTATCCACAGCAAAATTTGCTGAATAAATTTCTGGTGATATATAACTCAATCCCATGTGCACATGGGTTTAAGCTTAAGACATGACTACAATCAACAGATATTTTTTTTAGAAAGTACATTTGACATTTCCCATAAAGATGGGTCCTATAGATTGACAAGCTCACGATAAGGATCTAGGGGATTTGTCTGGTATGGTCTCAGCCACACAGCACACAAGTCACCAGGTTATGAATCATGTCCACATTCAGCCTTCTAGGTGGAAAATAGTTTATATATCTCTCTCTTTGAAGAGACAGTCATGTGTGTTTAACATTCCTGATTCCCCTAGTGCACAAAGACCTCCCACGAAGTCATCATAATGCAGCTAGATGAGCCATAGACTCCAGAGCAGCAGTTCTCCACCTTCCTAAAGCGGCAACCCCTTTAATACAGTTCCTCATGTTGTGGAGACTGCCAACCATAAAATTATTTTCATTGCTACTTCATAACTATAATTGTGCTACTGGCATGAATCGTAATGTAAATGTCTGATACACAAGATGGTCTTAATTGACCCATGTGAAAGGTTCATTCAATCCCCACGACCCACAGGTTGAGAACCACTGCTCTAGACTAAAGTAAACTCTTTCCTTGTGTTCTATACACTTCCATAATAACAATTATGGCATAAATTACCCCATGGGTCCTGACAAGTTCAAAGTTACCCTTCTGGTACCTTTAGAGTCATTGTATTGATATATGTGGACAGCAGCATATAGGTTAAAGACCCATGGAACATGAAAACTATGATGGAATCTCTGATCTGCCACTAAAAGCTGTGGCAAAATGAGAAGAAACAAGAATCCCAGAAAGAACTGGGTGCTTCTGGTTCTCATTTATACATTCAACAAGTTTTAACAACTGTGCTTCAACTGCGGATTTGAAGTTGAATCACACACAGCCTCCTCTCCTGGGAGCTTTGAGCTCAGTGGTAGAAACAGACAAGACCACAAACAACTAACTCTTTTCTGTTGTGACGAGATGACACTCTCTATGGGGACAAGAGCCAGACTACTGAGTTGAGTCTCTCATTCACTGACTAGTGGCCTTGAATTTATGCCTTAGACTTACCCACTCTACTTTGGCATTCCCACTGAAAAGTAAGGTAGGAAAAGGGCTTCTGGATATGCTCCAAGACCCTCCAGGCTCTGACATTCTTTGACTTCTGTGGCTCTGCTGTGATTATTTCACAGACAGACCTGAAATCTGCTATCACCAAGTGCTGGGCTGCTCTGTGATTTTTTTCATTTCTAAAATGTTTCTGATTCCTTCATCCAAATATGTTTAGAGATGGGAGATGCTTTAGAAAAAGCCCATGCTATAGAAATTCACGTGGCGTTTTGGTAATAAGTGAGCCCCTCTCTTTTATTTATTACACAAAATTTCTCTCTATCTGGTTTTTTTCATTTTGCATCTGACACGTAGCTTACAACTTTCCCTTCTTTCTACCCAAACGGCTCTCTTACCAACATTTGATAGATAAGATAGCCTTTGGCCCCTCCCTAACACATCTTTTCATCCCCACCAAACTTTCTCCTTCCTTATAAAGCAACAGAAAAAAATATCAACAACCATTTTTATGAATTCTGGACAAACCCCATCGTTTTCCTAGTCTGAAACCATTCTGCACTACATAGTAACACCGTTTGTCAAAAGAATCAGTAGTTAAAGTACTGAACTTCCTATTATGTGAACTTTAGATCAGTAATAAAGCGAAGTGTTGTGGGGACGACCATGATCAAAGAACATTGTGTCCGAGTATGAATATGAACGTATGCCAATTTAAAAAAAAAAAAAAGGAAGAACAAGTCATTAAAATACTATTTTGTGACTATTCTCTTAGAGCCATGTGATGGGCAGCCAACTTCCTAGTGTATCCTAGGCCAAAGTGCTAACAGCAAGAACATTTCACTGTCAGCACTCCAGGAAACTATTGGAGAACAAAACCAAAAGTGTAATCCTCTAGCATAACAATAGTGTTTTGTGAACTGTCTCAGATCTTCCTACTACTATCAGCCTTCTGTATCAGTGGACTCCATGCCTGTGGATTCCAGATCCAAAATAATTTGTGGTGCTCACCTATAGTCCTAGCTGCTTTGGAGACTGAGGCAGAAGAAACCCTGGAACTCAGGAGTTCTAAACTACTCTATGCAACACAGTGAGAACCCACCTAAAAAAAAAATCTAAAATAAAAGTGTCTGTACTACCTGAAAGCATACAAGCAATGTAGCATAGTTATTTGATTTAGGGATGATCAAATGTAGGAATAGATGTACCTAGACTCTATACAAATGCTCCAACATTTTCTAAAAGGGATCAAGGATTGTGGGATAAAGACTCAACAACAAACCCATGCATTCTCCCCTATGTGCCAGCTTGTCTTATGTGAACTTGACACACAAACTAGAGTTATCTGAAAGGAGGGAACCTCAGTTGAGAAAATGGCTTCATAAAATCTGGCTGTAAGACATTTTCTTAGTTATTGACGGGGGAGAGCCCAGCCCATTGTGATTGGTGCCAACCCTGGCTAGTGGTCCTGGGTTCTACAAGAAAGTAAGCTGAACAAGCCGTTGGAAGTGAGCCAGTAAGCAGCATCTCTCCATGGCTTCTGCATTCGGTCCTGCCTCCAAGTTCCAGCCCTATTTGAGTTCCTGTCCTGGCTTCCTTCAATGATGGACTTTGATGTGGAAGAGTAAGCCAAAAAAACTCTCTCTTCCCCAGCTTGCTTTTGGTCATGGTGTTTCATCACAGCAATAGAACCCTAACTAAGATAGCCTACAACCCAGATATAGCCCCAGAATCCTTCTCAACAGTGTTCTGTCCCTGATCTGATCCAGAATAAGCCTAGATCTTTGAATGATCATTCATCCTAGATTTGGCTGAACAACTCTGCCTTGTTTTTCTGACAGCCCATCAGGCATACATCCTTATTTCTGGTTGGGAAATCATGTTTTTATTTATGTGTGAGTTTTGTGCATCAAATGGAGAGCTATTATGAGATGGATCAGAAGGAGATATATCTCATCTCTCAACTTACACCAAATAGCCCAGAGCCACTCAGCCTACTAGGCAAGTCAACCCTGGCAGTCTGTCAGTGTTTAATTTTCTAACAGGGATATAGACCAAATCCCTTAAGTGTATGTGTGTGTGTGTGTGTATGTGTGTGTGTGTGTGTGTGTGTGTGTGAAAGAGAGAGAGAGAGAGAGAGGAAGAAGAAGGAGGAGGAGGAAGAGGAAGAGGGGGAGAGAGAAAGAAGAGAAGAGAGGAGAGAGAGAAGAAGAGAGGAGAGGGAAGAGAGAGGAGAAGGGAGAAGAGAGGAGAGGAAAGAAGAGGAGAGGAGAAGAGAGGAATGGAGAGGAGAGGAGAGGGAGAAATAGGAGAGGAGAGAGGGAGAGAGAATACACATTTGTGTGTGCTGGTGTGTTCGGGGAAGGTTAAAAAGGCCACAGTAAACTAACAGTCTCTGTTCAAAGAACTGGCAAATCAGAGAGAAGAGGAGAAAAAATAAAGAAATGGAAGTAAACTCAGCCAAGGAGATACCCGGCTGGCTGTTGGGCTTTAGGTCTGTACACTATGCCTTGTTTAGGAACAAATTTGAAATGGATGAAAAGCCCAGTGGTCATTATCAGAGGCAGAGTCTGGAGTCTGGGGCTCCCCTCCTGCAAAGACAAGTACAGCTTTGTCATAATGACACTCTCTGGAGGCACAGAATATCTACAGCAGGAGCTGCCAAAGATGATGACAGAACCGAGAATCAAGAAGTTGAAAATGAAGGATGTGTATGGCTATGTGTGTCCAGTGCTTACATCAATAAAACCGTGATGTTTCTGCATTGTTCTGGTGGAAATAATTGCCAGTCCCCAAACTGAAGCACAGCCAAGAACACCACTCTGATTTTCACAATATGCTTGTTTGTAAAACTACAAAGAAGGCTTCCTCTGCTCTTATGCCAAATGTAAAGGAGCGAGCACCCCCAGCCATCCAAGGGTCTGCCTTCCATCACCCCAAGAACCATCTAATCTGCCTGGGACATAGTCCTAAACGTAAGTCGGGAAAGCTTTTCCAAGAATGGACTAGATGGGCGAGGAGCTTTTTGACCACTAGATGGCAATACAGAGTCTTCCAACAGCTTTGTTTAAACCATTAAGGCTGGCAATTTTACTTCGTAGTTCCCATTATTTCTTTGAATAGATAGAATCGGGGAAATAAGCAAATTCATCAAAATGCAGTTTAATTGTCCGATCAAAATATAGGCTTAAATGTAACTACTGAGCAAGGTAAATTCATTTTTGCTTAAATTTAACTTAAAAAAAAAATATATCTAAAGGGTATTTACAGGACCTGGGAAGACACTGGGAGGGGACCCGGTTCCTGCATTCTGAAAAACAACACCTCAGCGTGGTGACAGACTGCACTACCTGCATTCTGAGAGCAGACAGAGAATGACAAAGTGCTTTTGCGGAGGTGCAATTTTACATTAGATTTGCAGACACTTTTCAGAGTATAAATTTTTAATTCTTTACAAGCTACCAGGTCAAGGACCCTTCCAAACATTTCAAAAGGAATTTGTTTGTTCGTTTAAATATTAGCATGACTATAATGATGCAGAAAAATAAATATAGTTCACGAATGGCTGGATTATTTTAACACTTGTCTAACATTGGAGTCAAAACAGAAGCGACTAGCCCAGCGCAGGTGCTGCCTATCTGTATTTCCAGCATTTGAGAGACCGTAGACAGCAAGCCTGGGCTATGTAGTGAAACACTATTTTAAAAACAAACAAAGGAAATTCCTGTTAGTGGACAAGAAAGGGAACCAAAATGGTCAAGCAACCAAAAGAGTCTTGTCAGTACCACATGGGACAGTTTTGTTTCCGGTGTGCCCTTTGCCAAGCAGTCTCTCAGATCAGAGCCCCATCAGAGGCACATGGTAACTACATCATGAATCCTTGCTCCTGGGGACCCTTGGGAAGCAGTCACTGTACTTTTTGTTACCCACAGGAGTTTTGAAGGAGCACTGGAGAGTACTATGGGATGAATGTAAGTGTGATTTCGCCTGCCAACCATGGAACTGCTGAGAGTTGAAACAACTAAGATTTTGAATAACAGGATCTATTTAGTGTTAGAATCATTGAGGCTTAGCCACTAACATTTGTGACAAAGAAGTTATTTGAATAGAACTGAGACCTCATCGCCTGTGGTGGTTTGAATAAAAATGTTCCCATAGGCTCATAGGCTCATAAATTTGAATACTTGGTCCCCAGCTGGTAAAATTGTTTGAGGATTAGGAGGCTTATTAGAGTTGTTTCACTGAGTATGGAATTTAAGGTCTCAAAAGTCTACTGATATCCCCATATCCCCAATATCTCCCCCCTCTCTCACATACACACACACACCTATCTGTCCATCTATCTATCTATACCTCCCTCCCTCTCTCACCTTCCCTCTCTCTGCCTTGTCCTTGAAGATCAAGATGTAAGCTCTCAGCTGTTCCTACTGCCATTCCTTTGCCACCGCCAAGGACTCTGTCCAAAACCATAAGCCTAAATCAAACTCTTTCCTAAGTTGTTTCAGTCATAGTGTCTTACCACAGCAATAGGAATGTAATTAAGACACTGGACAATACTAATACCTCATTGCATTGTGGATTCACAAAAGAGAGACAAGTAGGTTACTCACTCAGTCCAATAAAATGACTCCTAAATCACTCTTCACGGACCTCGTGATTGAAAACAAAACTAAACTGAACAAGACATGGTGAAAAACACGGATAAGTTTAAAAAGAAAAAGGAGGCAAGAGAAGACCAGGTAGAAAGTAGGCATAGAAAAGACCACCAGGGCTGGCCCAGATGGTACTCAAAAGCAAAATAGAGGAGGCCCTCAGCCGAAGTATATCTGGAGTCTGAGCATTCAAGCAGAATATGCCAGAGAGACTTGTCTTTATAGAGATTTGAGCTTTTGAACTCCGCCAGCATTTACACATTGATCAAGCAAGCCCCCTTGAAAGACATCAAGCCACTGTCCAGCTTTACTATGAAACACTTCCTTTGAGATCTCACTACCCCTGTTCTGATGTACAGTGGCCCCTCCCTTTATTTCAAATTCCACTTTATAGTTCCTGTTACCCATAGTCAACCGTGCTTCAAAATTATTGATTAGGAAACTTCAGAAACAAGCAACTCATAACTTTTAAATGAGTCTTATCACAGTATGTTGTTATAATCATTATATTTTTATTTAATTGGCATTGATCAAGATGTCCCTCAAACACGTCTCTGTGTCTTCTTTTTTGTGAGACAGGGTTTCTCATTGAACTGAGAGCTTACCACTTTGGCTAGACTGGCTGACCAGGGAGACCCCAGGATCTCCCTGTCTCCACTCCCCAACTCCCGGATTACGGAAGTGTGCCACCATCCCCAGATTTTATATGGATACCGGGGATCTAGACTCAGGTCTTCATGCTTGCAAAGAAAGCACCTGATGAGCTGAGCCAACTTCTTAGCCCCACAATTATTGTATTTTAAAATTAGTAATCATTAATCATTAATCTTTACTTTGACTAATTCATAAATTAAATTTTATCAGAGTTCTTTGGATATGGGGAAAAAGATGGTTCATTTAGATTTTTATGAATATATTTATAAATATTATAGATATTTATTTATTATTTATCATTATTGTTCATATTATAAATTATAAAATATATCTATAAAAATATAAGTTTGTAATATTTATAAACTTATAAAACTTATATAAAAATATATATTTATTCTATAAATAGGTATATTTTTTTCATGCACAGAATAGCTTAAAAGCAATTACCTGCAGGTAAGGAATGAATGCTTTTCCCATAAATGTGACTTGGCTTGGAAGCCTCTGGACTGGCTATGCTAGTATGTATGTTAGCCGAGGCTAAACATTACAATTATAGAATACTTTCTGCAAGGAAAGTCACATGGGAGAATAAATTACAGAACTAGATTGTATATTGTGTTCAGAAAAGTGTTTATTGGGCCACAGAAATTCTCAATACATTTTTGCAACTAGAAAATTAAAGACCATTTTCTCTAATCAATATACAGTAACATACCAGGCAGTGGTGGCACACTCCTTTAATCTCAGCACCTGGGAGACAGAGGCAGGTGGATCTCTGTGAGTTCGAGGCCAGCTTGGTCTACAGAGTGAGTTCCAGGACAGCCAAAGTTACAACAGAAAAACCCTGTCTCAAAAAAACCAAACAAACAAACAAATAAGTAAATACAGTAACTTCAGAACAACAACAAAAAAAAAAAAAAAAGAAAAGAAAAGAAACCCAGGAATTTATAGAGCACAGGGCAAAGAACTGAAATTGTAATATGGGGAAAATTCCATAGTACCACTATGTATATGATTTAGCCATCGCTAAATCACTGTTCAGAGGAAAATCAGAAATCAATACAGCGTTGTGTTGGGCAGCTGTTAATATGAGTTTGGTTCTTAATGTGGAAGAATAATACAAAAAGATAGAAAAAAATGCATGTTAGTTCAGGCCGAACTCAGGGCCACTTACAGTAGACATAATTTTTCCAACTGGGTTAACTCTCCTCTCTAAATACTATCTAGACTTCTACAGAACACATGATTCCTAAACCTTTCCTGTGTGTTAAGAAGTAAATGTACTCCCAGTTTGCATACGACAGCAGGCCACCAAGCAAGGTTAAAATAGATTTCTGAGGCCAGGAAGACAGATTAGTGTGTAAAAGTATATGCCACCAAGCCTAACAATCTGAAATGGATTCCACGGAATCTAGGTGCTAGGAGAGAACTGACACCCACAAGTTGTCCTCTGACCTCCACACAAGTACTGTATAATGTGCTACATACATACACGTGCATGCGTGCACGTGCTAATTAAAAATTTTGAGAGAGGAAGAAAGCGTTTATTTGGGGGTCACAGTTTTAGGGGATCACTCCGTCATGCTGGGAAAGCCATAGCTGCAGAGCAGAGAGCACCTACGTTTCTGTTCACTGGCTAAGCATATGCCATAGGTCCTTGAAATGACATCACCAATTAAAGAAAGTAAGGTAAAAACAAAGGATTGACTGCCTACCACACAATAACCACTCTTTCAGGAAAAAAAAAAAAAAGCTATGTTTTCTTTGGACAGAAGAAATCCCCTGAAATTTCTCTGCCAATCTGTGCTCTTGTAACTTTCATACATATAAATTAATTCTATTCACTTCCCCTAAAACCTTTCCTCTTACATTTTTGGCATCTCTAGTCTAAATATTCCCCAGTTCTCTTTCCCATCTGCCCATTGCCCTCATATTAAAGAGTATTAACCTTAATCTCAACTAAAAACTCTTCTGTGGCTAGATTTTAGTTTATACGAACAGAACCTTTCATTTATCCCACTAAATCTGATCTTAAATTAAATCTATTACTCTAGCCTATCAGCTTAAGCCTGTTCTTTTTTTTTTAAAAAAATCATATTTACTTTAAAGATTTGTTTGTTTGTTTGTTTGTTTATTCTTCTCTCATATAATACACCCCTACCACAGTTTCGCCTCCTTCCACTCCTCCCAGTCCAGCCCCACTTCCCCTCCACTTCCCCCAGATCCACTCCTCCTTTTCCCTTAGGAAGAGAGCAGGCTTCCCAGGGATATCAATCAAACATGGTATAAGAAGATACTATAAGACAAGGCAAAAAACCTCATATCAACGCTGGACGAGGCACCCCAGTAGGAGTCAAAAAAAAATCCCCAAGAGCAGGCACAAGAGTCAAGACACATTCCCAGTCCCACTGTTAGGAATGGTACAGAAACATCAAGCTAATGACCGTAATATATATGTAGAGGACCTGGTGAAGACTCATGCAGACTCGATGCTTGCCTATTCAGTCTCTGTGAGCCCCTGTGAGCCCTGATTAGTTGATTTTGTTGATCTTGTTCTCCTGGTGTCCTCAACCCCTCTGTCTCCTACAATCCTTCCTCCTACTCTTCCATAGGGTTCCCCAAGCTTCTCCTAATGTTTAGCATCTGCTCCCCTCAGCTGTCGGAGGAAGCCTCTCTCTGATGACAATTGGGATAGGCTCCAGTCTAGGAGTATAGCACAATATCATTAGAAATCTTTTTTTTTTTTTTTTTGCCAGTTGTGCATGTTTCTGCCCTAGGTCTCTGGGCTATCCAGCCTCCCATTCCTGGCCATCCAGGTGGTGTCAGGCAAGGGCTCCCTTTTGGGGCATGGACCTCAATTACAGTCTTTGGTTGGCCACTCCCACATGTTCTGTGCCACCATTGCCCCAGTACATCTCCTAAGTAGGACATATTGTAGGTCATAGTTTTTATGGCTGGATTGGTGTCCCAGTCCAACCACTGGAAGCCTTGCCTGGTTACAGAAGATGGCCAGTTCAGGCTCCATATCCTCCATTACTAGGAGTCCTCGCTAGGGTCACCTTCGTAGATTCCAGAGAGTTTACACTGCACTAGTTTTCCACATTGCCCCCACAAATACCCCTCAATTCCAGTCATCTCTCCTCAAATTCTCTCCCTCCATCCCTCCCCTCCACTTGATCCCTCCTCTTTCTATCCCCACCCACCCCTGGTCCACCTGCAAAGCCTGTTCTATTTCCCCCTTCCCAGGAAAATCCATGTGTCCCTCCTAGAGTCCTCCTTGTTGCATAGTCTCTCTGGGTCTGTGGACTGTAGCATGATTATCCTTTACTTAACAGCTAATACCCACTTACAAGTGAGTACATACCGTGTTTATCTTTTGGGTCTGGGTTACCTCACTCAGGATGTTTTTTTTTTCCCCTAGTTCCATCCATTCGCCTACATTTCGTGGTGTCATTTTATTTTAACGCTATATCAACATCAAATTAAATGGAGAGAATACTCCCTTATGTAAATGTACCACATTTTCTTTATCCCTTCTTCAGTTGAGGGGCATCTAGGTTGTTTTCTGTTTCTGGCTATTATGAATAAAGCCACTATGAACATAGTTAAAGTAAGTGTCCTTGTGGTAGGATGGAGCATTCTTTGGGCATATGCCCAAGACTAGTATAGCTGGGTCTTCAGGTAGATTGATTCCAAATTTTCTGAGGAACTGCCATATTGATGTCCATAGTGTCTGTACAAGTTTGCACTCCCACCAGCAGTGAAGGAGTGTTCCTCTTGCTCCACATCCTCACCAGCATGAGCTGTCCTCTGTGTTATTGATCTTAGCCATTCTGACAGGTGTAAAAAGGAATCTCAAAATAGTTTTGATTTGCATTTTCCTGATGGCTAAGGATGTTGAACATTTCTTTAAGTGTTTCTCAGCCATTTGAGATTCCTCTTTTGAGAATTCTCTGTTTAGATCTCTACCCCATTTTTTATTGGATTATTTGTTTTGTTGATGTCTAGTTTCTCGAGTTCTTTATACATTTTGGATATTAGCCCTCTATAGAATGTGAGATTGGTGAAAATCTTTTCCCATTATGTAGGTTGTCATATTGTACTAATGATTGTGTCCTTTGCCTTACAGAAGCTTTTCAGTTTCATGAGGTCCCATTTATTAATTGTTGATCTTACTGCCTGAACTATCAGTGTTCTGTTCAGAAAGTTGTCTCCAGTGCCAATGTGTTTAAGGCTATTCTCTACTTTCTCTTCTATCAGTTTCAGTGTATTTGGTTTTATTTGAGGTCTTTGATCCACTTGGACTTGAGTCTTGTGTGGAGTGATAAATATGGATCTATTTTCAGTCTTCTATGTGCAGACATCCAATTAGACCAGCACCATTTGTTGAAGACTTTTTCTTTTTTCCATTGTGTATCTCTGGCTTCTTTTTCAAAAATTAGGTGTTCATAAGTGTGTGGATTTATGTCTAGGTCTTCCATTCAATTCCATTGATCAACTTGTGTATTTTTCATGCCAATACAATGTGGTTTTTATTACTATAGCTCTATAGTACAGCTTGAAATCAGGGATGGTAATACCTCCAAAAGTTCTTTTATTGCTCAGGATTGTTTTAGCTATCCTGGGTTTTTTGTTTTTCCACATGAGGTTGAGAATGTCCTTTCAATTGTCTGTAAAGAATTGTATTGGAATTTTGATAGAGATTGCATTGAATCTGCAGGTTGCTTTTGGCCATTTATACTATGTTAATCCTACCAATCCAAGAGTATGGGAGATCTTTCCATCTTCTGAGATCTTCAATTTCTTTCTTCAAAGACTTAATGATTTTGCCATCCAAGTCTTTCACTTGCTTGGTTTGAGTCACCCCAAGATATTTTATGTTATTTGTGGATTATTATGAAAGAAGTTGTTTTCCTGATTTCTTTCTCAGTCCATTTGTATTTTGTACATAGGAGGGTCACAGATTTTTTATTTAATTGATCTTGTATCCAGCCACCTCCTTGAAAGTGTCTATCAGCTGTAGGAGTTCCCTGGTAGAATCTTTGAGGTCACTTATGTGTACTATCATGTCATCTACAAATAATGATACTTTGACTTCTTCTTTTCCAATTTGTATCCCCTTCATCTCCTTCTGTTGTCTTATTGCTGTAACTAGAACTTCAAGTACAATGTTGAATAGGTATGGAGAGAGGGGACAACTTTACCTTGTTCCTGATTTTGGTGGAATTGCTTTGACAGCTTCTCTCCATTTACTTTGATGTTGGCTATGGGTTTGCTGTAAATTGCCCTTATTATGTTTAGGTATGACCCTTGTATCCCCCAACCTCTCCAAGACTTTTGGAGTTTGTGCCTGTGGGATGTCTGGGTGCTTATGGGATACCCAGGTCTCTGTGGAATGTCTGAGTGCCCAAAGAAGGCACTGGTGCTTGTGAGAGGTCCTGGTGACTGCCAGATGACCAGGTACCTCTATGCTGTCCAGGAGCCTAAGGGATGACCAGCTGCCTTCAGGGAGCCCTGGTCCCTGTGGGATTTTGGGAGTCCTGTGGGATGCCCCAGTTCTTGCAGGATACCAGGGAGCCTGCTCAGTGTCTGGGTTTTGGTGGTAAGGCCCAACTTCAGGTTGAACTCTGTCATGCTTTGTCTTGGTGGGGAGACTTTTAATGACTGCTTCTATTTCTCTAGGAGTTATAGGTTTATTTAAATTGTTTTTCTGATCTTGATTTAACTTTGGTAGGTGGTATCTATCGAGAATATCATCCACTGCTTTTAGATTTTCCAATTTTGTGGAGTACAGGTTTTTAAAGTATGACCTAATGATTCTTTGAATTTCCTTGTGGTCTTTTGTTATGTCCCCCTTTTCAGTCCTGAATTTGTTAATTTGGATATTCTCTCTCCAACTTTTAGTTAATTTGAATAAAAGTTTGTCTATCTTGTTGATATTCTCAAAGGACCATCCTTTGTTTTATTGATTCTTTGTATTGCTCTGTTTGTTTCTACTTTATTTATTTCAACCATTGTTTGATTATTTCCTGCCATCCATTCCTCTTGGGTATGCATATTTAGTTTTGTTCTAGAGCTTTCAGGTGTGCAGTTAAGTTGCTGGTATGAGATCTGTCAATTTTTTTTTTTATGTAGGCACTTACTGCTATGAAATTGCCTTTTAACACTGCTTTCGTTGTGCTCCATAAGTTTGGGCAAGTTGTGGATTCATTTTTATTGAATCCTAGAAAGTCTTTAACTTCTTTCTTAATTTCTGTCTTAGCCCAATTATCATTCAGTAGAGAGTTGTTTAGTTTCCATGAATTATAGG
The DNA here is from genome assembly GCA_026225945.1 of Cricetomys ansorgei. NCBI lineage: Eukaryota > Metazoa > Chordata > Mammalia > Rodentia > Nesomyidae > Cricetomys > Cricetomys ansorgei. The sequence continues at coordinate 2,250,098 of JAMJFZ010000417.1, forward strand.
CTATCTGTTGTTTCTGTTGTTCCTGATACCAAATTTTGTCAGTGATAGTCAGATAGGATGCAGGGTGTTATTCTTCTACTTCTTGTATTCTTGCAATGCTCTCATACCTGTTGAGACTTGCTTTGTGACCAAGTATGTGATGAGTTTTGGAGAAAGTTCCATGAAGTTTTGAGAAGAAGGTATATTATTTTGTGTTTAGGTGAAATGTTCTATAGATAACTGTTAGGTCTATTTGATTTATAACATTTGTTATCTCCAGTATTTCTCTGTTTAGTTTTTTGTCTGGATGATCTGTCCATTGGTGATAGTAGGGTACTGAAGTCTCCTACTATCAGTGTGTGAGGGTCAGTGTGTGTTTTAAGCTTTAGTAATGTTTCTTTTACAAATATGGAAGCCCTTGTGTTTGGGGCATACAAACACCTTGTGTGTGTGTGTTTTCCCTTCTTTTGGTTTTACTGGTGTGTGGTTATTTATTTCCTGTGTTTTCATGGGTGTTGTTCCCCTTCTTAGGTTGGAGTTTTCCTTCTAGTTCCTTCTGTAGGACTATATTTGTAGTAGATATTGTTTAGATTTGACTTTATCATGGAATATCTTGTTTTCTCCATCTATGGTGATTGAAAACTTTGCTAGGTGTTGCTTGACTTGCATCTGTGTTCTCTTAGCTGGCCTTGCATCTGTGTTCTCTTAGCTGGCCTTGCATCTGTGCTCTCTTAGCTGGCCTTGCATCTGTGCTCTCTTAGCTGGCCTTGCATCTGTGCTCTCTTAGCTGGCCTTGCATCTGTGTTCTCTTAGCTGGCCTTGCATCTGTGCTCTCTTAGCTGGCCTTGCATCTGTGCTCTCTTAGCTGGCCTTGCATCTGTGCTCTCTTAGCTGGCCTTGCATCTGTGCTCTCTTAGCTGGCCTTGCATCTGTGTTCTCTTAGCTGGCCTTGCATCTGTGCTCTCTTAGCTGGCCTTGCATCTGTGCTCTCTTAGCTGGCCTTGCATCTGTGCTCTCTTAGCTGGCCTTGCATCTGTGTTCTCTTAGAGTCTGCAAGGCATCTATCCAGACCTTTCTGGCTTTTAGAATATCAGGTGTAATTCTAGTATTTCTTCTTTTATATGTTGCTTAGTCTTTTTCCCTTGCAGCTTTTAATATTCTTTCTTTGTTCTATATGTTCAGTGTTTTGATTATTATGTGGTGAGTGAATTTTTTTTTCTGGTCTAATCTATTTGGCATTCTGTATGTTTCTTGTACCTTTATAGGCATCTCCTTCTTTAGGTTTGAAATTTTTCTTCTATGATTTTGTTAAAAATATTTTCTGGGCCTTTGAGCTGGGATTCTTCTCCTTCCTCTATTCCTATTAGTCTTGGGTTTTATCTTTTCATAGTGTCCCAGATTTCCTGGATGTTTTGTGTCTAGAATTTTTTAGATTTAACATTTTCTTTGAAGGATGTATCTATTTCTTCTATCGTATTCAACACCTGAAATTCTTTCTTCCATCTCTTTTATTCTGTTGGTAAAGCTTGCCTCTATAGTTCCTGTTCACATTTCTAGATTTTTCATTTCCATAATGCCCTCAGTTTGTGTTTTCTTTATTGCTTCTATTTCCATTTTCAGGTCTTGAACAATTTTATTCGTTTCTTTCAACTATTTGTTTTTTCTTGGCTTTCTTGGATTTCTTTAACAGGCTTATTGATTTCCTCTGATTTTTTTGTATTTTCCTAGATTTCTTTAAGAGATTTATTTACTTCCTCTTTAAAGGCCTCCATCATCTTCATAAAGTTGGTTTTAAGGACTTTTTCCTATGCTTCAGCTGTGTTGGAATATTTAGGGCCTGCTGTAATAGGATAGCTGAGCACTGATAGTGACATACTACCTTGGCTGTTGCTGATTGTGTTCTTATGCTGGCATCTAGGCATATGGATTTGGGGTTATTACGGATCTAGGTGCCAATTTCTGAGTTTGTCTTTGTTGGATGGGTGCTTTGTTCCTTGGTTTTTCTGTTTCCTCTATGGACTTCTGGTCTGTGTGACCTATGGCTAAACAAGGGGTCTCCACCAGTGTTGGGGGCTGAGACACAGTATGAGGAAGAGAGGGAGGATTAGGGATAATGGAGGGGTCACCTAGAGAATGGGGAGGTCTGTGTGCGGGAGGCCTATCTGGAGGGTTGGAGTGTCCTCTGCTCCAGCAAGGAGTCTCTGCCCAAGTTTTAGGCTGGAACAAAGTGACAAGGAGGGGAGGGGGGATTGGGGATAGTGAGAGGTTGCACACAACAAGAGAGTGAGGGAGATCCACAGGCAGCTTACTTGGACTTCTAGTGGCTGCTGTAACCTTTGGTCAAGAAGGGGGTCTCTGCCCCTGCCCACATTGGGGACTGGGACGGGGGGGGGGGGGGGGGGGGGGGGGGGGGGGGGGGGGGGG